>CM049590.1:15734040-15907835 GCA_027123335.1 Amphiprion clarkii
ACAGCAGGAGGCGATCGGGGACGGCTAGGGCCCAGCTAGTCTTCCGGTGACGTGCCTATATAAGCTGGCTTCCGCTGGTAGCTGTCGGCTGCTGGTTGAGCTGCGAGCGGAGCTGGGCGGAGCTAGCTGAGCTGCGGGGAGCTGCTAGCTGGGAGCGGCTCGCAGGGAGCGGCTCGCAGGCTCACTTCCACACACCAAGACTCCAAGGCTCCAGCCGCCACCACCACGCCGGGCTACCACTACTGGTCCCGATTTTGCACCTTCATGCACTACAACATCACATCCCACTACACCTGCCATTCTACTGACAGCTGCAACACGCACCCACAGCATACAGTCCATCTACACTGATGACACACAGACCATTCACCCGTATGTTTAAATAAATGCCCCCACAAAGGGCTTAAAATCTGCTCCATGTCTCCCGTCTTCCCTGTATCGTTTGCGGCCACTCGAGCCGGGCCGTAACATGGGGGCTCGTCCGAAGCGTTTCTACGCACGGTGGGTAAGTCTCATTCCCTAGACATTGTTTAACTGTTGACTTACGTTTAGGCGCGCTCACGGAGCGACGTTCCAGCTGCGGGGCATTGCAATCAATGGAGCAGTGTTGCAAGTTTTGGTCGGGAGATACAGGTGAGTGAAGTGGCCGTTTTTGTGTCTGGTGCATTGCTGATTTGGGGTTTTGGCATCCGTGTCCCTTTAGGCGGAGAGGGGTCGCCGCTTTCGGCTTCACCTGTTTGTTATTTTTGGTCGTGTCGTGGGGAGCGGTTGGCGTTCATTGCGCAAGCAATGTTCTCGGGGGCAGAGCGTGGATTTCCACGGTAACATGCTTAATCAACCCGCCGCAGAACCACGTGAAGAGCCAGGAATCAGGTAAGCAGGTGAGAACGTGTTAGGTAGGTTTAGAGTAGAGGGGGCATTTGGTGTTTTTACCCGTTGTTTGGCACCAGATTCAGGTTGGCACTTCACCACAGTGTTTTTTTCCCGTGTGGCATTTTTTGCACGTGTTTTGGGGCTGTTCTTTGTGCGTGGCAAGGTGCGGTTGTTTTTTTGGCCGAAAATGGAGTTTAGTTTGGAGGATTTTGTGGCTGATCCCACGCTGGAGAAGCTTGATGGTTGTAATAAAAATAATCTGATCTCTATTGCTGCTCAATTCGAAATTCCTGTGGTAAAACAGAATAAAAAGAAAATTATTAAAGAACAAATTCATTCCGCATTGGCTGAAAAAGACATTTTACCTCCTGTCGAAAAGGTATCTACCGAGGCCGGGGTTGGGGTATCCGACGCTGAGCTGCGTAAAGTGGAGTTGCAGATAGAGATGCGTCGTTTGGAGTGTGATTTTGAGTTGCGTAAAATGGAATTGGAAGCAGCAGTGAGACGCGAGTCTACAAGGGTGGCGAGTCAGCCGAGCAGCAGTGTGTCAGAATCAGATTTTGATGTAAATAAATGTATTAGACTGATTCCACCGTTTACAGAGAAAGACGTGGACAAGTATTTTGTTTTGTTTGAGCGCGTGGCAGCGACTCTGAGTTGGCCTAAAAACGTGTGGCCAGTGCTTTTGCAATGTGTATTTATAGGCAAGGCGCAGGAAGCCTATGCCTCGCTTTCACCTGAGGATAGTCTAGTGTATGACAAAGTTAAGAGTGCAGTGGAAAGGGCGTATGAGCTGGTGCCAGAGGCGTATAGGCAAAAATTTCGCCGTTATAGAAAAACTGAAGGTCAAAACTATGTGGAATTTGGACGGGATAAAGCTGCGTTATTTGACCGGTGGTGCGCTGCACAAAATGTTAAAGAGTTTGATCAGCTACGGGACTTAATGGTAATGGAAGAGTTTAAAAATTGCTTGCCTGAGAAGATTGCAACGTACATTAATGAGCAAAAGGCTACGAATGTGTCGGATGCAGCAGTATTGGCGGACGAGTATGTGCTGACTCACAAGGAGTATGGGCACAACATGGGTCCTAGCCAGTATTGTGGTCCGGGTAGGCAGAGAGAAGCGTGCAGCGAGGGCTCTGGTCGGCCTAATGGTGCGAGGCAGTTTGCGTTTAAAGGTGCTACAACACGTGACAGTGACCGAGTTTGTTACTATTGCCAGAGACGTGGGCACATCAAGGCAGAGTGTAATTTGCTGAAAACAAAGTCCAGGCCGGGTTACGCGAATCCAAAGGGGGCTGGTTTAGCTGCGCCTGGGCGTAAGGCTGGAAGCCAGAAAGTAAAAAGTGTTGGTTCTGAGGCTTTGGATTCTTATCTTCCTTTCATTCGTGAGGGACAGGTGTCAGTGGTTGGCAGTGACAGAAAGGTGCGCGTTAAAATACTGAGGGACACAGGGGCATTTGATTCATTCATTCGAGCAGATGTGTTGCCGCTATCCAGGGAGTCTGAGACGGGCACGTGTGTTCCGGTTCGGGAATGGGGTTAAACGTGCTCTCTGTTCCTTTGCATAAGGTGTCCCTCGACTGTGAATTGTTTGGTGGCGAGGCTGCGTTGGCTGTGCGCCCTGCATTGCCAATTGAGGGTGTGTCCGTGATTTTAGGAAACGATTTAGCAGGTGCGCGTATGTGGGCGGACGCTTCCCCATTAATGGTGCCAGCTGAGGCGGATCCAGTGGGCCTAGGGATTCCTCAGTCTGATGAGAATAGTAGGGAGTTTCCAAATGTGTTTACAGCGTGCGCGGTGACTCGTGCCATGGCACGCACTCAGACTGTGAAAGAGAGAAATGTTAAAAACGTTCACTTGCCCTTGAGTGATTTTCCTGTGTCCCTGTCTCGTAGTGAGCTAGCAGAGGAGCAGCAAGCTGACATGTCACTGACAGGCTGTTTTGAGCAGGTGCGTCCGGCGGGCGAAGTGATGGATTGCGCGTGTGGGTACTTCCTGCAGGATTCACTGTTGGTGAGGAAATGGTCGCCCCATGCTGGCGTTATTGGTGTTCCTGTGTTTCAGATAATTGTTCCCACCAAATTTCGCTCTGCTGTTTTGAAGGTAGCGCATGATGAGTCCGGGCACTCTGGCGTGAGTAAGACGTACGACCGGGTCCTGAGGCAATTCTTCTGGCCACGCCTTAAAAAAGATATTTCGTCCTACGTTAAAACATGTCATGTTTGTCAGCTGACCGCCAAGCCCAACCAAGTGTTGAAGCCGACACCGTTAAGTCCGATAGTTGTTGCATCAGAGCCATTCGAGCACTTAATTATTGATTGCGTGGGTCCATTGCCGCGCTCAAGAGCTGGGTCTGTCTATCTGCTCACGGTGATGTGTCAACTTACACGGTATCCTGCTGCCTATCCGTTGCGTGCAATAACTGCCAAGTCTGTGGTGCGCGCACTTTCTCAATTTATTTCTGTGTTTGGCATTCCCAAAGTGATACAGTCTGATCAAGGTACTAACTTCTCCTCACATTTATTTGCCCAGGTCCTTAAACAACTCCGTGTGCGGCACAGTAAAGCGACGGCGTACCATCCCGAAAGCCAGGGGGCTTTGGAGCGGTTCCATCAATCACTGAAGTCTCTCCTGCGCGCTTATTGTACGGAGTTGGGGGGAGACTGGGAGGAGGGTTTACCTTGGTTGATGTTGGGGGCTAGAGAAGTCACCCAGGAAAGCACGGGGTTTAGCCCAAATGAGTTAGTTTTTGCGCACACAGTCAAGGGTCCATTAGCAGCTGTGGCAGAAGGTTTCAAAAGGCCAGAACCACCGACACATCTAGTGGATTATGTGAATGGGTTCAGGAGACGTCTTTATGTGGCGAGGGAGCTAGTTAAAGAAAAAATGACGGCAGCGCAGGAAAAAATGAAAAAGTTGTTTGACAGGCGTTCGGAGGTGCGGTCGTTTCTGCCTGGCGATCAGGTCTTGGCTTTATGTCCTGTGGTAACGTCTCCCTTTCAGGCAAAGTTCACTGGTCCATATACTGTTCTTGAGCAAACAGCTGGTCAAAATTATTTGGTTTCAATGCCTGAGCGAAGGAAAAAGACACAGCTGTGTCACGCGAATTTGTTAAAGCCGTATTATGCGCGCGTCAGTGAAGTTGTGCAGTCGGAGTCCAGCGAGGCGAAGGCAGCATGCACGGTGAATACTGTGACTGACAGCTTCAGCACCACGGACAGCGCTGTGTCACCTGTAGGTGATGACAGTGATCCTGGTACCTTGGACAACGCTCTTATGCAGGGGCGGCTGAAGAACTCTGAAACATTGTGTAAACTGGACACTCTGTTTAATCATTTACCTCAGTACCGTGCTAAACAGTTAGCTGAGTTAGTGCACAGCTTCCCTGCTTTGTTTTCAGATACGCCAGGACGCACGCATTTGATCGAACACGACGTAGATGTGGGAGATTCAAAGCCGATCAAACAGCGTTTTTACAGAGTTAATGTGGAAAAACGTAAACATTTGGACGCAGAGGTTAAATACATGCTTGACAATGGAATCGCAGAACAGAGCACGTCTAGTTGGGCATCTCCGTGCATTCTTGTGCCTAAATCAGATAACACTCCGCGGTTTTGTTCGGACTTCCGAAAGCTTAATGCAGTGACAAAGCCGGATTGTTTCCCTTTGCCACGAATGGACGATTGCGTCGATCAGGTCGGCTCTGCCAAATTCGTGAGTAAGTTTGACCTTCTAAAGGGTTACTGGCAGGTGCCGCTGACCAAACGCGCACGCGAAGTGTCTGCGTTCATAACTCCCACCGGTTTGTATTCATATACAGTAATGCCGTTTGGGCTTCGGAATGCGCCTGCGACGTTTCAACGACTGATGAATAGAGTTGTTGGTGATATGTCTGGCTGTGCAGTGTACTTGGACGACGTAGTCGTGTACTCTGAGACTTGGGAGGAGCACGTGGAGCGCATCAGGGAGCTTTTCACTCGTTTGGCGGGGGCGAGCCTGACAGTGAATCTCGCAAAGTGTGAGTTTGCGAGGGCAACTGTCACCTATCTGGGTCGCGTGGTAGGCCAGGGTGAGGTGCGTCCCGTTGCTGCTAAAGTTCAAGCTGTGGAGCAGTTCCCTGTTCCGGTTACCAAAAAGGAACTCATGCGTTTCCTTGGGCTCGTAGGTTACTACAGATGCTTCTGTCAGAACTTTTCATCTGTCGTAGCGCCGTTAACCAACTTGCTGCGTAAAGATGTTAAATTTGTGTGGTCTCCCATCTGTCAGCAGGCGTTTACGCAGGTGAAAAGGCTCCTCTGTGCTGCTCCAGTGTTGGCTGCACCGCGCCTTCACCAGCCCTTCCAGCTCTATGTCGACGCCAGTCACGTGGGGGCTGGGGCGGTCCTCACCCAGCAGGATGACTTGGGCATTGGCAGGCCGGTCAGTTACTTCTCTAAGAAGTTCAACAAGCACCAGCTTAATTACTCGGTGATCGAAAAAGAAACGTTTGCTTTAATTCTGGCATTACAGCATTTCGACGTGTACGTAAGTGGGAATGCAAGCATCGTGGTACATACAGACCACAATCCGCTCACGTTTTTGTCGTCTTTAAAATGTCCAAATCAGCGTCTGGTCCGCTGGTCTTTGTACCTCCAGTCATTCAATCTCGAGATATGCTATATCAAGGGGAGAGATAATATAGTAGCGGATGCGCTGTCACGTGCCCCGGTTTTGTGATTTCCACATGTCTCACTCTCTTCTCACTCTTTCTGTCCCTTAAATATAGCTCTGTGTGCACCAGTTGCTGGGCTGGAGAGTGGTTGGAGGAGGCGTACCTTCATCGGCACGTGGGTTAGCCTACATCCTTTGGCCTACAAGCAGTTCTTTAAAATAAAACAAAAAAAAAATGCAGATATGCAAGATAATTGGTGGCTGGGTTGCTCGCACAATTTAATGTAGCACATCAGGTGAGCACTAGCAGGATGGCGCAGGGTTCCACTGGGAACCTGCTCTTTATGGGCGGGGGTGTGACGGCCCCCTGCTGGTATTGGGGTGGCCTTAACTAGGTGTGCTTCATGTTTGAGGAGCTGACAGCAGGAGGCGATCGGGGACGGCTAGGGCCCAGCTGGTCTTCCGGTGACGTGCCTATATAAGCTGGCTTCCGCTGGTAGCTGTCGAGCTGCTGGTTGAGCTGCGAGCGGAGCTGAGCGGAGCTAGCTGAGCTGCGGGGAGCTGCTAGCTGGGAGCGGCTCGCAGGGAGCGGCTCGCAGGCTCACTTCCACACACCAAGACTCCAAGGCTCCAGCCGCCACCACCACGCCGGGCTACCACTACTGGTCCCGATTTTGCACCTTCATGCACTACAACATCACATCCCACTACACCTGCCATTCTACTGACAGCTGCAACACGCACCCACAGCATACAGTCCATCTACACTGATGACACACAGACCATTCACCCGTATGTTTAAATAAATGCCCCCACAAAGGGCTTAAAATCTGCTCCATGTCTCCCGTCTTCCCTGTATCGTTTGCGGCCACTCGAGCCGGGCCGTAACAAATTATCAGATAATAACATCTTGACAACATTTTTTGTTATTTCTTCATGATCTAAACGAATGTATTTCAATCTGTCACGGGGGGTTCAATGGGAGCTCAGGCGCAGGAAATGAACAGACGAGGTTGAATGCAACTCTGATTTATTAACGTCTTCAATGACCACAACAGAAGTCGGGACTTATACAGGGAACTGAAAATGAGCGCACTAGGCTCTGAATAGCACAGCGGCACCTAAGGGCCGGGCGGAACTATAACGGGACAAAATAATAACTCTAACTCGCAGTCGGTGACACCTAGGCAAAAAGGCCAAGCTCAGGGATACTAAAACTATGAGGATAGCGAGAGGAACTATGAAGGAAGTCTTCTCCAAAATACGGTGCTGTAAACAAGAGCTATAACTATAATTGGACTACCACTCACAAGGTAAGCTGGGAGTGCTCAGTACTGGTTTGCAGCGGTGACAGTCAGGGTTGGGAGCAGCAACAGGTGAGTGGCGAACGATACCAGAAGGGGGGAGTCGGTTCAGGTGGGTGTCTCCTTGGCTCGGAGGATCCAGAGTCCAGTGCCGACAGCACACATGGCGGGAACGGGGGAAGGTCCAGTAGGGACACGTCGTTCCTTCTCTGTCTTCTCTTGTTCTGGATTTATGCTCCGGCACTGAGAGCTGGATCGTGTCTGCTTAAATACGAGGAGGCTGATTAGGTTGCCCACTGAGCTGGCTGATGAGGAACACCTGTTCCCTCCTCTGCACTGCTGGGCTGTCTTAACAGGCAGGAGGAAGGAGAGGGGAGGGCACTAACTCGGCCTGGCAGCAGCCAGCCTGACACAATCCTTTTCATCCTCCTCCGAATCTTCCTCAATTTGCACAGCAGTGTATTGAATAAGAGCAGTAGTTAACATTTTCGTCATCATGGTTCTCACACATGGAATAATGCAAGATGTAATAATACAGAATAACACAAGAATAAACAACATAATCATACAAATACGAATGAGAATACTTCTCCAGGATCCTGAAAAAAAACAGCTTGACATGTCGAAATCTGACCATGTATCTTGATGGGACATGATGTTTTGTTTTATTGCATTTAGTTTGTCCCGTATAAGAGTGTAGTTACCCTTGTGGTCTGGAATGTATGTACAACAGTGATCACCTACCATTTCACAAACACCTCCTTGTACTGAAAGGAGGAGATCTAAGGCCATCCTGTTCTGTAAGGTCATTTGTTTCACAGCTTCTAACTCTGGATCAATTTCAAGCTGGCCCTCTAGCTCCAAAACAGCGTCTGTTAAATTCTTCAATGAGAACCAGAGTTGATTTACTTGTGTAGCAAGGTTTGCAGTTCCGTATGAAGGTATCAGTGTCATAATGAACCTTCTAGTTTCAGAGATGGATGGGTTCTGCTCTTCTGTATCTCGTCGTTTAATTCTATGTGTGTGTGAAGTGCGATTAGCAAACTGTGTATCTGTGATGATTATAGCTGCAGGCTGCAAATAAACTAAGGTACATGTGCCACACCAGTTCCAGGGGAGGTACCAGTACAGCATACCTCCACACTGCCACATCATCCCAGGAGGTGTTTTGTTTGGAATTACGGTCAGAAACCTATCAGAATTATTGTAGGTGGTTTTGTTGGTTCCTGCGAACCACCAGGTCGCATTAAAAACTCCCACAAAAACCACTGGTGGTTCTCCATATGTAGTAACAGCTGTGGAGTTAGATTGTAAATTCACCTTCTCACTGCAAACCATTCCCCGTGGCAGGAAATGGTTAAGCTCTTCTGTACACTTCCTTTGTAGACAAATGGGAAATGGCTTATGTCCACGAAGTGGGGCTATCCCTACATTTAGGGTCTCATTAATGTGCTCAGTAAAATTTGATGGATCCAACCAGTTACCCTGAGTTGCAGTACAATTCGGAAACCATTTAGTCATGTTTGCAGCAAAATTAGTTGCTATTCCCCGTAATGAAATTCACTGAACAGACACATCATCTCACTTTTACGTATCCCCCAAGGCGTGAAAATCGGTTGGTGTCCTGTATGATGGGGCATCTGTGAACAGATATAACAGTTAGATTTATTTTTACCCCTTGCAGTCCAATTCATAGCTCGATACCAGGTGTTCTCTTCCCATGTTGATTTCCCAGAATGTTGGTGACTCCTCCGTTTCCTGTTGGGTGTGTCTCCAGGGTCTGTAAATAGCATAACAGTCACTGATAACAGCACTACTGTCACTAGCCCAAGCAGCACTAGCAACCGAGCCATTACTAAATTGAGCGCGGGTCAGCTGGTTTCTTCACCGGGTTGAGATGATAGAACCCTATTGGTTTCTATCCCCTTTGTATCGGACTTCCCCCGCTACTCCGTTGAATTAGGCTCGTGTAGTGTTACCAGTTTGCAGTGAGTCAGGTGGATCCAGGAGGGCCTCTCAGCAATCTTTACTGCCGTTGGTGTCGTCAGCAGCACCTGATATGGTCCCTCCCACCGGGGATCCTTCGCCTCTGGAGAACCTTTATCAGCACCCAATCGCCTGTGTCCTGTTGTACGATGTTTTCCCAACAGATGGCGCTACCCTCGTGAATGGAGCATCAACAAGTGATGTCTACAACAGAACAGAAATGTCTGGAAGCCAGTGGCCACCACTTTGAGCACCTCTTGTAATTGTAGAGGCCAAAGATAACTTTTATTAATCTCCTGATGTCTGAATAAATTTGGTATTGAAATATTTATGCTAGTTTTTCTTTTCCTGATGTGTGTAAACATTATTTTGGCTGACTCTGTGTATTTTTGTTAATATGTTTAATGATGGAACTTTTATGATGGCTTCATTTCTTTTCAAATTATTTTCATTTGAAATCACATAACACGTGAAAATTCCAGGTTTTTATCTTTAACAATTCAAGATTTTGTTGTTCAAACAACCTCAGATTTTAATGTGAGAAAAAACTTGATGAAAGAGGACCAATCAGCAATTAGACTATTGGATATATCAATGTAAAAATTCACAAATATCTCTATAAATATCATTGTGTTAGGTGATAAAATGCAAATCCAAGATGGTGGAGCAGAAGTTCTTCTAAAACTTAATGATTTGAGATGGAATGACCCCTTTTTGCACTGTGTTGGCCACATCCTGGAGTGATCGACTAGATGAGGTCGAAACCAAACTCCTGTGACCCCTCAGCAGTTCTGCAGGGTAAAAAGTTGATCCTCAACCAGGACAGAATCCACATTGGTCCTCTTGAATCCGAGGTTCAACAATTGGTCAGAGCCTCCCTTCCTGAACCCTAGAGTAAAGTTTCCTGAGAAGGCTGAGAAGTGTGATACTCTGGTAGTTGCAGCCCATCCTCTGGTCCCCCTTTTTGAAAATGGGAACCACCGCCCCAGTCTTCCACTCCACAGCACTGTCCTCATACCTATGCAGCACTGAAGAGGTGTTTCAGCCAAGACAGTCCATCAATGCCTGAGCCTTCAGAATCTTGGGGATAATCTTGTTCAAATCTAACACCTGTACCACAGAGGAGCTTCTTGACTACTTCATTAACTTGTGCCACAAATACAGGTGAGACCTTCCCCAAGTCTTCACACTTCAGCTTTCCTTTCCTGAAGGACCAAATAATTTGCTAGAAACTCCACCAGACCAACCAAAAGTCTTTCCTGGACTCCTTCCACACTCAGGTTGTTGCTGTAGTGACTGCTGCAGCTGCAGCCCTTCTGGCTGCCTGGTACGTGACTCTTTTTTCAGGAGACCCCCAGGGTTGTGGTACTAAGTACAGTTATGAGGAACATTATGCTCCAACATGGTGTTTGTTTTGACCAATCCATGTCTGGCACAGAAGGCAATAGCAGAACACCACTGGGGTTCAGATCAGGTAAGCAATTTCCCTCAATCATCTTCCTCCAGGTTTCTATAACTTTGTACATGTGAATGTTGAAGGTCCCTCAGGAGAACTATGGCGTCTTGAGGTGAAACCCCCTCCAGGAACCATCCAGAGACTCCAAGAAGGCTGAGAGCTCTGAACTGCTGTTCAGAACATAACCAGTCAGAGTTTTCCACTCCAAGACGTGGTTAGAGAGGTGACCCTCTGGTTCTCTGGGGAAACTCCGACTCAGAAGCACTCACCAGGACCTTGTGAGTCCACCCGCCCAGCGCCTTTCACCCTGGACAACCCTGATAAAGGAGAAGTCTGGTTCCAGGATCTTTGCTATGTGTGGATCTGACCCCAACTATTTCTATCCAGTTCCTCCTTCCAACACTTCCACATCCCAACAACCAGGGTCCAGCACACCCAGGTTCCTACCCTGCCCACTGCCCAGCTTACACTGAAACTGACCCCAAAGCCCATCTCTGTGAGTGGTGTGTCCACTAGGTGGAGGTCCATGTAGCTTCCCTGGTCTGTGTCCTACCAAACCCCATGGACCAAGACCCAGCCACCAGCCAGGGAGCTCCACTACTGAACCTGGCTCCAGGAGGGGTCATCTGGGTCCATATCCTGGGTAAGGTAGGACTCCTCCTCATTACTGGAGTTACCGAGATTCATTAAACTGCTCTTAGTGAACATTTAATGTATCATAAAATAAACCAGTGTCCTCCAGTCCCTCCTTGTACTGCAGCTATGCAGCAAATACACAAATATAACTCAGGGTGAAAGAGAAGCTGGAAACAGCTAGAATCATGCAGTAATTCAGAGTTAGTACATCAGTATTTTTAGGCAGACTGCTTCGTTTTCAGCTACAGACTCTATATAAAGACGGATGTAGCCACAGCGACATCACTGGTTGGTTTCTCTTCTACTGCTGTGAAGCCATTTACAGTCAGTTTACAATCAGGCTGAAGTTAAATTCATCTGAATGATTTTTCAGTAGCCCCTGTGAGCAGTGTTGCCATTTTAGAGACTCTGTTGCTGGATTTAGACATTTTTCAGACTTATTTAGAGACTGTATTTCCAAAAGCACCTCATGACAAATATAAGAACTTTTTGGAAAAATCTTGGTTACAGATTCAGTCCATGACTGAAAACAGAACATTTCTGTGGTTGTTTGTTACCCAGATGGAGGCTGTGCACCGAGTCAGTAAAAATAAAGATTTGCTATTTTCTCACTTCTCTGAGGATGATTTTACATGAAATATCTGAATTCTCAGCTCAGTCATTGTTTTTAACTCCTGTGTTTGTTGTCAGACGACGTTCTAAAATCAGGATTTCAGATGAAGCTACTGCTGGTTAACATGGAGGAGTTCCACTGTTTCATCCTGGTTCTAACCCTGACAGCAGAAACATCTGGACATGAGAACAGCTGTATTGTAGTTCAGCTGTATTCCATTAGAGGGGTGTTACTCACGTTGCCATGCTGTGATCTGATGCACAGGGATCCACACTGTGAAGATGATGATGTTCTTGGTGGCTGCTCTTCAGTCTCTGAATGACATTAAAACAGAAACAATAAACCTTAAACACAGTTCCACTGGTCTGAGGTCGAGAAGTCTGTAAATATCAATCAAATGTAAAAGAGACAAATACTAAGTGTTAATGTACAACTCATCTGTGCTCAATATTTTACATCACTTACTAAATCTATTGAGGGAAATTCAGGTCAGTTTTGTCTGAACAGAATGAATTCATATGAGATCAGAATCCTCCAATATGATGTCATGGACAGAAAGATCGTCTTCGACAGCACTTAGTGGAGAAGCAGTTTAACAGTTCAGGCTTGAGGTCTGCCAGCAGCTCAGCAAGGCTAAATGTAGCATTAGGTCATTAGCATCACCCAGAATCCAGCTGAGGCTGATGGAACACAGTTAGATCTGCAGATACTCACTCATAAACCAAAGCACACGTTCATCAATAACAGACATTAAACTCTGCTATACATTTGAGAGGAGTGAAGGAGGCTGGAACAAGCATCTCTGAGCAGAGAGGATGCTAAGATTCACTTCTAGCCTCTTACAGTTGGTCCGTCTTTGGAGGAATTCAGTGATGCTGATGTTAACTGATGGCAAAAACCAGAGTGAGAAATGGAGACACAACCTGAAGATGAAGAGCCAGAGTTTAAACTGGAACTTAACTTCAGCATGGTAATTATTTGATGGACTTCAGTGTAACTGTGAGGTTGGTCAGTGAAGTGTCAGGAAATACAGGAAGTAAAAACCCCAGTGGCTGATGTTCAGAGTCCAACACGGATCAAAGGTGTGTTGAGTAGACCTGCATCATAAGAACATCTGAAAGTCACTCTAGTTTCAGCAAACTTCAGTCACTTAATTAGATTTTACATGTAACTGTGTTGAAGTTGGGCTGCACTGTGGCGTAGTGGTTAGCGCTTTCGCCTTGCAGCGAGAAGGTCCCTGGTTCGCGTCCCGGCTTTCCTGGGATCTTTCTGCATGGAGTTTGCATGTTCTCCCTGTGCATGCGTGGGTTTTCTCCGGGTACTCCGGCTTCCTCCCACAGTCCAAAAACATGCTGAGGTTAATTGATTATTCTAAATTGCCCGTAGGTGTGAATGTGAGAGTGATGGTTTGTCTATATATGTAGCCCTGCGACAGACTGGCGACCTGTCTAGGGTGTCCCCTGCCTTCACCCGAGTCAGCTGGGATAGACTGTTTACTGGGATATTTAGAAACGTTCAAACTGGCTGGCTCTGCATGAGTCTCACACATCTTCGACACAGAGGGGAAGTGCTGAAACTTTCGATCTCTCATTTGCTGAAGGTATAACGAGAGCTTCGCATTGAAGGCCCTGACAGCACTGATCATGTCAGACACGCTTTTATCCTTGCCTTGCAATTGTATGTTCAGCTGGTTAATTTTGTCAGTCACGTCGGTCAGAAAAGCAAGATCAAGAAGCCATTCTGTATTAGACAAAACAGTTGTGTCCTCTCCCCTACTTTCCATAAAGGTCTTAATTTCCCCAAGCAAGGACAGAAAGCGCTGCAGTATCTTACCGCGACTAAGCCATCTGACGTCCGTGTGAAGGAGGAGGTCCCCGTACTCAGCAGCGCATTCCTCCAAAAATAACTTGAAGCTCCTATGCTGCTTTGCCTTTGCCCGAATGGAGTTGATAATCCTAACGACTGGTCCCATGATATGGTCAAAATCTAGAACCTTGGAGCATATTGCTTGTTGGTGAATAATGCAATGATAGTTCAGAATCTTGGGAAAGTCCGGGTCATTTTTGCAGTGCGCAATGAACCCAGAATGACGGCCTATCATCGCTGGCGCACCGTCTGTGGTAATAGACACCAGCTTTTCGAAGGGTATGTTTTTCTTCACAAAATAGGTCTTCACGGCATTATAAATATCAACACCTCTGGTGTAGTTTTCAATGGAAGAAGAGCGAGAAACTCTTCCTTCGTTGAGAAGTCCTCAAAGACCATGCGAATGAAAACTGTGAGCTGGGCTGTGTCGCTCGAGTCCACTGATTCATCGCATTGAATGGAATACCACTTGCACCTTTTAATGTCCGAGTCCAATTGTGTCATGGCATCTTCAGACAGCGCAGTCATTCTCCTGGCTACAGTATTAGCTCCAAGTTGCACGTCACCAATAGCAGTTAAAATATCATCCTTGCTTTTATTGTCCACAAATAGTGACTCGGCTACTGCAGTCATAGCATCCTTTACAATGGCGCCATCGGTAAAGGGCTTTTTGTGCATTGCTACTATGCACACAACTTTAAAAGATGTCTCAGTTGCAGCGTTTGCCCTCTTTGTGGGTTTGGTAAATAAAGATTGTTGTCGCTGAAGACCCAACTTTAGCTCTTTTACCTTCTCCTTCCGAGAAGATTTGTAGATTTGTACCCACAGGAAAGTCCTTGGAAAAGTTTCCATGGGTTGTGGTAAAATGGCGTTCAACGTTGCATCGCTTGCCAACAGACACACTGGCCCCGCAGATCAGACAAACGCACTTGTCGTTGACATTAGTAAAGAAGAATTCAGTTTCCCATTCTTGGTGAAAATTGTAGGACTTTCGCTTCTTAGCCGTCGTCATATTTGCTACAAGCACCTCCGGTGCAAAGCCATTGCCCAAACTTGCGTGAGTGGACTGTAGCCTACAACGCCGTTTGATTGATGGCTGCATGTTTTGATTGACAAATTGCAAGTTTTGTAGGTAAAGGGGCGGGATCGAGTCGCAGGACATTGCTTTTTTTATTGGACAGATTTATGTGATGGTAGAAAAGTATTTTTCGAAGTGTAGTCAAACTTTGCTGCAAAATCTAGTTAAGATTCAGAAATCCTTCCGCGAGCTACCCCAAACCGGCCCGCGAGCGACCAGTAGCTCGCGAGCTACCGGTTGGAGATGCCTGCTCTAAAGACATTAAAGGTGAACTCCAAGGTCAAGGTACATCAGTGTCAGATCACACCATCCATCGTTGTTTGAGCCAAAGTGGACTTCATGGGAGACGACCAAGGAGGACACCATTGTTGAAAACAAATTATAAAAAAGCCAGACTGGAATTTCCCAAACTGCATGTTGACAAGCCACAAAGCTTCAAACCTGAGACAACTGGAGCAGTCTGCTGATGAGGAGTGGACCAGAATACCTGCTGAGAGGTGCAGAAGTCTCACTGACAGTTACACAAATGGTTTGATTGCAGTGATTGCCTCAAAAGGTTGTGCAACAAAATATGAAGTTAAGGGTACCATCATTTTTATCCAGGCCTGTTTCATGAGTTTATTTTTTAAAATAATTCTGTTAAGCCACGGTTCAAAAGCAATGTCTGATTTTCATTGGTTAATTTTTGTAGAATTTTTATTTATTATTACTTTTGTCAGATTCAAATTATTTCTGTGACCATTGTGGGTTTTTCTTTCATTAACCAAGGGGTACCAACAATTTTGTCCACCTATGTATAGTCCTGTCATTGGCTGCTATTTAATGCAGCTTTGTGCTCCCCTTCATCCCTTCACTACAACAAAGAACAACCAGCACAATGAAAATGTAAAGTTTTCAAGTTTTGGGTTGTGAAGCAGCTCTGCTACTTCTTTCCCTGGGTTTTCTATTTAATGACAGTTCTAGTCTCCTGCAAATGTTCCACCAAAACATTCTAACCACAACTATTTATTCTATTTTATTTAACCTTTATTTAATCAGGTAAGTTAGTTGAGGATTAATTCTCATTTTCAATAATGACCTGGTCAAGAGGCGGCTTAATATCATTCTAGTTCTGCTCAAGGTTTCTTCCCAGTTATAAGGGAGTTGTTTCTTGCCACTGACTCCTTAGGGCTGCTCTGGGGGTTCAGGCTTATGAATTCTGTAAAGGGTCTGGAGACAATCTGAATTGCAATTGGTGCGATATAACTAAAATTGAACTGAGTTGAATAGTTATACAGTACAGCATGTGGATCATAATCATCACGTTAAAATACAGTTTTGCTGATTCAGAGATAAATTAATCTGAATAAATCTAAAATTGGGCAGGTTAAATTTCATACTATCAGTAATCTTCCTCACCTGTTGTTTGAAATGAAGTTGAGTCTAAAATAATTCTGAAGTATTTAAATTCTTGTACAACCTTAATTGTTTGGCCTTATACAGAGATACTGGGATCAATTTCTCCATTTGTCTTTTCGGAAAAGTACATCCATACAGTCTTGGAGATGTTGAGATGTAATTGAGCGCTATCAAACCATTTAAAGACATTACTCATAGCATTTGTCAGCTCTTGGGCAGCTTGCCTTTTGTCTTTTGCGTGAACATACAAAGCCACATCATCAGCATACATTTGACAGACCACATTTGGTGGGCAACAGCTTGGTAGATCTTTTAGAAATAGACTGAAGAGCAGTGGCCTGTACTCTAACACACTGTGTCCTTGAAGAGATGTAGGAATTAATCCAATTCAAGGCATTCAATGAAGAATTAAAATAGCATAGTTTAGTCAACAATATCTGGTGGTTCACAGTATCAAATGCTTTCCTAAGATAAAAACTTTGACTGTTTTGTTGGCCAGGCAGTGTAGGTGCTTTATGATCTGCTCAGCCACTAATTTTTCCATTTTATTGGAAACTGCAGGAAGAATACTTACAGCTCTGTAGTTCGTGATTGTTACTGGGTCAATAGATTTGAGGATTGGTGGAACAACAGAGCTCTTCCATGGCTCCGGAAAAACCCCTTTGACTGTAAAGTTGTCACAAATGATTACTAATGGTGCTACAAGAGATTGCTAATTGTTTTTAATAAACATTTTTTCCAAACCAAATGTATCTTTGGCCTTAGAGCTTCTGAGAATACTAATTATCTTATCGATCAGACTCTGAGTTAGTGTATAAAGATTAATAATTGATGTGGCCAGAGGTGGTGCAATAGTGATGGATGCTCCATTGCTGCCCTACCAATATCTGGAAGTAGCAAGCTGTTGTTAGCTTGCTGCTGCCGGGCTGTAAACCCTCAGCAAGGTGGCGCTGGGTGAGCTATTGCTGTGCTAGCTATATCCGGATGTGGAACACCATTGTTAGCCTCAACCTGAAGGGCTGCATAACCAGATCCACTGTGATGTGATGGTGGTCTGACAGATCTGTCAGAATCTGTCAGATAGGCCACGCCCCCCACCGTCCGGTGGTCTCTGGAGGATGGAGTCCCAGGTATTAGAGGGTGTAGCTCCTCGTCCCGGTTCATGGAGCAGCTCGCCCGCTTCCTGATCTCGATGGTCTCCTCAAGGACAGATTGGACAATGGAAGGACAAGGAACTGGACGGGTCAACAGCCAGAGAGAAGAGGAAGAGGAATGAGGCTGCATGGCGGAGGAGTTGGGAGGAAAAACTGAGGAAGAGGTAGGTACTAAGGAGATCGTCCTCTGTTCACATTTCTACTTTTGTTTTTTGTTCCAGAGTTCACTGTTATAATGACAACATGACTCAGCAATCTGACCGTCTGATCCACACAATGACACCAGGACATTCTGATCCACTGACATGTTCATTGACAGATATTTGCTTTAGAGAGAAGAACTAAGGATTTTGAGCAAGAGACTGGCTTTTGCAGGTAATCCACGGTGTTTTGCTATTTGTATGAATTGCTTTGGGAAATGGACTTACTGTTTTGCAAATATCGAGGATGATTTGAAAAATGTACCAAAGCGACTGAGAGAAACTGTAAATGTCCGCATGGTGTTTTATCTGCTGCAGATGCATCATGAGTGGAACAATCAGTCATGGCTGAGTGTTTCCACCTTCATCCTGCAGAGTCCTGATGACTGATTCAGACGGAATGAAACTAAAGAACTGATCCTGCAAGCTTCCTGGAACACTGTTCTCCTTTAGAACCACTTTCAGCTGAATTAGTCCAACATTACAACTGAGCACTGTGTAGTTCAGAGCAGTTTCACAGAGTTTGATTGAGGATAACAAGCTGTGTTTTCATGATCAGGCTGTTTGTTCCTTCTTTTACGTCACCCTCAGTGTTCAGATCAGGAACAAAGTCAAAGAACGGAAGCTGACGTTCAGCTCTGGTTGCTTCAGTCTGCCAACACTAACACTGCATCCTGCTGGGAAGTTGTGCACTTTCATCACTTTGATGTGAGTTTATTTGGACTGGAGGTGTGTGATCAGTCAGTCCTACCTGGACAGGTGATGCAGACGTTGTCAGTGTTCAAGAAAACCTCTACAGAAGATCCACTGGTGGACGAAAATGAAGAACTGTTTTAGTTTCACTCAGAAAAATGACACTCAGTCCAACTAAAGTGGATTATGTTTGTTTGTGACGACTCACACGTGTGTTTATGATCAATATATCAGCTATTTGCAACCAATCAGAGACTAGAATGGTCTTGTTGCCATGGTAACCCAGAACATGGAGCAGAAGCTTGGAACATGTAGTGAAAGGTTCATATCTGAACCCAAAATATCAGATTCTTGTAAAGCAAACAGGCAGAAAGTGAAACTTCCAGAACACTGGAGGGTCTTTTGTTTTTTTAATCTTTTACGATCAGAAATCCAGAATTCCACTAAAATGTTCCCTCCATGTTTTTACAGATTTTACAGAACAAAGTATTTACTCTGTAGAGAAAGGACTACAAAGAAACCTCCAAACCCCAGACAGGATTCCCTGAGTGACTAAAGAAAGCAGAGCAAACGGACCTAAAGCACCATTAACCACCAAAGACAGAAAACAGAGAAAACACAAAACGTCTGAACCTGATAAACCAAACAGCACCACAGTAACTAAACAGACTAAAGTGTTTTTCATTAAAACGTGAATATGCAGGGCTGTGTTATTTTATCTGATTCCATTTTGATGTTTTTCACAGTAAAGATCAGGGCTGTCAAACTCATTTTAGTCCAGCAGCCACATAAAGCCCAAGTTGATCTCCAGCGGGACCCGCCTGTAAAATCACAACATAATAACCCAAATCACCACAACTCCAACTCCCTTTGTTTTAGGTCAAAAAAGTGCATTCTGAAAATGCTCACATTTAATAAATTATCTTTTTCAAAACATTATGATCACCCTAAAATTTCTCATGGAAAACAAGCTCAATTTCAACAGTATTATGCCTCAGTTGATCATTTACACGTTAAAACTGATGGATCAGTTTATCTACAAAGGAACAAAATATTCAGTCACAGCAATCTGGAACTGAACAATCTAGTATTTTACTTTCTCATCAGAACAACTTGTCATGGTCTAGAAATTATTTTAAATTCACAATCTGCAGTTGATGTCTTCTCTGTAAATTTTACACTTTACAAAGTCGTCCTGTGGGCCGAAATGGACCATCAGGCCGGCCGGTTTTGGACTGCGGGCCGCATGTTTGACACCCCTGGTAAAAAAATAATCAGAGTAGATGAGCCGAGGTGGTGACATGATCAAGTACGCCGGTGTTCTGATTGCATCTTAACGATGCGTTCTCCCGTTCTCGGTAGTCCGTATTTGCATTTCCACAACCATAGATATATATAGAATATATTCATATCTATGTGCACAACTGCCAGCGAGAAACAGCTCCATGTTAAAACAGTTCAGCTACTTAGTTCTGCTAAGACGGACCTTTTTGTCCCAGTCGCTCGCCCCCGTGTCCTGCCGGGGGGACGCGCCCCACTATTTGAGAAACTGTGCATTGAAGGGATCTTACCTGAGCTGCTGGGTTCAGACGCTCTGAGATGCTGAGGAGGAGGATCAGCTGTTTTATACTGCAGCTGAGGCTGGCTGTGGTCACGTGATTTCTGAGAACCCTCGTCCAGAGCCACGTGTGTGTAGGTGTGTGTGTGTGTGTGTGTGTGTGTGTGTGTGTGTGTGTGTGTTTTACTCTGATCACGTGGTTTCAGAGAAACGTTCTGACTTCAGTGAAGTGGACCAAACTTTTCAGATAAATTCCAGGTTTTAATGTAACTGAATAATAATGATGATAAATACTGTAATTCTAAATACTTCCTGTTGAGTGAAACCTGTTTCTCATGTGGTTTTATCCATAGTTCATCTGTGTCCTGCTGTAGAAGCAGTGATGTTGCTTCAGTTCTTTGTAATATTTCAGTGTTTATTGATGAGTTGGTGTCATGTTTTGTTCTGTTCAGCTCCTGGAGTCCGTTTCACGAAGCAGGTTTAGTGAAAACTCTGAGTCTGTTAACCCTGAAATGAGGGAAACTGAGTTTTCCGTTTCACAAAGAGGGGTAACTGAAGCTCTGGGTCAGTTACCATAGTAACAGACTCTCTGACTCTAACCTGGTCTGGACCAGGTTTTTCTCAGTAAACCTCTTTAGATTTCCTCATTCATTCAGTCATCAGGTGAGTTTTAGCGTAGTCTAGTTCTGCCGTCTATAAATGTCATGTCCTTTAATTAATGATCCAGTGAATGAAGGAGCAGCATTACTGCAGAGAATTAAATATTCATCAGGAGATTGTTATCAGACCGCACATAGATGTTCTTGCATTTCTGGACAGTTATCTTTTAGAGCGGTACCGTTTCACCTCACAGTCCATAATCTACATCCAACCTAATCCATCCTTACATTTACAACATCACCAACCTCAGTCATGCTCTCACATCCCAGCAGATGTTGTGTGTTGCACTGCAGTTCTTTACAAATGGAAGTTTTTTATATAATGTCAGAGATGCAGAACACTTCAGTAAAGCAACTGTATGCAGGACGGTCAGAAAAGTGAGTCTGGCCCTGAAACGACTTTTACCATCTTTGTGGTTTTCCTGGACATAAACCTGTCAGAGCCATCAAGGCTCTGTGTGTGTGTCTGTGTCTATATATCTATATATATCTATATATCTATATATCTATATCTATATCTATATATATATATATATATATATATATATATATATATATATATATATATATATATGTATTTAGATACGTATCTATATATATATATATGTATACCAACTCACCACCCCCATGACACAACACCTGGCACAGAACCTTGTCAGGTGCTTAGCTGACAGACTACAAACCAAAGAACAAAACAGTTCACTGGCTGTTGCTACACTTGCCAATGTCAATGTCAATGTCAATGTCAGCTTTATTTATATAGCACATTTACAACTAAAAGCCCAAAGTGCTTCACAACAATAAAATACACTAAAAGATGACACATAACTTTAAAATTAGCAAAGTCATAAAAATAGAATAAAAACATAAATTATACTATGTAAATAAAATAACATATTCAGCACATCTGATGATTAAAAAGCCAGGGAGAAAAGGTGCGTCTTAACAAGAGATTTAAAGTGCTCAAGTGACTCAGCAGCTCTGACATGTGGAGGTAAACTATTCCACAGAGTGGGACCGACAAAAGAAAAGGCTCGCTGACCTCTGCTTTTCTTAAGTTTGGTCCTGGGAACATCCAAGAGTAGCTGGGATGAGGACCTCAGAGTTCTCGCAGGTTTGCGAATGGACAGTAAGTCACACAAATAAGAAGGCGCCAGGCCATTTAGACATTTGAAAACCATGAGAGCAGTTTTAAAATCAATTCTCTGGCGAACTGGGAGCCAGTGCAATGATGACAAGACTGGAGTGATGTGTTGGTACCGTTTGGTTCCAGTCAGTAAACGGGCAGCAGCGTTTTGGACCATCTGTAGCCTATGAATTGAGGCTTGGCCCAAACCAATATAAAGAGAATTACAGTAGTCCAAACGTACTGTAATAAACATGTGCATCACTCTCTCAAAGTCTCTTGGAGGCAAGTATGATTTGACTTTAGCAAGCAGACGTAGCTGAAAAAAACTGTTTTTGACTACGGCATTGATCTGTTTTTCCAGAGTAAAGCCAGAATCTAAGTACACACCAAGATCTTTCACAAATGGTCTACTGAAAGAGGACAAAGGACCAAGTGCACTATCCACACCCTCTAGAAGAGACAAGTCACCGAAAACAACAATTTCAGTTTTTTGTTGATTTAGGCACAGGGAATTTAGAGCCAACCAATCCTTCATTTCTCTCAGACAATTTTGCAGAGATTCAATGGATGTAGAGTTTGGTCTCAATGGGACATATATTTGTAAATCATCTGCAAAACAATGAAATGAAATGTTGTACCTCCTTAAAATAGATCCCAGGGGCAGCAAATAAATAGCAAATAAAATCGGGCCCAAAATGGAACCCTGAGGCACACCACTGCTGATAGGAGCAGATTTGGACTGGTGGAGACCAATGTGAACAGAAAATGATCTGTTCAATAAATATGAATGGAACCACTCTAGTGCCGAACCCTTAATACCAATAATAGATTCCAGACGGGACAGTAACACTCTGTGATCTACTGTGTCGAAGGCTGAGGACATGTCTAAAAGCAATAGAGCAGCAGAGTTTCCACTATCCACTGTTAAAAGAAGGTCATTAAAAACACGCAGCAGTGCTGTTTCTGTGCTATGTTTTTGTTTAAAACCGGACTGGAATTTTTCATAAAGATCATTACAAGCCAAATGAGACTGTAACTGGTCATAAACCACCTTCTCTAAAACTTTTGACAGGAAAGGAAGCTTAGATATTGGCCTGTAGTTTGCTAATTCATTTGGATCCAGGTTATGCTTTTTAAGAAGAGGCTGCACTATGGCATGTTTAAAAACAGATGGGACACACCCAGAGGCCAGTGACATGTTGATCAAGGACAAAACAACTGGCCCAACAAAATCAAAAACCTCTTTCAACAATTTGGGGGGTACACAATCAGTAGGGCAAAAGGAGGGTCTCAGACCTTTAACTACCTGTGTCAACTCAGAGTTACAGGCTCAAATGCTTCCAAAAACACAGAACAGGTACAGCTAGCAGCAGAAACAGGATGAGAAGGCAATGACACAGATGACCTTGCAGCAGCAACCTTATCAACAAAAAACTTTTGAAATGTTTCAGACAAGGTGGTAGAAGAGGCAGTAATGCCACTAACCCGGGGGTTAATAATGCTGTTCAGTATATTAAAAAGCACATGAGGTTTGTGGCTGTTACATGAAACAATGTTTGACATATAATACGATTTGGCATTCTTGACAGCCAGCTGATATGTTGCATAAGAGCGTCTCAGAGCCTGTAAAGAACCAAGTAGACTGTCCTTTTTCCATTGTCTTTCAGCACGCCTATACTGACGCCTGAGGGCACGCGTGGTCTCGTTTAACCAAGGTTCACTGTCGCGTTTGGGGTTCCTGACGCGCAGAGGAGCAATAGAGTCCAAGATATTTAAACAGATCGATTCAAAACGACTGTTTAAGTCCTCAACACACTCCAAAGGGAAGTCTACTAAGCCCGAATTAAGAAAGACGGCTGAGAATTGTGCCGCGGTGGAAGGGCTGATTGCGCGCCGAGGACGCGCGTGAGCGCGAGACTGGAGCGGGCATGGAAGCGTAACTGTGAACAACACGGGGAAGTGGTCGGAAACGGTGGTTTCTGATATTTCACTTATACACATATCCAAGCCATGGGACAGGATTAAGTCAAGTATATGGCCCTCCCGATGTGTCCGGCCGTGTACCCATTGAGTGAGATTAAAAGAGTCGACAATGTCTAAAAACTCATTCACCAAAGGCTTGGATTTGCAGCATACATGCATGTTAAGATCCCCAAGAATTAGGAAACGGTCGTAGTTCAGAGCGATCCACGTCACAAGTTCTGGGAGCTCTTCTATAAAGGCTCTAGGATATACAGGCGGGCGGTATATCAATGCACACAGTACTGGGACATCAGACTGTAGTTCAAATAACTGTAGCTCAAAGCTGGAAAACACGCCCTGTGTTAGCTGGCGACATTGAAAACTCTCCCGAAAAACTGTAGCTAAACCTCCACCTCTCGAGCCTCGAGGAGAGCTAAAGAAGGTATATCTAGGAGGTAATAGTTCAGAAAAGGCCACAAACTCGCCATTCTGAAGCCACGTCTCAGTTACAAAGAAAAAGTCCAAATGCCTTGATGAGATAAAATCATTCAACACAAATGTCTTCTTGTTGAGAGAGCACACGTTGTATAAAGCCATACGAAGACAAACATCCTGGCGATCTGTAGCTTGGGCACGTTTTAGCGTGCGGAGATTCCCAGGATTAACACCACGTCCACGGTTCCAACGCCGTCTGGAGGTGGTCACCGGGAGAAACAGCTGATCCGCCGCTGGAGAGCCTCCGGGAAGGACCGGGATGACACAGCGCGCGGTGTGCCCTGGGGGCCAGAGCAGGGAGAGTGTTCGAGGCGAGCAAGATCCAAAAACTTGTCCTCGGGGCAAACGCAGGTAAGCCCTGGCTCGCACAAGTGTCCCAGAGCATTTCCCCCTTCTCCTGGGACGCTTCCTCCTGGGAGTCACACAAGGTGTCCTCTGCAAAGACGCCGGAATGGACAGGAGAGGCGGTGGAGGGGGGCTAGAGTGTTGTCGGTTGTCCCCACGGTTTAGAAAAAGTTCATGAGACGCTTTGATGTTTAAAAGTGTCTGGCGATCATACATAAGAAGCGCTGATACATCATAAATATAAAAGCTAAACAGAAAAAGTAGCATAAAAGAGGCAGACAGACGCATCGCCGTGCACAGTGCTGGCGCCATCTTGCTTGAGTGTGCTTGTTAAAAGCACTTGTGGCTCTGCAGTTCAAAGCTTTTGGATTCACCAATCAGAGTGGCAGCCAGTGTGAAAGAACTTTTAATAACAGAATGCACAACAATTAACATAAAGAATGCCAAGCAGCAGTCATCTACGTCACAAGCACCACCGCAGCCTCGTCCTCCACCACCAGCAGCACCTTCCACAGGTATTTTTTTCTCTTCTGAATTGGGAATGACTGACATTTCTGGTGATGATGATGATGATCTTCAATATTTTTCAGTTCAACTGTGGAGCCTATTGGACGAAGATGCAAGTAGAGCCTGGCAAATGCAAAGCGCCACAGCGAATGCAATTGTAGAAAGAACGGCAGACCCACTGGCTTACTGGGCCACCCACAAAACCGTTCACCCAAACTTGTACAATGAAGCCAAACATTTCCTGTGTACCTCAGCCTCATCTGTGCCGTGTGAACAGGTTTTATTTCTAAGGCTGGGGAGATAGTGAGTAGAAGAAGGAACTGCTTGAGTCCCAAAACTGTTGATAAATTATTTCTCGATAAAAACTCATAACCAGTTACATAAGAACACCCTCTTTACTGACCTCTTTACCAATAAACCCCAAGACATACTTTGCCAAAATCCATAATAATCCATATAATTTTTATTTGCACCAGCCCCATGTGAAAATGACATCAGTCTGTATTTGTAGAGCATCTCATGAATGTAGCAGCACCGTTTAAATGTTTCATAACACAGAATATAAGTGAAGAGTATATAGGGTTACAGACAAACATGGCAAATAAGAATCGTGCTCTTCAATAGTTATTGTCATTATTATTCAGGGGTGAAAGTAGTTTTAAATTCTTGCCGGTACTATTACCAAAACCCTCATCTCGCTCTTAACATCTTAACATCGTGGCATGGAGTGCATCCCTGTTTCCCATGTTGGACATACAACCATTCATTTCTGCTTTTAAATTGTTCACATTGATCCTTTGTCCAAATGGAAGGATAAGCAGGAGGCGTAGCATCATCATCACCTGTGCTTTTTTCTGGGGATCCTGCAACTGCTTCTTTCTCCTGACATGGTGCCTCCTCACCCTGACTCTCAGCTTGCTCTACATCTTCATCACTGGATGTTTTTCAGATTTTTTGTGGTAACGCATCTTCAGTGTCCCTGTCTTTTCTTTTAAACATAGAGGTTATTTTCCTCTGCATGTTTTGTAGTGCTCCTCTCCATTTTTATTTAAAATATCTATCTGTCGATGATAACCGTTGTAAATCCTGTTGAAAGTTTTTCAGCCAATCACAAGAACATGTGGAATTTCAGGTGTAATTTATTTGCTCGCCCCGTCCCGGCGCTTGTTGACGTCTATTGACTAGTTGTGGAAAATGTCCCAGTGCAATAAATCAAGCGCACCTATTTGCTATTGGCTGCTATTGGCCATAGCAATCGCTGTGTTACGGAAGTAGACACGCATGCGCACTCACATACTGCTGAGTGAACTCTGGTTGATAGAAGGCAGCCAGGTGGCGTCCAGGTGGAAGAGCGGCGTACCGCCACCGGATCTTTTCCCGGTACTGCGTACCGCCACCAGAACTTTTGCTGGTACGCAGTACCGGACCGTACCGGCTTACTTTCACCCCTGTTATTATTACTAGTAATATTATTTTTGTGTCCACTAGAACCCATACAATCATCTAGTGTAGTCAAAGAGGAATGTGTGCATGGTGAATCAAATCCAAAACAATCCATGAACCGACCACGTCTTGATTGCACTTCATTTTATTGACCACTAGATGTCCTACTCCAGCACTGTGGTGTCATTGAGGCCTTGAGTAATGAAACATGCTTTGAATGAAGTGTCGAAGTTTCAACAAAGCCTCGATCAGCCATCACTACCTACACCAGGGGTCACTAACTGATGGACCGCGGTCCGGATCCGGACCCAGACGCCGTCTTATACGGACCGGACCTGTAATCAGTAAACTGTAACGGGATTTTAAATTTGACCGGTCGCTTCTGTTTTACCGGCACAGCTTTCCCAGTGTTTACGGCATTAGTTATGAGCTCAGGAAACACACAGACCAATTACGTACGAGTTCAGCCATCCCACGTGACGCTACTCAGCCAATGAAGTCTCTGCATTGCAGCTGCTAATGTTGGGTATATTCTTATTACATTCAATTATAATCACATTTAATCACATATAATCGCATTTAATCATATTTTAATCGCAATTAATCGCAGCGTATATTATTATGTGATCATAGTTATATTAATGCCTTATCGCTTATAATAAACTGTGCAGAGACAAGCATATACCAGAGTCCATATGACAGTATTGTGCAACTTACCCTTTACACACCAGGTGCGGAAAGATAAGAAATTGCTACTCAGTGCTTACCCAAGATAAGATCTACCTGCACTCAAAATAGACTGAGAAAAGGCGATAGCAGGCCAGTTCATGGAAATGACTTCTGCATAACAGTTCACAAAATTATCAGATCCACATGAAGCAGGTCACGTACGCATAAGACCAACTAGGTTAAGGTTATTTCACAATCAACACGCCTACACGTACACAAGTGTTGCAATTACAGGAAGAAGACGCACCGGATTGGACGAAGACTGAAGATACGAGCGGGAGCGACGTTAGCCTAGACCAATCAGATAGAAGCACATTTCCTCATATAAAACTCTGTATGATGTCACATTTCCATTCCCTCTTGAGACAGCACTTCTAGACTAGATAACTTCTGTTAGCTAGACCAAGTGGGAATCTGTATGCATACATTCTGATTATCCAATGCTACTAAATATTCTTAATTGAATATCTGTTTCTGAGTCTTCATTGATCCTGAGTGGTTCTTCAATAGCAATTAACGAACACGCCCGACACTGAACATCACAGCTCTGCGTTCAGAAAACAGTTGAGAGGTGAGGGACAGACAAAAAAGGAAATGAATAAAGTGACACCGAGAGGGAAATAGTCCTGCACATGCTGACCATGTTTGGATCAACATACAGCTGGAGGAACCTTTCTCAACTATGAACATAATTAGAACTAAATATGGTTCCAGACTGACCAATGAGCTCCAGATGTGTTTGAGAACGACCCTGACACCATTCAGACCACAATTCAAACAATACTGGCAGAGCAAACTGCTGCTCAGTTCTCCCATTAAGCAGCAGGGATATAAGGGGAGTAACAAGACAGGAAAAGAAATGTAAAAGTGTTCAATTGTTTACATTTTTTGAGATTTAGATGTTGTTAAAGATGTATATAAGCTGGTTCAGGTTGTTTAGTCATTATTTTTTCAAGTTCTGCACCTAATTTTAAGATGTACAGTTATATCAAAAGTTATTTGTTAATAAATGTTGTCAAAATGTTTTTGAACCGTACTGAATTTATTTGACTTGACAGTCAGCTATTGATTACATTCACATGCTGATAAAACTTCTAGGTTACATCATCATATATCGCACTAATTGAAGTCAGACTTTATGATGTTCTGGACCTTGGCTTTAATCCATTTTCTCTGACTGGATCTCTTTGAATTTTAGTTGAACAACCCTGATCTACACCCTCTAATACCTGGGACTCCATCCTCCAGAGACCACCGGACTGCAAAATTACACTGTTTTACTGTATTTAATTAAATGAGCTACGCTGGACTCTATAGGGTTCACAGTACAGCCTTAAATCACTTCTTGATTCATCAGAAAATTACTAACTATTTTGACAGTTGTTTAAAAAGTAAAACATATTATCTAGCTATAGCTTATTATGGTCAAAGATGAGAAAAGAAATGTAACTTTGATGGAAACATGTGATCTGATACTAGTTTTTTGCTTTATTCTTCCTGAGCAGAGTGAATTGTAAAGACTTTGCTAAAAGCAAAGCTGATTGTGTGGAGCAGAAATCCAGCTAATGGATGAAAGAGGAGGTCAGATGGGAAACATGACTGAGGGTCCGGCCCAGTCCTCCGGTTTCTGCAGAACCAGAACCAGAACCAGTTAACTGGAGATCACTGAAACATGTGGCGAGCTGAAGAACTCATATTTACAATCTGGAACTCATTCTGTTACAACTTTTAACTGGAAAATTTAACAAGTTTTACTGTAATTAAAGCTAAAACACCATGATTTTAGATATCTGCAGTCATTGCATGAAAAATTCTGTATATTAAGGTTTAAAATGGGAAATCTATTCTCTTTTAAACTGTTTTACAGATTTTCCCTCTTTGCTAAAATTATAGATAATATCTAGTAAAATCATAGAAAAATAAATATTAATTTGCATGTTAATGGTTGGGCTGCACAGTGGCGTAGTGGTTAGCGCTTTCGCCTTGCAGCGAGAAGATCCCTGGTTCACATCCCAGCTCGGACCTGGGATCTTTCTGCATGGAGTTTGCATGTTCTCCCTGTGCATGCGTGGGTTTTCTCCAGGTACTCCGGCTTCCTCCCACAGTCCAAAAACATGCTGAGGTTAATTGATTATTCTAAATTGCCCGTAGGTGTGAATGTGAGAGTGATTGTTTGTCTATATATGTAGCCCTGCGACAGACTGGCGACCTGTCTAGGGTGTCCCCTGCCTTCGCCCGAGTCAGCTGGGATAGGCTCCAGCCCCCCAACGACCCTAATGAGGATTAAGCGGTGGATAGATAATGGATGGATGGATGTTAATGGTTTAAAGAAATATACAGATGAATACAAATATTTGTTCTTTAACAGTGTGACAGTAAAATTACAGTTTTGCTTCCGTAAATCTCCTGAAAAGACAGATTGTTGCCGTTACTTTCACTATTTTTTACAGTTTTTGAACGTTATAATGATCCAGAATTTAACCTTTTATTCCTGGAACTCTTGCTGCCAGATTTTCACTTTTTTTTCAGTTTTTTTACAGCATTTTTCCAAAACATACAAACAAGATAACAGTACAGCAGTACAATAAACTACAATGAGTATAATGGTGGCTACACATTAGTCATCTGAAACTTCATATTAAAAAATAAAAAGTCCAATTTTCAACTTTCTGACGGTCTTTGAACTAATCGTCTGTGTTGTGTAGTTCACACAGGAAGAACAACAAAGTCTCAGGCTAAAATAATTCATCAAAAATCCCTGAATTCTTCATGTCTCATTTATAAAGTTGCCTAAAGAGAAACACTTCAAAAGAAAAAAAAAGCTGTTATTGTGATCTTCTCAAGACAGGAAGCCATTAGTGTGTAATCAGCTGCACCCAACAGAAATCCAGGAACTATTTGGCTGAACTGCAGGCAGTGTATGCAGAAAATGTTTCCACATTTTGGAATTCTTGCAGAATGATAAAAGAAATTCAACTTTTGCTTTTATGCTTCATGGCATTAAAACAGCCCAATGAAATGAAGAAGAAAAAAGTCTGCAAGTGCACTTTTATTTTGAAATGAAGTGTAATTTCAAGGCCTGATGATTCAATGGCTGGTTTTAAAACTACAATTTTTATGATCTTTTTTTTTTGTTTTTTGCAAACAGCTCACTGGAATAACAGTCTACAAGTACACTTTTATTTTGAACTTAGACCAAAAAACTGCACAATATCAGCTCCAGGTGCAAAAACAATGCAGTGTGCAAACAATGTGTGCTGTTAGCAGAGCTCAGTGTTAGCGGTGTTAGCTGCAGAGGGCTGCAGCAATTAAGCAATGAAGGATGGCTTTTATTTTGAAATTACACTAGAAAACCTGCACAGTGGCAGCTTCAGATGGAAATGCAATCTCTGGTGGCTTTCAGCTTTTTCACACGGACAAAGCAAAGCTAACAAACGTGCAAACAGCCCGCTGGAATAAAACATTTAAAAAGGTGTGCAGGTACACTTGTATTTTGAAAGTAGTTGCAATTTCAAGGTCCAATGACTGTGAGGTTGATTTTCTTCTTTGATTTAATTCTGCATCCTGTTTGTCTCCTTATCTTTGCAAATGCAGTTTAAACAATGCACATTAAAATATTGTACAATCAACGTATGAGGATGATTTTAAAATGACTGTTTTTACTGACATCTTGATGAACTTTTGCTGGACCAAGTTTGATTCTTCAAAAATAAAATAAAATCATCTGATTCAAATATACTATAAAGTGCTTCTTATGCGTGTTTTTAAAGTTAATTATTATTTTAAGTCTTGCATCACACATTTTAAACTGCTATTTGATTTCAGCTGCTTTTTTTGGGACACTGAAGCTTTAAAGTGACAAAACTCACAGCAGGTGACTAGAAATAAATGTCATGTAGATAAAAAAATACATTTATCCCAGTTTGAACATGAAGCAACTCATGATGTTAACAGAGGCTTTAATATTGTAAATCATCATTTACATCAAGGCCCTCTGAGCCTGATGTGCATCATTTTAGGAACAGAAAACCTCAAATAAAGAGTAAAAATGTTCTTACCTTCTGGATCCAGACGTGCAGATCCATGAGATGATCCCTTTAAATGCAGCCATGCAGGTAAAATCCACACTAAACATAATAGAATCCAGTTTTTCTGCAGGAAACTGAGCCACAAATCTGACACTGGTAGCCGCCAGGATGATGATGATGATGATGATGATGATGATGATGATGATGATGATGATGATGATGATGATGATGATGCAGCAGCAGCAGCAGTTCCGGGTGTTCTCCTCTCCACACTTCCGGCTTTATTTATCCGCCTCAGGTGCGCTGTTTCTGGCTGCTCCATGTCTTCAATCTCCGCTCGTCCTCGGTTCTCTGAGCTGCGTTTAGTTTCCAAACCCAAAGTCTAAAACTTCTTCCAGACGCGAAACAAAACGTTCAGCGTCTTTCAACAGTCGCTCCTGTTGCAATGAAGGAGCCACGTGCGCTTCAGGAGCCAATCAGCTGCTTTGATAAGGCCGTGACATCATCAACAGGTGCGTTGATGGAGCTGTGCTGCATTCAGGGAAGTCCTGGTTTTCTACAGGCTGCTTCACTGTCATGGTTCAAGCTTTTATTCTGCACTGTAAAAAAATCCTGTTTGGCCTCAATGAAAATAATGTTTTTGAGTTCTGATAACTTCTAACCAACAAACTACTGTGAGCTTAGAGGATTCACTTTTCCTCCCCAGTCAAAGGTAGTTTTATTTACCTGTTCCAGCCCTGCTGAAAATAAAAATATATATTAAATTACAACGGTTTGTATCCATCTCTTTGAGTTAAGATGACTTTTGGTGGAAATATTTTCATCCAATAAACTATATTGAGTTCAGGGAATTCATTTTTCCTCCACAATCAAAGCTATTTTTATTACTAATCCTACCAATGTGAAACTGTCCAGACATGTTGAGATAACAGAGGGGACTCACGGTGAAGGAAAATTCACTTATCAGGCCAATTAAACATGACTTTAACTTGGATTTCATTTTAAAATCAAGTCACTGCAGACATTTTAGTTTAATTTAGACACAATATTAAATTAATGCAATGTTATTATGTCAGCCCAGCTTTTCAAATACTGTTTGCAACTTCAAAAGTTTATTTAAATCTGCATATTAGATTTTATTTCTTTCCTGATGAAGATTTAGCACCAAAACATTGCACCAATAAATATATCTTTAGACGGAGTGCAGGACTGGATTTTACAATCATCCATTGAACTGAATGATGGGAAAAGGTCCTTGAATTTCTTTTTGACTCCAGTGTAGACATACAGCTGTAAACACTAAAGATGCAAACAGATCTTAACAGATGAGATAAGATCAGATAAAATAAGTCTTTACTGTCACTGTTACAGAAACAATGAAAATCTGTTTAACATTCTCTGTATTAACAGCATTAAAAAATAAACCATATAAGGCAATATTTAACACAAACCAAAAAATACATGTACAGCTCAAATCTATAGAAAAGAGCAAATATGGACCAGAGGTTTTGTGGTTAGAGACCTGTTTCATGTATTATTATTGCACATAATATAAATACCAATAGATAAATAAGATCATTTTATTGATACCTTTATTGATACCTAGCCAGACATGCAGTACAGACTGCAGCACAATAATTCCCTTTATGATTAATACAATTTTATCTTATTTTATAAGATATAACAACAAATTTTAGAAAATTATGTTTTGACTTTAAATCGTAAAAGTGCAAAATGCTGAGTGTACCTTTGCCACTTCTGCCAGCTGATATGTCCTGCTTAAATTACACACAATGTATGAATTTAAACAAATACATTTTATTTTGAAAGGCCATCAAATTTCACAAACCCTTGATCAGTTTCTTTTAACGTCTCTGACCTTTTAATTTGAAAGTGTGTCATACTTCACAGAATCAGTGTTTTTTCCTTAGCTTTGAAATTGAGACTTTAAAAAAAGTTAAATCTAGATAATAATAGAGTCGCTCATGAAACCTCTGTTAGTGGAAATGGGCTCTTATTTTGAAAGTGAACGCAATACTACAGATTTGTCCATTATGTGTGTGAAAAACAGACAGAAGTTCTGTTCTGTAAGCTCCTTTGAACATCAGGGAGATTTTATTTTGACAGTTTAGCACAGGGGGAAGTCATGATGTGGTGTTTTTATTTTGAAAAGCCAGTCCCTTGTAACATTCTAGAACTTTTATTTTGATACTGTACTGTACCTCAGTGCATTCTATTAATGGTTTTCAGCTGACTAGCTGATCTGTAGGTGTATTTTTTAAATGTTCTGTTTCCAGTCCGGAATGGAGGATTTTAGAGCTCTCTGCTTTGTGATGTCACACTGGGACTTCATTGTGACATCATGTGTGACATCATGTGTGACATCAGCACAGTATAAAAATGTAGGATTGAACAGTGAATTGTTAGAACCACATCGACAGCGAGCGAACCAGCGAGCAGCTAAGAAACCACAGCGAGGAATTAATCAAACTCACCAAACCAGCAAAAACTTGGACCTTCTTCCAGAACTTCAGCGTTCTTGAAGAGTCCACAACTTCTACAACTACTGCAGTTGTCACATTTTCTTTCTATTCAACACCACTGTTGAACTTTTCCAGTACCATGGCCAACAGGTACAATGCAAAGCGCAGAGGAGGCCCTACTTACCGTGGACCCAACCATCACCATGACAACCCCGCCGGGCCTCAAAGCTCTCGTGGCGCCTCTCAGGAGGAAAACCACTACCTGAGAGAGCACAACCACAACATGAGCATTCGAATCAAGGAGCTCATCGCTGAGAACCAGCAGTACTCCTTGAAAATGCTGAGCTCTAAGTCCAGGATCGAGCACCTGCAGGAGGCTCTGCTGGAAAAAGAGAAGGAGCTCCAGGACGAACGGCAGCAGAACCAGGAGACGATCTCAGTCCTGGAACTGCAGCTCAGAGAGCGCAAGGAGGCTGAAGAACCGGCTGAGAACACCATCAAGTCTGATGAACAGCAGGACTTTGAGGTTTCCTTTGACAACATGAAAACGTTGTCCGTCAGTTGGGGAGACTACATGGACGAATCGGATGAAATGCAAGAGCAGCTGGAACTGAAAGACAGAGAGATCTGGAATCTGAAAAAGGAGATCCAGAGTCTCTCTGCTGCTCTCAAAGCCACCCAGAACTTGCAGAGAGACGGAGACAAATCTGTGGAGGACAGCAAAGACCTGCAAGAGCAGAAAAAGGCCCTCGATGAGGAAAGAGAAGAGGTTCAGAAAGCCAAGAAAGAGCTGGAGCAGAAGAGCAAAGATCTGCACGAGGAAAAGGTCTTTCTGGAAAAACAGAAAAAAGAAGTTCTAGTAAACCAGATAGCTGTTGAGCAGAAAGACAAAGGGCTTCAAGAAGGAAAGATGTGTCTGGACAAGCAGAAAAAAGAAGTCCAGACAAGTAAGAGAGAACTGGAGCAGCAGAGAAAAGATCTGCAAAAAGAGAAGAGTTCACTTCTTGAGCTGAGAAAAGTATTGGAGAGAAACTTGAAACAGCTGGAACAGAAGAACTACGAGATGCAACACATCGAGGAGGAGCTGGAGCAGGACAGAAAACAGCTGCAGAACAGATAAAGAGAGGACTTCAAGCTGAGAAGAAACAACTTGAAGAGATTCGAAAAGTTCTAGAAGCTCAGAATGTTGAAGTCAACAAAGAAAAGACAGAAGTGGAGAAGCAGAGGAAGATTCTGGATGAGAAACAGAAAGAACTGGACGAGGTGAAAGAGAAAATGAAGGAGTTTCATCTGAAGGTGAAAGAGGAGAAGAAAAACATGGATAAAGACATGAAGACCAAACTAGAGATGAACCACATCCTGGAGCAAAAAAATCTAGAAATCCAGGGACAGATTGACGAACTGGAGACAGAAAAGAAAAAAATAGAAGAAGAAAATCAAAGACTCCAGGAGAAGAAAAAAGAAGTGGAACAAGAAAAGACAGAAATGGAGGTGAAGCATGAGAATCTGCAGATGGAGAACCAAGAACTGAAGCAGCAGAAAACAGAAAGAGACGACAGAAATGAAGACAAGATGAAGCTGCAGCAAGAGATTCAAGACCTGGAGGCGAAGCAGCAAGAAAAGGAGCAAAAGCAGAAGAGGAGGAAGAAGGTGGGCTGCTGGAGCTGGATGTTCAGGAAGTCCTGAGGTGGACCATGAGCTTCGTCTGACTCAGCCCTTCCTCCCCTCCATTCAGCTCCTCTTTCATTTCATATTTCTGCTCGTTTCATTTCTTATTTCAGCTCTTATATTTCTTATGACTCCCTGTTTCTTTCTCCCTTCTTCAACTCTCATCCTTCCTCCATCTCATCTTCAGCTCTCCATCCTCCCTCCATCATCTAAAAAGCTTCAACCTCACCCCTTCTCCTCTCTACCTCCCCCATCACCCCGTTCCTCTATCACCCCTCTATTAACCCCCACGAAAAAAATAAAACACAAAAATCCCTAAAAACCAGAAGTATTTCTTCATGCTTCTGCATTTTCTCCATGTTACTGATGACCTCAGTTTAATCACCAGCGTTACTTTCTACTGTTCTGTTCCAGCTCTATTTTAATTCACTTGTTTTATTCCACTCATGTGGATTAAAGCTTATTTTACTGATATACTGATGTCTGCAAATCAAAGAATGTCAGTTTTCAGCAATAACATGAAAAAGAAACACATGAATCCACCATGTTTTCCTCAGAAAACTCTGACCTCATGTCTTATATGTGACTTTATCTCCAGTATCTGATTACTAGCAGCTACTGCGAGGAAAGGTCCACATTTTCTGCTATTTTCTGGCACTTTTGTTCATCACTTGTTGTCTTCTAAATCTGCAGGAGCATCGGATGGCAAAAATATAGACTTTAAGTGGAATTTAAGCTTCAGTTGAACAAAGTCTTCACTTTTATTCTGCATTTTTGTAACATTTTTGTTCTCCTGATTCTGAGATTTTTCAAATAAAGAATGAAAATCGATAAGGCAGAACCAGAGGGATCATCTTTTTATTCTACACATCTTTCTTTCTTGTCAAAACCTGAGGCCTACATTACCCACAAAGCAACACTTTGCACAATTTGATGTGGTTTATGTTCTATTTTGGTGAAAAAACCAAGGCTCACAGCGTCATTGTTGCCCTATAAATATTCAAACAGACAGAAGCTTATTTCTGGGAATATAGCAGTTTGTATGAGAAAATATCAGGAATTTGATGTGAATCATAGATTTTAGACATTTGAAACAAAGTAAACACAGAATCTACAACATCTGAGGGTTTAATTCAGCATCACAAATGTTATCGAAAGTAAAAAACTATTTTGGATGCTTTTTCCAGAGTTGTACCATAAAAAATAGCTTTTTCAAAAGAATTTTCAATCATTCTATAATCATTACTCTTTTTAATTAGAGTTATCTCAGTAATCTGTTAAAAAATGTCTGTATTTTTCACATCACAATGTATATATTTATTCATATATATTGCAGAAAAACAAAATATTACAATGTCTGTTATGTCCATTATAATGCAGCCCGAGTTTGATGCTCATCGTTTAAATGTTGAGAGCAAAAGAAGACCAACCCTGTGTGATTTATTGCTTTTATTTCTGCTTTTAAATCCATCTCTGCTGGAGGGAAGCGCTTTGAAAACACCCAGCTGGACATCAGTCCGGCTGAAATGAATCCATCATGTTCCAGGAGAATCCAGGGACTGAAAGGTGCTGCAGGAAAAATACTGCATCATGAAACCATCATCAGGAGGGAGAAAAACAAGCTGGCAGCTTTATAGCACCACAATAATACCAGTTTATTTAGATGTTAGATAATATTGTAGCATCTTAATGATAATATTTAAAGTAGTCACATTAATCTGTATGGATTAATAATACTGTAGAGTCTAACATGACATTAATATTCAAATTAGTCCGGTTAAATACTTCAATTATTTATTTAAAAATAATTTATATTGTATGTTCTGATTTGTAAATCTTAAATAATCATGTACATTTATATAAATAATATTGTTATATTTTGATTTTGATATTTTAAATGTAGTTTAAAATTTATATGATATATAATATAATAAATAATATTGCAGAGTCTTGTATGACGTTAATATTCAAATAAGTGTGAATAAATTCTAAAATTATTTATGTAAAATTAATTTATACTGTAGACAATATTGTGGATTCCTATTCCTATTTATATCAATAATATACAAAATATTATATTTATTATTGTGAAATAAATTCTCTTTATATAAATAATATTGTCAGTCTATGACTTTAATATTTTAAATTAGGTAAATGTATAAAATTAATATTATAGCACCTTAATCCTAATATTCAAATTAGTCAGGTAAATATGTATAATCAATAATATTGTAGAGTCTAATATGACATTAATGTTCAAATTAGTGCTGTTAAATTATAGAATTATTTATCTAAAATTAATTTATACAATAAATAACATTGTAGGGTCTTAACCATAAATTTAAATAATTTAAATCAGTATAATAATTAATATTGCAGGGCCTAATATGACCTCAACATTCAAATTAATGAGGTTAAATAATAATATTATTTAGCTAAAATTTATTTATATAATAGATTATATTGTAGGTTCTTATTCAAAAATTTAAAATAATCCAGTACATTTATATAAATAATACTGTCAGGCATTGACTTTGATATTATAAATTAGCTAAATGTATATAATAAATAATACTGTACTGTCTTAATACTAATGTTTAAATTGGAAATTTAAAATTAAATCAAGATAAAGGAAAAAGCACAAAACAGCCTCAATCCCAGGTCACTATGAAGTCCTGTTCCAGCTTGCAGAGCGCAGGGTGGAGACATGGAGGACGGTTGAACATGAACTCCTGGAGGAGCTTCAGTTAAGCTCCTGAACACCCACTGAATCAACTCCAAAATATTAGTATCCCTCAACACAAACCGCAGTTAAACAATGAACTCCACAAAGTTAACACTTTCACTCTTTTTTGTTTAACTGCCAGATGTTTTAACTCCAGAAATTTGCTGTGAAGGTCTATTCAAAGAATGTAGACCATCGAAGGGTTAAAATACACCAAAATGTGAGGAAAACCTCCTTTAACGGCCAAGCAGAACATTTATAGAATTGAATTGCCTCTATCAATGAGACAACGCTCCATGTCACAAATCACAGAAGACCACAGAATACTGTGGAAAGAGTGATATAGATGTGATGAACTGGATGCCAAGTCCCCAGATCTTAATCCCATCAGAAAGTTATGGAGATTTATGGCAAGAAAAGTTTATAATGATGGAAAACAGTTCAATAACAAGGATGATGTGAAAAATTAATTATTAAAGCATGGGACAGAATTGATGAGAAATTGCTGCTTTCTCTGATTCAGAGCCTAAAAGGTGCAGAAGTGACTTTGCTTTATGGGAGACGATAAATTATTAAGTTCTGATCTCTTTGTTGCCATTTTTTAGTTATATTTAATCAAATTTAATCCTCAAATGACATATAAAGAACTATAAAGACTCAAACAAAAAATACATATTTTTAGGAGTGAAATGATTCAAAATAAACTAAATTTGAAAATATATGATATTCTATATATAAATTTATACCTGATCTTATCTTTGTGTTCCATGTTGAGTAGAATAAAGCAGATGAATAATAAACAGCTGATATAATGGATGTTTGTAATGAAGAACTCAGAGTCAGGATTTTTAACCACAGCCCTTTATTCTTCTCCATCACACACAAGATGAAGGAAGTTCTCATTTCATCACTAGAACAGGACTGAAACACTCAAATCAGGATCAAGTCTGGCTGCACAAAAACCTGATTTTCTTCTGGACAATAATGTGTGAAAGTCTGTCAGCAGTTTGTAGATTCACTGCTTCCTCTCTCATTTCACACTTTGTGCAGCTCAAATGCTTTTAGTTCAAGTGAGCATCAGAGGAAACACCACATCCTGATTTTCACTCTCAACATTTGACTGGAAAAAGATGCAAACATCACATTTGGCTCCTGGAATAATCACAACTTCCATCTTTGAAGAGGAACAAGTTTACAAGGAATCATTTAGAAGGATTTCACAAAGAAACACATTTAATCCATGAATGTGGAAACATGTTTCTGAGGGACAGAGTCATGGAGAGACTCAACTATCTGTTCAACACTGTTTCTCTACCAGGAGGAGACTCTGGAGACTCAACTCAGCACAGAATCACTGAGGAATCAGACCTGGACCAGAACCTGAAGACCCCAAATCCAGGATAGAGAGGTTGAGTGAATGTGGTGTTGAAGGTGTGGAGGAGGATCAGAGAGTCAGAGGAGACTCTGTAGAAGGACAGAGTTCCAGCAGGAACGTCCACATAAACTGAAACTCTGTGAGACACTGATGAGGACCTGATGGATGTTTGTCTGTTATTATGTCTGACATAGTAACCATCATCAGAGCAGATCAGACTCCAGGACTGATCATTAGATCCAAACCAACAGTCATCACTGTCTCCATTCTTTCTGATTCCTCTGTAACTCACTGATATTTCAACCCCTCCTCTCCACTCCACCTCCCAGTAACAGCGACCAGTCAGACCAGTTTCACATAGCAGCTGAGGCCAGTCAAACCTGTCTGGATGATCAGGATACGACTGATCCTCCTCCACAAATGTTACCTTCCTGTTGTTGTCAGACAGTTTGAGTTCTCTGTTTACTGTGTTTGTGTCGACTGTGAGTTGACAGGAATCTGATGGAGAGAACAAACAACACAGCTGCAGTTATTGATGGATCATGTGATCAGTATTAAAGCTTTGATGATGACCTCAGAGATGTGACACTTTGAAGATGCTTGAATGTGCTGCTTTGTTTCCATCAATCCATTAAAACACACTTACACTTCCTCAGACCTGGTGTCAACCATCGGACTCCAGCAGGCGTCACCCTGAAAGGAGGAGGACGGTCAGAGCAGCAGCGACTCTTTCAGCAGCACACATGGACGTTACATGGCTCTCACACTGTTCCACTGATAAAGGACCAGTCCAACATGGAGACACAGACACCTGAATGCAGCATCTCTAAAGTCCTGTCCTGTGCTCGTCACGTTCCAGCTCAGTTTACACTCATTATTCAGCTTCAGAATCTGGACCAACTCTGCAGTGGAGAACCAGGAACTTTCTTCAAGCTCTGCAGGACACTGTACACACACTCAGCTTCTCCAGAACACACTTGGATCTACTTCCTGTTTGGACCATAACATGCGCTGTGACTGCAGCTGCACCTAAACATCACCCTTCTTCAGCTTCACTGTTCTTCTTCCTTCCTAACGCTGCAGCACTTCCTCTGACGTCTCACACACCTGAAATCTACTGATGGAAAGGAGCAGACTTGGCCTGCAACACTAGGATGATAGTTTCCTGAGAGTCTGTCTGTCTGTACCTGAGAGTTTCCAGTCTACAGTCTGGATCCTCCACTTTAGCTCTCAGCATCTTCTCTCCTGAGTCTCCTGGATGGTTGTAGCTCAGGTCCAGCTCTCTCAGATTTGAGGTCTTGAAGCTCAGAGCTGAGGCCAGAGAAGCACAGCCTTCCTCTGTGACCAGACAGCCTGACAGCCTGCACACACAAAACAACACAAACCTGACGGACAACACTTGGATGGATGTTTCTCACTCTCTTTTCTTCTTTCAGCTACATTTTGCTGCACATTTCATGCGTCTCAAGCAAATCAACAAGCTCAACAATGATTAGTGGGATTTAAACATGTCAAAAATAAACCCTGACAAAGTCCTGCACAAGTTCAGTAAAAGCTCATTTGATGAATCCCATCAGCAGAAATGATTGTACTCAGGTTAGATGTTTATCCACTGATAGAAATCACATCAGTTTCAAAGTGTGAGTCCTGACCTGAGAGCTTCCAGTTTACAGTGTGGACTCTCCAGTCCAGCAGAAAGACTCTCCACTCCTGAATCCTGCAGGTTGTTGTTACTCAGGTCCAGCTCTGTCACACTGGAGGACTGGGAGCTGAGGACTGAAGACAGAGCTCCACAGCTTCTCTCTGACAGATTACAGCCACTCAGTCTGAAGAGACAAAAAGCAGATTATACTGATCAAACTGCAGCAAAATGAAAAAGGATCTTCAGTCTCCAACTACTTACACAACTTTCTTGGAGGCTTTGACCACTGGCAGCAGCCTCAGAAGAGCCTCCTCTGAAGCAGAGTATTTCTTCAGGTCAAACACGTCCAGATCTTCTCCTGATGACAGTAAGATGAAGCCCAGGGCTGACCACTGAGCAGGAGACAGTTTATCTGTGGACAGACGTCCTGATCTCAGGGACTGTTGGATCTCCTCCTCTAGAGAAACATCCTTCAGTTCATTCAGACAGTGGAACAGATTGATGCTTCTCTCTGCAGACACATCCTCACTGATCTTCTCCTTGATGTACTCCACTGTTTCCTGATTGGTCTGTGAGCTACTTCCTGTCTGTGTCAGCAGGCCTTGTAGGAGATTCTGGTTGGCCGCCAGTGACAGACCCAGGAGGAAGCGCAGGAACAAGTCCAGGTGTCCGTTTGGACTCTGTAAGGCCTTGTCCACAGCACTCCGGTAGAAACGTGCTGAATTACCTTGCAACAGTTTAGGCCACCAGGAGGTTGTTTGTTCTTCCAGTAGGTTGATTCCAGAGTTGATGAAGGTCCGATGGACATGAAGAGCAGCCAGAAACTCCTGAACGCTCAGATGGACGAAGCAGAACACCTTGTCCTGGTACAGTCCACTCTCCTCTTTAAAGATCTGTGTGAACACTCCTGAGTACTTTGAGGCTGCTTCCAGATCGATGCCACACTCTGTCAGGTCGGACTCATAGAAGATCAGGTTTCCTTTCTGCAGCTGATTAAAAGCCAGTTTTCCCAGAGACTCAATCATCCTCCTGCTGTCTGGACTCCAGTGTGGATCTGTCTCAGCTCCTCCATCATACTTGACCTTCTTGACTTTGGCCTGAACCACCAGGTGGTGGATGAACATCTCAGTCAGGGTTCTGGGCAGATCTCCTCCCTCTCTGGTTCTCAGCAGCTTCTCCAGAACTGTAGCAGTGATCCAGCAGAACACTGGGATGTGGCACATGATGTGGAGGCTTCGTGACTTCTTCATGTGGGAGATGATGCTGCTGGCCTGCTCTTCATCTCTGAATCTCTTCCTGAAGTACTCCTCCTTCTGTGGGTCGGTGAACCCTCTGACCTCCGTCACCATGTCCACACAGTCAGGAGGGATCTGATTGGCTGCTGCAGGTCGTGTGGTTATCCAGAGTTGAGCAGAAGGAAGCAGCTTCCCCCTGATCAGGTTTGTCAGCAGCACATCCACTGAGGTGGACTCTGTAACATCAGTCAGGACCTCATTGTTGTGGAAGTCCAGAGGAAGGCGACACTCATCCAGACCGTCAAAGATCAACACAACCTGGAAGTATTCAAAGCTGCAGATTCCTGCTGCTTTGGTTTCACTGAAGAAGTGATGAACAAGTTCCATCAAGCTGAACTTTCTCTCTTTCAGCACATTCAGCTCTCTGAAAGTCAATGGAAACATGAAGTGGATGTCCTGGTTGCTTTTGTCTTCAGCCCAGTCCAGAGTGAACTTCTGTGTTAACACTGTTTTCCCGATGCCAGCCACTCCCTTTGTCATCACTGTTCTGATTGGTCCATCTCTTCCAGGTGAGCCTTTCAGGATGTCTTCTGCTCTGATGGTTGTTTCTACTCTGTCTGCTTTCCTGGATGCTGCTTCAATCTGTCTGACCTCATGTTCATCATTGACCTCTGCAGTCCCTCCCTCTGTGATGTACAGCTTTGTGTAGATCTCATTCAGGAGGGTCGGCTGTCCTGCTTTAGCGATGCCCTCAAACACTCTCTGGAACTTCTTCTTCAGACCACGTTTAAGTTCATGTCCACAAACTCCAGCAGGAAGTTCTGAATGAAAACACAAGAAAGAAAGAGTGAAGTAGAAGTAACCTGGATATTAAAGCACCAAAGTAGCAATAAAGTGAAGGTGATAGTTTGTCCCCCTAAAGACTGATTGTGTGAAGATATTCTGAGACTTTAGTAAATGTTCTGTTGATCAGCAGCTTCAGTCTTTCCACAAATCCTCTTACTGCTCTGCAGACAGTCAGCCAGCTTCTCCTGCTTCATCCTCCTCAGGAACAACACTGTGATCTGCTGAAACATCTCTCTGCTGCTCCTCTGCTCTTCATCATCACCCTCCAACTCCTCCTCATCCTCCCTCTGACTCTCTGAGGAGCATTCTGGGTAATCTGGACTCACAACCTTCTGCATCTTCTTCAGCTCCTTCTTCACAAAAGTCACCATGTTGTCCTCCAGCAGCTGGACCAGAGAAATGTGTCAATGAGTCCATCAGAGTCAAATCATGGAGCCAAACATCAGATCCATGTTGGACACACTGACAGTCCACTGGTCTACAAAGAGCAGCATGGAGACGCCTGAACACAACAGATGGAGAACAACTTGTTGTCCATGAACTCACCATGAATATGGAGTCCAGGTGATGCTGCTGGACAGACTGAGCTCTGGGAACCTCTGAGTTCTGCTGCTCCACTCTGTGGATCAACATCAACAGTTAACTCACTTTATTACACAGAGACAAACACCAGCTGAAGGTCCATGATGTTCATTAGAGATTCCAACATTAGTCTGTTTTCCACTGCAGGAACTTTCTCTTCATTTTGGCTCATCATCAATCTTTGCTCTGACCACAGGAACCGTCCCTGTAGAACCTCTTTCAGGACTGTTTCTAGGAGTTCAAAGTTCCTACTCCAGGGTTGGAACTTCTGAGAGAACCTGGAAAACTGCTCTGTAGGTCTGGATGCTGACTGATTAAACTCAGAGAGGACAACGAGAACAATTTTTCTGTCCTCTCCATCCTGGTCCAGCATCAGTCGTCTCCATCAACAATGTAGAGTTCACCCTACAGGCTAACACGTAGGCTAACATGCAGGCTAACATGCAGGCTAACATGGAGGCTAACATGGAGGCTAAACTGTAGGCTAAGATACAGGCTACCATAAGGCTAACATTTAGGCTAACATGCAGGCTACCATGTAGGCTAACATACAGGCAAACATGTAGGCTAACGTGTAGTCTAACATACAGGCTAACATACAGGCTAACGTGTAGTCTAACATACAGGCTAACATACAGGCTAACATGTAGGCTAACATGCAGGCTAATATACAGGCTAATTAGCAGACTAAAATACAGGCTAATTAGCAGACTAAAATACAGACTAACATGCAGACTAACATGTAGGCTAACATACATGCTAACATACAGGCTAACATGCAGGCTAACACCCAGGCTAACATACAGGCTAACAAGGCTTATATGATCACAGAACTGGAGTTTTGTCCAGTAAAACTATTTCTTGATATTTTAGTGAACTCAGAGTTCTTGCTGTGATCCACCTGGTTCTGTTTTTAATGTCTCTGTGGATGATGTTCATGTTATTAGCATCACTTCTTCAAAACATTTGTTCTGTTTGATGAGGAGCCAATCTGCTATCAAACTAGCAGCTCTGAAACCTTGTTCTGAACATCTTACCCCTCTGCAGCAGGACCTGGTTCTCCTTTAAAGTCAATAGGATGTTCCTTAGACTGGTCACTCTTGAAGGACACACAGCTGGATGCAGGTCCAGGTCCAGATCCAGGACCAGGTCCAGAGGACTCTGGTCTCTGATGGATTCTGGTAAATAGAGGAAGATCACCAGGAAGGAAAAATCATGAAGCAGAGTTTCAGAGTGATTTAATGATGGAACATATTTGGAACAATGACAGAACATTTGACACAAGAGTCAATAGTTTGATTTCACAGCTTACTTCTTTGTAGCAGGAGGTTGATGATCTTTAAAATCAATGAGGCGACGCTTAGACCGGTCACTCTTGAAGGACACACAGCTGGATGCAGATCCAGGTCCATGTCCATGTCCATGTCCATGTCCATGTCCATGTCCATGTCCATGTCCATGTCCATGTCCATGTCCAGGTCCAGGTCCATGTCCATGTCCATGTCCATGTCCATGTCCATGTCCATGTCCAGGTCCAGGTCCATGTCCAGGTTCATGTCCAGGTCCAGCTGGATTCCTGTGAATAATCATGCAGCAGTGATGTGATGCTGAGCTCTGACATGCACCAGAGTCCTGGACAGTTACAGATGCTGGTCTCACCTCTGAGCTTTGCTCTGGTTCTCCTGTTCCCCACACAGAGAGCTTTTAGAGGGAGGGACTCCCTCCTCTCTGTCCTCACACTCATCCATGCTGCTCAACTCACAGCAGCTCACACACACTTTCTACCTTCACCTGCACAGGAAACAAACATCATTGATCCACTCAAATCCTCCTGGAAAAGATCAGCTGCTGCACTTCTACTATCAGTCCAGCAGATGGAGTCATGGAGCTGCAGAGACTCACCCACAAACCCAAAGTCAAAAAGACACCATGCACTTTGGATTGAGAACAAACAAAGAAACATCAGCAGCTCATCAAACTGACTCAAGTCCATCAATAATCTCATAGAAATATTGACTGATTGCAGTCAATCAATAACCTAATAATCATATTGATCCATGTTTAAACAGCAGTCATCCAGAGTTTGTGCTGAAATAAGAAGTGAACATGTAGAAACATCACAGAGCAGAAACAAACAGCAACATTACTGAAGTTAAAGCAGCAAACAAAGCAAACTTACACTTTATTCAAAGCGCTGAAGAAGAAGAAGAAGAAAGTTTCCAGTCCACTCCTGGATGCTCAGACAGGTGATCTGTTTCCTGGAACCAGTCAGGACTCCACCTATGAGGAAGCAGCAGGCAGACTTTCACAATAAGAGCACATTTTACAGGCTGATTCCCACTCATTTCATGTGACGGATTATTTCAACATTCAACCTTTTTCATGTCTCTCAACATCCAACAGAACTTCTCCAAACCCTGTGGTTCATGAAAGCAGAAACTCCCATCAGGCTGTAAATCCCTGACAGTTAACTTTCCCTAGAATGGAATCACTGGGACAGAACCAACATCAGCAGAGATCACACTAATGCACATTTCCCTCAACAGTACAGAAAGAGACATGTCTGCTCTCAATCTCATTTAATGCTACATTTAAGAAACATCTCAACATTTCTAGCATTTGGTTTCTTCAAAGTGCATCAGGTGAATTTTATTTCAGTTTAAATCTTTTCCCTTCTGCCAGACAGATCAGATCACAGGTTGTGATTGACAGATAATAAGAACAAGTCATGTTTAGAACTGCCTGACAAACACAAATGATATTTACTGATAAAACACATTGATTTCAGCATCAGTTTGATAACTCCTGCTGGTTGGAAACACCCCAACATGTCTGAAGATTTGATTGAAATTTATGTACAGACTCAAAGTCACAACAAATGACATGAAATATCCCCCAAAATACAAAAATCAACACAAAAGGTACAAAATCAGTTTCAAAAATGCATGAAAAACAAAAAAGACATGAAATTACAGCAAAACACTCAAAATAGCAAAAATGAAGTGAAATAACCTCATGAAGACTGAAGTCACTACAAAAAGCTGCAAAGTCAACACAAAAGGGTGTAAAATCATTTTTAAAAATGTATAAAGAACAGAAAAAGACACTAAATTGTGAAAACATGAAAAGTCTGGAGCGGCTGATTCTACACCTACTGAGGCTTGAAGTCAAAGACAAACTCAGTTCCCTGCAGTTTGCATATAAAGAACACATTGGAGTGGATGATGCCATCCTCTTTATGCTTCACCGTGTCCTGTCTCATCTGGAGGAACCTGGAGTTTATGTGACAATCATGTTGATTTTTCAAACACATTCCACTCCATCCAACCCACCATACTCAAAGACAAGCTCACAGAGGTGGGAGTGGATCCTTCCTGTGTTTCTTGGATCATAGATTACCTGACAGGAAGGCCACAGTTTGTCAGGATGGGGAACTGTGTTTCTGGGACATTAATGAGCAGCACTGGGACTCCACAAGGAACAGTCCTGGATCCATTCCTGTTCACACTGTATACATCAGACTTCAAATACAGCACTGAGTCCTGCCACATCCAGAAATACTCTGATGACACTGCTATCATGGCATGTATCAGAAATGGACATGAAGCTGAATACAGGGATCTGATAAATGCCTTCAGTGACTGGAGTCACACAAACTGCCTGCTACTCAACGCCTCAAAGACAAAGGAAATGATCGTAGATTTCTGCAGATCCAAGCCCCTTCTTCATCCAGTGAACACTTGAGGCGTGGACATGGAGGTGGTGACATCGTATAAATATTTAGGTGTCCACCTTGATAATAAGCTGGACTGGTCTAAAAACATAGACTTCATCTAGAAAAAGGACCAGAGCCGACTTTTTAGCCTCAGAAGACTTCGATCATTAGACATCTGCAGTAAGATGCTGCAGATGTTTCATCAGTCTGTGGTAGGAAGTGTTCTGTTTTATGCTGCAGTCTGCTGGGAAGGCAGTATAAAAAACAAGGATGCAAGGCGTCTGAACAAACTGATTAAAAAGCTGGCTCTGTGGTTGGAATCAGATTGAACTCATTGGAGGATGAGGTGGAGAGACGTGCACTGAGCAAGGTGGAGGCCATTCTGACAAACCTGGATCATCCACTTCATATCTGCCTCAATGAATGACGAAACATTGGTCCCTATCCCTGCACTGCAGGACAGAAAGATTCAGAAAATCTTTCTTGCCATCAGCAATCAGACTATTTAATTCAAAAGTAAACAGATGAGACCAGACAATTGAATTTCCCTTTGGGGATTAATAAAGTCATTGTATTGTATTGTATTGTATTGTATTTTAAATTATCACAAAAACACTCGAAATAGCAACAAATGATGTGAAATAACCTCAAAGACTGAAGTCACCACAAAAGGTTCAAAATCACTTCAAAAAATGCAAAATTGACATTAAAAAGTCACTAAATTACCATAAGAACTTTCAAAATAGCAACAAATGATGTGAAATAACCTCATAGACTGAAATTACAACAAAAATGTGCAAAATCACTTAAAAAAAATGCAAAACTGACATTAAAAAGTCACTAAATTACCATAAAAACTTTCAAAATAGCAACAAATGATGTGAAATGACCTCAAAGACTGAAGTCACCACAAACATGCAAAATCCACATAAAAAGTGCAAAATCAGTTTTAAATAACACATAAAAACATAAAAAGTCACTAAACTACCACAAAAACACTCGAAATAGCAAATGATGTGAAATAACCTCAGACTGAAACTACTACAAAAATGTGCAAAATCACTTCAAAAAAATGCAAAACTGACATTAAAAAGTCACTAAATTACCACAAAACACTCAAAACAGCAACTAATGATGTGTAATAACCTCATAAAGACTTGAAATTACATCAAATCATGAAATCCCTGGAGAGACTCCTACTGGATCTCTTACGTACAGAGGTGGAGCCATCGCTCGATCCTCTTCAGTTTGCCTATTCGAGAAAACGCAGCACCTGTGATGCCATGGCCACTGAGATGCACCTGACTTTAAAGCACTTAGAAAACCCTGCAGCATATGTCAGGCTGCTTTTTATTGATTTTAGTTCTGCTTTTAACTCCATTCAATCACACATTCTTCTCAGAAAAATGGTTGAGCTAAAGGTAAACCCATTTCTTATCAGGTGGTATCATTCCTTTCTTTCACATCGTTCACAGCAGGTGAAATTTAACTCTGTCCTCTCCAGTACAGCAGTAAGTAGCATGGGGGTCCCCCAGGGGTGCATCAGTTCACCCTTCCTCTTCACTCTGTACACTAACGACTGTGTCAGCACTCAGCCAAATCAGTTCATTATCAAGTTCTCGGATGATACTGTTATTCTCAGTTTGCTTACCCACAATCCAGACAGTCATAAAACTGCTGTGGATAAATTTGTTCATTGGTGTGACGACAACAAACTGCAGATTAAAACGGAAAAAACTATTGAGATGCTGATCGACCCCAAATCAGTAGGTGACCATAGTCCGGTGTCCATACATGGCAACAACATTAAACAGGTCGCCTCTTTTAAATACCTTGGTGTGGACATTGATAGTGACCTCAGCTGGAACACACAGGTGGAAAATGTTTGTGCCAGAATACATCAGCGCCTCCATTTCCTCAGACGACTCAGACTTTTTAGTGTCTGCAGAGAAATCATGATGATCTTCTATTGTGCAACCGTTGAATCCATACTTAGGTACGGGATCTGTTACGGAGGGGGTTGGAGAACCCAGGCACAGATATAACAGACCGGTGGCAACGGAAACAGGTCTTTATTTGAACAAAACTAACTAAACCAATACAGAAAGGGGAAAACAAACCAGGAGAAAAACTAAACCCAATCTAAGACTACAATCAACTACAAACAAAAAACACACAGCTCAACTACAAAAACCAAACAGGGATAAACTAAACCAGACAACAAAACAATGTACTGACTAAACCAGGGGAAAGAGAACTAAGGGGGCAAAGCAGGCAGGATCAGGGAATCCAGAAGTTAGTGGAGGAACAAAACTGGCAGACAGAAGGCTGGGAAATATCCATGAACAGGTTGGAGCACAACAGAGTCCAAGTGGACAATAACCAGGAATAGGGGGAAGCAGGAGAGTCCAAGGAGCTGAAGCAGACGAGGGGTTCACAGGGTTTGGTATGGAGAACTCAATCCAAGGGGGAAAACAGAGTCTGTGACAGAATGTGAGTCGATGATCCAGCAGGGAGTGAATGAAAGGACGGAGCTCAAATAGGTGGAGGTGGAGAACAGGTGAATGGAATGAAGTGATTACTGCAGCAGAAACTCATAGTAATCAGCAGGAAGCAGAATGCAGGCAGGAGAAACAGGAAGAGAGACATGAGGGACAGACAGACAGAGGGAGTCAAAGAGAGACAGGTCAAAACAGAAACAGATCAGGACCCAAAGGAGGAAAAAGAGGACGAAGGGGACAGAAGGACAGGAGCTGCAGCAGCATCATAACAGGATCACCTGCTGGTTTGGGCTCATATTCAAGTCAAAAACACAGATTCATAACGTGGTGAAAATGGCCAGTAAAATCATGGGTACCCCGTTCCACTAATGCCACAGGACTTATTTATACAGGCCACCATCAGGCAAGCAAACAACATTCCTGCTGATCCGTCCCATGTCCTGTTCACAGAGTACGAGTTGTTGAATTCAGGCAGGAGGTACAGAGTCCCACTGTGCAGCTCAACCATTTAAAAACTCTTTAATCCTCGTCTCAGTCAGGCTCATTAATAAGCAGTTAGGTGCAGCTAGCAAAGGGAGCTAATTGGGGAGGAGCGATGTATGTATGGGGGAATGGGTGTATTTTAGTCTGCTTATTTCTTTTATTTTATTAAACTCATCTTAACTTATTTATCATATGTCATGTATTTATTTATTATATGTCATGTATTTATCATGTATTTTTAATAGCATGTGTTCTGTTTTATTGTTGCAGTGCAGCTCGATGTCTTGCCTTGTCTAAGACAAATTTCTCCCATGGGAGACAATAAAGTGAACTTGAACAAATGTTATGGTTTAATAAATGTTGCGTGAATGTTTTTGAACCGTACTGAATTTATTTGACTTGATCAGTTGTTGGTTCCATGCAGACACTAATAAAACTACTGGCTCACATCAACAGACTCTATAAAGTGGAATAAACATCCCAGTCCTCTACAAGTCACAGCTACTAAGGTTCCAGTGAGGCAGCTGTCTGTTCTATGATCAACCTGATGATTAAAGTCAACATCCTGGAGGAGATTTAGGCTTTTAACGCTTTCATCACTGGAAACGAGGCCGCTGATAGTATTGACAGGGAACTAGGCAGTGATCAGAGTCAAATCCAGTTAGTCTGACTGCAGGATAGCACGTTAAGGGGACGGCTAGAGAACGGCCTCCTGCTGTCTGGATCCAGTCAGACCGGGTCTCTGCCGGTTGTCAGGCCGAGTTCAGGCCTCCCTGAACGGCTTGGAGCAGCTCCTCACTCCGCCTCCTCCACAGGCTGATTCAAGCACCACAAAGCGGAGAAACACGGAACAAACACCGCATTCAGCTCCTGACCATCAGTTGCCTTTACTGTATTGTTATTTCTACACTTTACTGTTATTTATTTAGGACTTTGTTCGACGGTTTCCGGTCACAGACACTAAATGGCGACACGTTGATCGGTTTAACTCCTTCAACCGAACCTTCCAGATCCACAGAAAGTTTCCATCGAGGCTCAAGTTTCTGCTGCTTTTCTGAACAAATGTCCAACATTAAAATGTTTAAAAGCTGCTGACATTACCTTCACACGGAGGCTGGACCAGAGGACGTAAACTGCGCCACAACTTTGGAAGAACGAAACTGAAAGTTAGACAGAGAGGCGTTTGGGTTCCAGCGGAAAAATCAGACATCAGAGAGTTCAGCTGGAGATGAACCGCGTTTAGGGAAATAAAACATCTTGAAAGATCTCTGAATATTTGCTGAGCTTCAGTAATAATTACACTGAAAACATCATGTAGTTGTTTTTTATTTATGGCTGTAATCTGACACTGGGAATCCAAAACATGATGAACCACAGATTAAAGAATTATCCATATTTATGTGAGAACAATGATTATTATTATTATTATTATTATTATTATTATTATTATTATTATTATTATTATTATTGTTTTACATTTTTATACTCTTTTACCTCTTCATTTGTTAGTGGATCTGCTGTCTGCTATATTTTTACTGTCATTCTTTCGTATATTTTTTATTTATTTTGACGTCAGACACATGGGAGCTCTATTGATTATTAGTAAAGTCACCCTCATTCATACAACATATCAAAAATAAAAACAGACGTTGTACCAAAGTTCTTTCCTGCAGATAAATCAGATTAGTTTGACAAATGAAATGAAGCAGATTAAATATTGAGGCTCAGATCCTCTAGTATTATTAATCAGAGAGAAACTAACATGTTGAAATATGAAGGTTTAGACCCAACAGTGTTAGAAATGATGCAGATTAATCAGACTCATTTAAATATTAAGGCAAAGACCTCCAATATTCTGAACTACAGCAATGAACACATTTAGAACTAAAGTATTTATGAACCTCGAGGCATCAAGTTTAAAAAGTTACACCTTAAAGACTAAATGTCCCAGGAAGGAAAACAACGCTACAAGAAGACATTTTTAACTTTTGTGTAATAAAAATATTTTATAATAATTTTTTCCTCCACTTTCACTGAGTTCCGTTTCTTTCACCAAAATCCCTCCTGACAGTCACCACTAAATATCCATTAATGATCAGGATTAGAGCCTTTAAGTGGCTGGGATTTGACCTGGAGACGCTGTTGGTGTTTTTACTAAATCATTTTAAAAATGAAATATTTTGAGCTGCTAGAAATAAAAATGGACATTCCTAAAATAGCAACATTTTCTGTTGATTTAAATACATTAAAATACTGGGAAAGATTACTGTTAAACTAATTAAGACACAAAATAACAAAAATGAGACAAACTGAGGCCAAAACTACAAAAATGAGACAAATTATGACACAAAGTCACAAAAATGAGACAAATTGTGATCAAAACTACAGAAAAAAGGATTGGAAATGAAAGAAATTGAAAGAATTAGGACAAAAAAAAACACACAAAGGAAACAGAATTGTTTAAAAAAAATGAGATAAATTAAGACAAAATTATAAAAATGAGACAGATTAAGACACAAAATGACAAAAATGTGAGAAATCAAGGCAGAAAAACTGAAATTAGATAAAATATGAGATAAAATGACACAAAGGTGACACAAAATGGTAAAAATGAGAAAAACTGAGGCCAAAATTACAGAAAAAAGACAGAAATTGAAAGAATTAGGACATAAAATGACACAGAGGAGACATAGAATGGTAAAAAAAAAAACAAACAAAAGAGACAAATTAAGACACAAAATGATTAAAAAAAATAGGACAAATTAAGACACAAGATGGCAAAAATGAGACAAATTAAGACACATTTAGGTCTGACACCATCCCATAATGCAGGAAATCCCTTTAATTTGTGTCCAAATCCAAATGAAATGAATGTGACTGATTGAATATTGTGTGTAATAAATACCAATAAATAATCAATGTTCTATCAGCTGCAGCACCAGCAGAGGAAACAGACTAGACATTAAAACACATTGATGCATTTTCTGCATCACCCACCACATCCATGTAGGTTCCCATGGCAACGCCATGCATACAGTGTGTGATCCTGGAACTAGACGACTTCATCCAGTGGTTTTAGTCACATAAATCTCAACATGTTTACAGAAACAACGTTTTCCTCAGCTGAGAATCTGGATGACTCAGAAATACTGACTAGGAAACAATTTGGTTAAAGGGAGACGCTTCTTCCAGCCCATTTCCATCTAAACTCTGAACACAACCTGGACCAGGTTAGCTCCACAGCATCAGTTACCATGGAGATCTAGCTCCACAGCATCAGTTACCATAGAGATATAGCTCCACAGCATCAGTTACCATGGAGATATAGCTCCACAGCATCAGTTACCATGGAGATCTAGCTCCACAGCATCAGTTACCATGGAGATATAGCTCCACAGCATCAGTTACCATGGAGATATAGCTCCACAGCATCAGTTACCATGGAGATATAGCTCCACAGCATCAGTTACCATGGACATATAGCTCCACAGCATCAGTTAGTAACAGACTATGAATCTAACCTGGTCTGGACCAGGTTTATCTCAGTAAACCTCTATTAGATTTCCTCATTCATTCAGTCATCAGGTGAGTTTTAGCGTAGTTTAGTTCTGCCGTCTATAAATGTCATGTCCTTTAATTAAATAATTAATAAATAATTAATTAATTAAGTCTAACACCTGTACCACAGAGGAGCTTCTTGACTACTTCATTAACTTGTGCCACAAATACAGGTGAGACCTTCCCCAAGTCTTCACACTTCAGCTTTCCTTTCCTGAAGGACCAAATAATTTGCTAGAAACTCCACCAGACCAACCAAAAGTCTTTCCTGGACTCCTTCCACACTCAGGTTGTTGCTGTAGTGACTACTGCAGCTGCAGCCCTTGTGGCTGCCTGGTACGTGACTCTTTTTTCAGGAGACCCCCAGGGTTGTGGTACTAAGTACAGTTATGAGGAACATTATGCTCCAACATGGTGTTTGTTTTGGCCAATCCATGTCTGGCACAGAAGGCAATAGCAGAACACCACTGGGGTTCAGGTCAGGTAAGCAGTTTCCCTCAATCATCTTCCTCCAGGTTTCTATAACTTTGTACATGTGAATGTCGAAGGTCCCTCAGGAGAACTATGGCGTCTTGAGGTGAAACCCCCTCCAGGAACCATCCAGAGACTCCAAGAAGGCTGAGAGCTCTGAACTGCTGTTCAGAACATAACCAGTCAGAGTTTTCCACTCCAAGACATGTGGCTGCAGAGAGGTGACCCTCTGGTTCTGTGGGGAAACTCCGACTCAGAAGCACTCACCAGCGCCTTTCACCCTGGACAACCCTGATAAAGGAGAAGTCTGGTTCCAGGATCTTTGCTATGTGTGGAACTGACCCCAACTATTTCTATCCAGTTCCTCCTTCCAACGCTTCCACATCCCAACAACCAGGGTCCAGCACACCCAGGTTCCTACCCTGCCCACTGCCCAGCTTACACTGAAACTGACCCCAAAGCCCATCTCTGTGAGTGGTGTGTCCACTAGGTGGAGGTCCATGTAGCTTCCCTGGTCTGTGTCCTACCAAACCCCATGGACCAAGACCCAGCCACCAGCCAGGGAGCTCCACTACTGAACCTGGCTCCAGGAAGGGTCACCTGGGTCCATATCCTGGGTAAGGTAGAACTCCTCCTCATTACTGGAGTTACCGAGATTCATTAAACTGCTCTTAGTGAACATTTAATGTATCATAAAATAAACCAGTGTCCTCCAGTCCCTCCTTGTACTGCAGCTGTGCAGCAAATACACAAATATAACTCAGGGTGAAAGAAAAGCTGGAAACAGCTAGAATCATGCAGTGATTCAGAGTTAGTACATCAGTATTTTTAGGCAGACTGCTTCATTTTCAGCTACAGACTCTATATAAAGACGGATGTAGCCACAGCGACATCACTGGTTGGTTTCTCTTCTACTGCTGTGAAACCATTTACAGTCAGTTTACAATCAGGCTGAAGTTAAATTCATCTGAATGATTTTTCAGTAGCCCTTGTGAGCAGTGTTGCCATTTTAGAGACTCTGTCACTGGATTTAGACATTTTTCAGACTTATTTAGAGACTGTATTTCCAAAAGCACCTCATGACAAATATAAGAACTTTTTGGAAAAATCTTGGTTACAGATTCGGTCCATGACTGAAAACAGAACATTTCTGTGGTTGTTTGTTTCCCAGATGGAGGCTGTGCACCCAGTCAGTAAAAATAAAGATTTGCTATTTTCTCACTTCTCTGAGGATGATTTTACATGAAATATCTGAATTCTCAGCTCAGTCATTGTTTTTAACTCCTGTGTTTGTTGTCAGACGACGTTCTAAAATCAGGATTTCAGATGAAGCTACTGCTGGTTCCACTGTTTCATCCTGGTTCTAACCCTGACAGCAGAAACATCTGGACATGAGAACAGCTGTATTGTAGTTCAGCTGTATTCCATTAGAGGGGTGTTACTCACGTTGCCATGCTGTGATCTGATGCACAGGGATCCACACTGTGAACATGATGATGTTCTTGGTGGCTGCTCTTCAGTCTCTGAATGACATTAAAACAGAAACAATAAACCTTAAACACAGTTCCACTGGTCTGAGGTCGAGAAGTCTGTAAATATCAATCAAATGTAAAAGAGACAAATACTAAGTGTTAAAGTACAACTCATCTGTGCTCAACATTTTACATCATTTACTAAATCTATTGAGGGAAATTCAGGTCAGTTTTGTCTGAACAGAATGAATTCACATGAGGTCAGAATCCTCCAATATGATGTCATGGACAGAAAGATCGTCTTCGACAGCAATTAGTGGAGAAGCAGTTTAACAGTTCAGGCTTGAGGTCTGCCAGCAGCTCAGCAAGGCTAAATGTAGCATTAGGTCATTAGCATCACCCAGAATCCAGCTGAGGCTGATGGAACACAGTTAGATCTGCAGATACTCACTCATAAACCAAAGCACACGTTCATCAATAACAGACATTAAACTCTGCTATACATTTGAGAGGAGTGAAGGAGGCTGGAACAAGCATCTCTGAGCAGAGAGGATGCTAAGATTCACTTCTAGCCTCTTACAGTTGGTCCGTCTTTGGAGGAATTCAGTGATGCTGATGTTAACTGAAGGCAAAAACCAGAGTGAGAAATGGAGACACAACCTGAAGATGAAGAGCCAGAGTTTAAACTGGAACTTAACTTCAGCATGGTAATTATTTGATGGACTTCAGTGTAACTGTGAGGTTGGTCAGTGAAGTGTCAGGAAATACAGGAAGTAAAAACCCCAGTGGCTGATGTTCAGAGTCCAACACGGATCAAAGGTGTGTTGAGTAGACCTGCATCATAAGAACATCTGAAAGTCACTCTAGTTTCAGCAAACTTCAGTCACTTAATTAGATTTTATACGTAACTGTGTTGAAGTTGGGCTGCACTGTGATGTAGTGGTTAGCACTTTCGCCTTGCAGCGAGAAGATCCCTGGTTTGCGTCCCGGCTTTCCCGGGACCTTTCTGCATGGAGTTTGCATGTTCTCCCTGTGCATGCGTGGGTTTTCTCCGGGTACTCCGGCTTCCTCCCACAGTCCAAAAATATGCTGAGGTTAATTGATCATTCTAAATTGCCCGTAGGTGTGAATGTGAGAGTGATTGTTTGTCTTTGTATGTAGCCCTGCGACAGACTGGCGACCTGTCTAGGGTGTCCCCTGCCTTCAGCCTAAGTCAGCTGGGATAGGCTCCACCCCCCATGACCCTAATGAGGATTAAGCGGTGTATAGATGATGGATGGATGTATAGAAGTTTATCTGCCACATCAGACACAGATCGCAGCTACACACGTGGACAAAATTGTTGGTACCCCTCGGTTAATGAAAGAAAAACCCACAATGGTCACAGAAATAATTTGAATCTGACAAAAGTAACAAGATATAAAAATTCTATGAAAATGAACCAATGAAAATCAGACATTGCTTTTGAACCGTGGTTCAACAGAATTATTTTAAGAAATAAACTCATGAAACAGGCCTGGACAAAAATGATGGCACCCCTAGAAAAGACTGAAAATAATGTGAGCATAGGGACATGTTCAATCAAGGTGTGTCCTCTAATTAGCATCACAGGTGTCTACAAACTAGTAATCAGTCAGTCGGCCTATTTATAGGGTTACAGTAGTCACTGTGCTGTTTCGTCACATGGTGTGGACCACACCAAACATGGACCAGAGGAAGCCAAGGAGAGAGTTGTCTCAGGAGATTAGAAAGAAAATTCTAGACCAGCATGTTAAAGGTAAAGGCTAGAAGACCATCTCCAAGCAGCTTGATGTTCCTGTGACTACAGTTGCACATATTATTCAGAAATTTAAGATCCATGGGACTGTAGCCAACCTCCCTGGATGTGGCCACAGGAGGAAAACTGATGACAAATGGAAGAGACGGATAATAGGAATGGAAACAAAAGAGCCCAGAACAACCTCTAAAGCAGGGGTCTCCAACCTTTTTCCCTCTGTGAGCTACTTTTAGACATGCAAAACAGCTGAGAGCTACTCATGCATCGCAATATTTATCGATACACTTAATTGTACAAGACCATTTTTTATGATCATTTTTTTTATTGTTTTGCAAGAAGGGGGAATTAGGGCGGGGTTTGGGATATCACACAGGCCTCCATATCCAATTTAAAGTTTACAGTAGGTTAGTTTTTTGGCCTTTATGAAGACTATTGGCCTTTATGAAGAAAAAAAAACTATGACAATAAAATGTGAAACTAGATTTGGACAATACAAACATAATGTTCTATGACCTGAACATAAAATCTGTAGAACTCAGAAGCTTCATTTAAATCAAAACCATGACACATGCTCAATGTGCAAGTAGGCCTAAATAGCTCAAACTCTTATTATAAAACAAAGAGTTCATAATTTTCCATCAGAAACATTTTCAGTTAGCATCTTGGTTAAAAGTAAATATCTCAACCTCAAATTATTAATTGAAAGTCGAAATTTCTGAAATATCACATTCACACCATGAATTCAGTCAGTGAGATGCCTGGCACTGCATGGATGAGACAAGAGAGGTGTACTGTGGTGTGTAGCCACTTAAGTTAACCCTGATACAGTCAGATAAGTGCTCATCAGTCAGTTTTGTACGAAACTTTGACTTAATAATATTCATGTCAGAGAAGGCTGACTCGCACAGGTAAGTAGACCCAAACAAAGCAGACATTTTCAGAGCTACCTGGTTAAGATTCTTATAGCTGTCTGGCTCTACAAGGCTCCAGAAATATGAGGATTGCTGTTGAGACTTAAGGTGCACATTATTTTGCATGTTAATTATCTCAATTTCTGTTTCTGTTGGATCAACACAAAATAGGTCAGCCATCTGAGCTGACAGATCAGTTATGTCCACACACGAAGGGGTTTGCCACAAATGTTACACAAGGCTCAACTTTTTCAAAGTCCCCAAATCTGTCACAAAACTCCTTTTCAAGCCTTACCAGTAGGTCACAGTATTTAGAAACGTTCAAACTGGCTGGCTCTGCATGAGTCTCACACATCTTCGACACAGAGGGGAAGTGCTGAAACTTTCGATCTCTCATTTGCTGAAGGTATAACGAGAGCTTTGCATTGAAGGCCCTGACAGCACTGATCATGTCAGACACGCTTTTATCCTTGCCTTGCAATTGTATGTTCAGCTGGTTAATTTTGTCAGTCACGTCGGTCAGAAAAGCAAGATCAAGAAGCCATTCTGTATTGGACAAAACAGTTGTGTCCTCTCCCCTACTTTCCATAAAGGTCTTAATTTCCCCAAGCAAGGACAGAAAGCGCTGCAGTATCTTACCGCGACTAAGCCATCTGACGTCCGTGTGAAGGAGGAGGTCCCCGTACTCAGCAGCGAATTCCTCCAAAAATAACTTGAAGCTCCTATTCTGCTTTGTCTTTGCCCGAATGGAGTTGATAATCCTAATGACTGGTCCCATGATATGGTCAAAATCCAGAACCTTGGAGCATATTGCTTGTTGGTGAATAATGCAATGATAGTTCGGAATCTTGGGGAAGTCCGGGTCATTTTTGCACTGCGCAATGAACCCAGAATGACGGCCTATCATCGCTGGCGCACCGTCTGTGGTAATAGACACCAGCTTTTCGAAGGGTATGTTTTTCTTCACAAAATAGGTCTTCACGGCATTATAAATATCAACACCTCTGGTGGTAGTTTTCAATGGAAGAAGAGCGAGAAACTCTTCCTTCGTTGAGAAGTCCTCAAAGACCATGCGAATGAAAACTGTGAGCTGGGCTGTGTCGCTCGAGTCCACTGATTCATCGCATTGAATGGAATACCACTTGCACCTTTTAATGTCCGAGTCCAATTGTGTCATGGCATCTTCAGACAGCGCAGTCATTCTCCTGGCTACAGTATTAGCTCCAAGTTGCACGTCACCAATAGCAGATAAAATATCATCCTTGCTGTTATTGTCCACAAATAGTGACTCGGCTACTGCAGTCATAGCATCCTTTACAATGGCGCCATCGGTAAAGGGCTTTTTGTGCATTGCTACTATGCGCACAACTTTAAAAGATGCCTCAGTTGCAGCGTTTGCCCTCTTTGTGGGTTTGGTAAATAAAGATTGTTGTCGCTGAAGACCTAACTTTAGCTCTTTTACCTTCTCCTTCCGAAGATTTGTACCCACAGGAAAGTCCTTGGAAAAGTTTCCGTGGGTTGTGGTAAAATGGCGTTCAACGTTGCATCGCTTGCCAACAGACACACTGGCCCCGCAGATCAGACAAACGCACTTGTCGTTGACATTAGTAAAGAAGAATTCAGTTTCCCATTCTTGGTGAAAATTGTAGGACTTTCGCTTCTTAGCCGTTGTCATATTTGCTACAAGCACCTCCGGTGCAAAGCCATTGCCCAAACTTGCGTGAGTGGACTGTAGCCTACAACGCCGTTTGATTGATGGCTGCATGTTTTGATCGACAAATTGCAAGTTTTGTAGGTAAAGGGGCGGGATCGAGTCGCAGGACATTGCTTTTTTATTGGACAGATTTATGTGATGGTAGAAAAGTATTTTTCGAAGTGTAGTCAAATTTTGCTGCAAAATCTAGTTAAGATTCAGAAATCCTTCCGCGAGCTACCCCAAATCGGCCCGCGAGCGACCAGTAGCTCGCGAGCTACCGGTTGGAGATGCCTGCTCTAAAGACATTAAAGGTGAACTCCAAGGTCAAGGTACATCAGTATCAGATCACACCATCCATCGTTGTTTGAGCCAAAGTGGACTTCATGGGAGACGACCAAGGAGGACACTATTGTTGAAAACAAACCATAAAAAAGTCAGACTGGAATTTCCCAAACTGCATGTTGACAAGCCACAAAGCTTCAACCATGAGACAACTGGAGCAGTCTGCTGATGAGGAGTGGACCAGAATACCTGCTGAGAGGTGCAGAAGTCTCACTGACAGTTACACAAATGGTTTGATTGCAGTGATTGCCTCAAAAGGTGGTGCAACAAAATATTAAGTTAAGGGTACCATCATTTTTATCCAGGCCTGTTTCAAGAGTTTATTTTTTTAAATAATTCTGTTGAACCACAGTTCAAAAGCAATGTCTGATTTTCATTGGTTAAGTTTTGTAGAATTTTTATTTATTATTACTTTTGACAGATTCAAATTATTTCTGTGACCATTGTGGGTTTTTCTTTCATTAACCGAGTGGTACCAACAATTTTGTCCCCGTATGTATAGTCCTGTCATTGACTGCTATTTAATGCAGCTTTGTGCTCCCCTTCATCCCTTCACTACAACAAAGAACAACCAGCACAATGAAAATGTAAAGTTCTCAAGTTTTGGGTTGTGAAGCAGCTCTGCTACTTCTTTCCCTGGATTTTCTATTTAATGACAGTTCTAGTCTCCTGCAAATGTTCCACCAAAACATTCTAACCACAACTATTTATTCTATTTTATTTAACCTTTATTTAATCAGGTAAGTTAGTTGAGGATTAATTCTCATTTTCAATAATGACCTGGTCAAGAGGCGGCACACAAACAAGATAAACAAGAAAACAGATCACATGTACAGCAAATCAGACAATATTACAAAGCTAATTACGCAATGACTTGTAAAATAGAAAGGCTAAAAACTGGTGCAGTGGTCCTGAAATGTTTCTCCAACTGATTCTCTAAACGACCAGAGTGATGCATATGAGGTGAGTTTTAGGGATTGTTGCAGAGAGTTCCAGTCATTAGAAAACTGGAATTCGCCGAACTTCCCATCACTACTCTGTTGAACCTTGTATTCCTTTAGCTCTGACCAGTAATGACTTCATGAGCTTCTTTACAAATAAAATTATTATGATTAGAGAAAAAATTAATCTGGCCCTTCCTACAAATGTCACAGATGTATCATCGAGTTCAGATGCTTTAGAATTGGCTGTAAGACCAGATGGATATTTAGAATTTTTCACTCCCATACATCTCTCTGAACTAATTTCAGCAGTTTCTCCATCCAAACCATCAACATGTCTTTTAGATCCTATCCCAACTAGACTGTTCAAGGAGGCTTTACCTTTAATTAATTCCTCAATGTTAGATCTGATTAATCTCTCTCTAGTAACAGGCTATGTACCACAGGCTTTTAAGGTTGCTGTAATCAAACCTTTACTTAAAAAGCCCACTCTAGATCCAGATGTTTTAGCCAACTATAGACCAATTTCTAACCTCCCATTTCTCTCTAAAATTCTGGAAAGAACAGTTGCAAATCAATTATGTGAACATTTACAAAGGAATAGCTTGTTTGAAGAGTTTCAGTCAGGCTTCAGAGTGCATCATAGCACAGAAACAGCTCTGGTGAAAGTCATTAATGACCTTCTCATAGCGTCAGATAATGGACTGGTCTCTATACTTATTTTATTGGACCTTAGTGCAGCATTCGATACTATCGACCACAAACTTTTATTACAGCGACTAGAACATTGTATTGGCATTAAAGGGACAGCACTGGACTGGTTTAAATCCTACTTATCAGACAGGTTCCAGTTTGTGCATGTCAACAATGACTCTTCTGAGCATACTAGGGTTAATCATGGAGTTCCTCAGGGCTCTGTCTGAGGACCAATACTGTTCACATTATACATGCTTCCCTTAGGCAATATTATTAGGAAGCACTGTATTAATTTCCATTGTTACGCTGACGACACTCAATTGTATATCTATGAAGCCAAATGAAACTAATCAGCTAGCCAGACTGCAAGATTGTCTTAAGGACATAAAGACCTGGATGACCTATAATTTCTTACTACTATATTCAGACAAGACTGAAGTCATTGTATTTGGCCCCAAACATCGTAGAAAATTGCTTTCAAAGCATATAGTTACTCTGGATGGCATTACATTGGCCTCCAGTACTACTGTGAGGAACCTCTGTGTTATCTTTGACCAGGACATGTCCTTTAACTCACACATAAAACAAATCTGTAGGGTTTGAATTTAAAATCCTTCTCCTGACATATAAAACTTTTAACCACCAATCTCCATCATAACTTAAAGACCTCACAGGACCATATCATTCTAGTTCTGCTCAAGGTTTCTTCCCAGTTATAAGGGAGTTGTTTCTTGCCACTGTCTCCTTAGGGCTGCTCTGGGGGTTCAGGCTTATGAATTCTGTAAAGGGTCTGGAGACAATCTGAATTGCAATTGGTGCGATATAAATAAAATTGAACTGAGTTGAATAGTTATACAGTACAGCACGTGGGTCATAATCATCACGTTAAAATACAGTTTTGCTGATTCAGAGATAAATTAATCTGAATAAATCTAAAATTGGGCAGGTTAAATTTCATACTATCAGTAATCTTCCTCACCTGTTGTTTGAAATGAAGTTGAGTCTAAAATAATTTTGAAGTATTTAAATTCTTGTACAACCTTAATTGTTTGGCCTTATACAGAGATACTGGGATCAATTTCTCCATTTGTCTTTTCGGAAAAGTACATCCATACAGTCTTGGAGATGTTGAGATGTAATTGAGCGCTATCAAGCCATTTAAAGACATTACTCATAGCATTTGTCACCTCTTGGGCAGCTTGCCTTTTGTCTTTTGCGTGAACGTACAAAGCCACATCATCAGCATACATTTGACAGACCACATTTGGTGGGCAACAGCTTGGTAGATCTTTTAGAAATAGACTGAAGAGCAGTGGCCTGTACTCTAACACACTGTGTCCTTGAAGAGATGTAGGAATTAATCCAATTCAAGGCATTCAATGAAGAATTAAAATAGCATAGTTTAGTCAACAATATCTGGTGGTTCAGAGTATCAACTGCTTTCCTAAGATAAAAACTTTGACTGTTTTGTTGGCCAGGCAGTGTAGGTGCTTTATGATCTGCTCAGCCACTAATTTTTCCATTTTATTGGAAACTGCAGGAAGAATACTTACAGTTCTGTAGTTCGTGATTGTTACTGGGTCAATAGATTTGAGGATTGGTGGAACAACAGAGCTCTTCCATGGCTCCGGAAAAACCCCTTTGACTGTAGAGTTGTCACAAATGATTACTAATGGTGCTACAAGAGATTGCTAATTGTTTTTAATAAACATTTTTTCCAAACCAAATGTATCTTTGGCCTTAGAGCTTCTGAGAATACTAATTATCTTATCGATCTGATTCTGAGTTAGTGTATAAAGATTAATAATTGATGTGGCCAGAGGTGGTGCAATAGTGATGGATGCTCCATTGCTGCCCTACCAATATCTGGAAGTAGCAAGCTGTTGTTAGCTTGCTGCTGCCGGGCTGTAAACCCTCAGCAAGGTGGCGCTGGGTGAGCTATTGCTGTGCTAGCTATATCCGGATGTGGAACACCATTGTTAGCCTCAACCTGAAGGGCTGCATAACCAGATCCACTGTGATGTGATGGTGGTCTGACAGATCTGTCAGAATCTGTCAGATAGGCCACGCCCCCACCGTCCGGTGGTCTCTGGAGGATGGAGTCCCAGGTATTAGAGGGTGTAGCTCCTCGTCCCGGTTCATGGAGCAGCTCGCCCGCTTCCTGATCTCGATGGTCTCCTCAAGGACAGATTGGACAATGGAAGGACAAGGAACTGGACGGGTCAACAGCCAGAGAGAAGAGGAAGAGGAATGAGGCTGCATGGCGGAGGAGTTGGGAGGAAAAACTGAGGAAGAGGTAGGTACTAAGGAGATCGTCCTCTGTTCACATTTCTACTTTTGTTTTTTGTTCCAGAGTTCACTGTTATAATGACAACATGACTCAGCAATCTGACCGTCTGATCCACACAATGACACCAGGACATTCTGATCCACTGACATGTTCATTGACAGATATTTGCTTTAGAGAGAAGAACTAAGGATTTTGAGCAAGAGACTGGCTTTTGCAGGTAATCCACGGTGTTTTGCTATTTGTGTGAATTGTTTTGAGAAATAGACTTACTGTTTTGCAAATATCGAGGATGATTTGAGAAATGTACCAAAGCGACTGAGAGAAACTGTAAATGTCCACATGGTGTTCTATCTGCTGCAGATGCATCATGAGTGGAACAATCAGTCATGGCTGAGTGTTTCCACCTTCATCCTGCAGAGTCCTGATGACTGATTCAGACGGAATGAAACTAAAGAACTGATCCTGCAAGCTTCCTGGAACACTGTTCTCCTTTAGAACCACTTTCAGCTGAATTACTCCAACATTACAACTGAGCACTGTGTAGTTCAGAGCAGTTTCACAGAGTTTGATTGAGGATAACAAGCTGTGTTTTCATGATCAGGCTGTTTGTTCCTTCTTTTATATCGCCCTCAGTGTTCAGATCAGGAACAAAGTCAAAGAACGGAAGCTGACGTTCAGCTCTGGTTGCTTCAGTCTGCCAACACTAACACTGCATCCTGCTGGGAAGTTGTGCACTTTCATCACTTTGATGTGAGTTTGTTTAGACTGGAGGTGTGTGATCAGTCAGTCCTACCTGGACAGGTGATGCAGACGTTGTCAGTGTTCAGGAAAACCTCTGCAGAAGATCCACTGGTGGAAGAAAATGAAGAACTGTTTTAGTTTCACTCAGAAAAATGACACTCAGTCCAACTAAAGTGGATTATGTTTGTTTGTGACGACTCACACGTGTGTTTATGATCAATATATCAGCTATTTGCAACCAATCAGAGACTAGAATGGTCTTGTTGCCATGGTAACCCCGAACATGGAGCAGAAGCTTGGAACATGTAGTGAAAGGTTCATATCTGAACCCAAAATATCAGATTCTTGTAAAGCAAACAGGCAGAAAGAGAAACTTCCAGAACACTGGAGGGTCTTTTGTTTTTTTTAATCTTTTACGATCAGAAATCCAGAATTCCACTAAAATGTTCCCTCCATGTTTTTACAGATTTTACAGAACAAAGTATTTACTCTGTAGAGAAAGGACTGCAAAGAAACCTCCAAACCCCAGACAGGATTCCCTGAGTGACTAAAGAAAGCAGAGCAAACGGACCTAAAGCACCATTAACCACCAAAGACAGAAAACAGAGAAAACACAAAACGTCTGAACCTGATAAACCAAACAGCACCACAGTAACTAAACAGACTAAAGTGTTTTTTCATTAAAACGTGAATATGCAGGGCTGTGTTATTTTATCTGATTCCATTTTGTTGTTTTTCACAGTAAAGATCAGGGCTGTCAAACTCATTTTAGTCCAGCAGCCACATAAAGCCCAAGTTGATCTCCAGCGGGACCCGCCTGTAAAATCACAACATAATAACCCAAATCACCACAACTCCAACTCCCTTTGTTTTAGGTCAAAAAAGTGCATTCTGAGAATGCTCACATTTAATAAATTATCTTTTTCAAAACATGATCACCCTAAAATTTCTCATGGAAAACAAGCTCAATTTCAACAGTATTATGCCTCAGTTGATCATTTACACGTTAAAACTGATGGATCACAGTTTATCTACAAAGGAACAAAATATTCAGTCACAGCAATCTGGAACTGAACAATCTAGTATTTTACTTTCTGATCAGAACAACTTGTCATGGTCTAGAAATTATTTTAAATTTACAATCTGCAGTTGATGTCTTCTCTGTAAATTTTACACTTTACAAAGTCGTCCTGCGGGCCGAAATGGACCATCAGGCCGGCCGGTTTTGGACTGCGGGCCGCATGTTTGACACCCCTGGTAAAAAAATAATCAGAGTAGATGAGCCGAGGTGGTGACATGATCAAGTACGCCAGTGTTCTGATTGCATCTTAACGATGCGTTCTCCCGTTCTCGGTAGTCCGTATTTGCATTTCTACAACTATAGATATATATAGAATATATTCATATCTATGTGCACAACTGCCAGCGAGAAACAGCTCCATGTTAAAACAGTTCAGCTACTTAGTTCTGCTTAGACGGACCTTTTTGTCCCAGTCGCTCGCCCCCGTGTCCTGCCGGGGGGACGCGCCCCACTATTTGAGAAACTGTGCATTGAAGGGATCTTACCTGAGCTGCTGGGTTCAGACGCTCTGAGATGCTGAGGAGGAGGATCAGCTGTTTTATACTGCAGCTGAGGCTGGCTGTGGTCACGTGATTTCTGAGAACCCTCGTCCAGAGCCACGTGTGTGTAGGTGTGTGTGTGTGTGTGTGTGTGTGTGTGTGTGTGTGTGTGTGTGTGTGTGTGTGTGTGTGTGTGTGTGTGTGTGTGTGTGTGTGTGTGTGTGTGTGTGTGTGTGTGTTTTACTCTGATCACGTGGTTTCAGAGAAACGCTCTGACTTCAGTGAAGTGGACCAAACTTTTCAGATAAATTCCAGGCGCTGCGGTTCTTTGCAAATGGGAGTTTTTTTTATAATTCAATCAATCTCTATTGGTCATTGCACACTTTCATATACAATGAAATTTCATTTGAGCTGCCTGCCAATGACAGCTCCGGCTGCTGTGCGCACCTTTCTTGAGGAAAAAAGAAAAAGGACATGTTGGGATCTGGGTAGGGATTGCAGAGGGTGAAAGAAAGAAAAGGCTCGTTGTACCAAATGAAACCTCCAATGTTGGGAAATTCAATTTGAGAAGGAACCTAAAAAAACAAAAAAAAACTGTGGAGCCTATTGGACGAAGACACAAGTAGAGCCTGGCAAATGCAAAGCGCCACAGCGAATGCAATTGTAGAAAGAACGGCAGACCCACTGGCTTACTGGGCAACCCACAAAACCGTTCACCCAAACTTGTACAATGGAGCCAAACATTTCCTGTGTACCTCAGCCTCATCTGTGCCGTGTGAACAGGTTTTATTTCTCAGGCTGGGGAGATAGTGAGTAGAAGAAGGAACTGCTTGAGTCCCAAAACTGTTGATAAATTATTTCTCGATAAAAACTCATAACCAGTTACATAAGAACACCCTCTTTACTGACCTCTTTACCAATAAACCCCAAGACATACTTTGCCAAAATCCATAATAATCCATATAATCTTTATTTGCACCAGCCCCATGTGAAAATGATGTATATAAGCTGGTTCAGGTTGTTTAGTCATTATTTTTTCAAGTTCTGCACTTAATTTTCAGATGTACAGTTCTATCAAAAGTTATTTGTTAATAAATGTTGTCAAAATGTTTTGGAACCGTACTGAATTTATTTGATTTGATAATCAGTTATTGATTACATTCACATGCTAATAAAACTTCTAGGTTACATCATCATATATCGCACTAATTGAAGTTAGACTTTATGATGTTCTGGACCTTTGCTTTAATCTATTTTCTCTGACTGGATCTCTTTGAATTTTAGTTGAACAACCCTGATCTACACCCTCTAATACCTGGGACTCCATCCTCCACAGACCACCGGACTGCAAAATTACACTGTTTTACTGTATTTAAATAAATTAAAAGTGGCCTTATTTGACAGATATTTGCCATTGATTTAAAACTTTACAATGTCCTGTGGTCTTGTTTATAAAGATTTTTGTTATGTGCGCTTTATTGTGTATTTTTACAAACCCATAAGTGCAACATAAAAAGCGCTCTGAGACCTGGTGAATGTTTGAAATATTCATGTAACTCCCTGGATTTAATCTGCAGAAACCATGATGCTCCATCTTATTGTGATCTTCTCAAGACAGGAAGCCATTAGTGTGTAATCAGCTGCACCCAACAGAAATTCAGGAACTATTTGGCTGAACTGCAGGCAGTGTATGCAGAAAATGTTTCCATATTTTGGAATTCTTGCAGAATAATAAAAGAAATTCAACTTTTGCTTTTATGCTTCATGGCATTACAACAGCCCAATGAAATTAAGAAGAAAAAAAAGTCTGCAAGTGCACTTTTATTTTGAAATAGCACTGGAAAAACTGCACAATGGCAGCTTAAGATGGAAAAGCAATGCAGGAAATGGAGGACTTTCATTCCTGTAGGCACCAAAAACCTCCAAACCTGTAGATCTCTGATGGCTTTTAGCTTCTTCACAAGGTCAAAGCCAAGTTAACAAAGCACTGATATAAAAAGCAGTCTGCAAGGGCACTTTTATTTTGAAATTGCACTGGAAAAACTGCACAATATCAGCTCCAGGTGCAAAAACAATGCAGTGTGCAAACAATGTGTGCTGTTAGCAGAGATCAGTGTTAGCGGTGTTAGCTGCAGAGGGTTGCAACAATTAAGCAATGAAGGATGGCTTTTATTTTGAAATTACAGTAGAAACCCTGCACAGTGGCAGCTTCAGATGGAAATGCAATCTCTGGTGGCTTTCAGCTTTTTCACACGGACAAAGCAAAGCTAACAAACGTGCAAACAGCCCGCTGGAATAAAACATTTAAAAAGGTGTGCAGGTACACTTGTATTTTGAAAGTAGTTGCAATTTCAAGGTCCAATGACTGTGAGGTTGATTTTCTTCTTTGATTTAATTCTGCATCCTGTTTGTCTCCTTATCTTTGCAAATGCAGTTTAAACAATACACATTAAAATATTGTACAATCAACGTATGAGGATGATTTTAAAATGACTGTTTTTACTGTCATCTTGATTAACTTTTGCTGGATCAAGTTTGATTCTTCAAAAATCAAATAAAATCATACGACTCAAATATACCATAAAGTGCTTCTTATGCGTGTTTTTAAAGTTAATTATTATTTTAAGTCTTGCATCACACATTTTAAACTGCTATTTGATTTCAGCTGCTTTTTTTGGGACACTGAAGCTTTAAAGTGACAAAACTCACAGCAGGTGACTAGAAATAAATGTCATGTAGATAAAAACACATTTATCCCAGTTTGAACATGAAGCAACTCATGATGTTAACAGAGGCTTTAATATTGTAAATCATCATTTGCATCAAGGCCCTCTGAGCCTGATGTGCATCATTTTAGGCACAGAAAACCTCAAATAAAGAGTAAAAATGTTCTAACCTTCTGGATCCAGACGTGCAGATCCATGAGATGATCCCTTTAAATGCAGCCATGCAGGTAAAATCCACACAGAACATAATAGAATCCAGTTTTTCTGCAGGAAACTGAGCCACAAATCTGACACTGGTAGCCGCCATGATGATGATGATGATGATGATGATGATGATGATGATGATGATGATGATGATGATGATGATGATGATGATGATGATGATGATGATGATGATGATGATGATGCAGCAGCAGCAGCAGTTCCGGGTGTTCTCCTCGCCACACTTCCGGCTTTATTTATCCGCCTCAGGTGCGCTGTTTCTGGCTGCTCCATGTCTTCAATCTCCGCTCGTCCTTGGTTCTCTGAGCTGCGTTTAGTTTCCAAACCCAAAGTCTAAAACTTCTTCCAGACGCGAAACAAAACGTTCAGCGTCTTTCAACAGTCGCTCCTGTTGCAATGAAGGAGCCACGTGCGCTTCAGGAGCCAATCAGCTGCTTTGATAAGGCCGTGACATCATCAACAGGTGCGTTGATGGAGCTGTGCTGCATTCAGGGACGTCCTGGTTTTCTACAGGCTGCTTCACTGTCATGGTCCAAGCTTTTACTCTGCACTGTAAAAAAATCCTGTTTGGCCTCAATGAAAATAATGTTTCTGAGTTCTGATAACTTCTAACCAACAAACTACTGTGAGCTTAGAGGATTCACTTTTCCTCCCCAGTCAAAGGTAGTTTTATTTACCTGTTCCAGCCCTGCTGAAAATAAAAATATATTAAATTACAACGGTTTGTATCCATCTCTTTGAGTTAAGATGACTTTGGGTGGAATTATTTCCAACCAACAAACTATATTGAGTTCAGGGAATTCATTTTTCCTCCACAATCAAAGCTGTTTTTATTACTAATCCTACCAAAGTGAAACTGTCCAGACATGTTGAGATAACAGAGGGGACTCACGGTGAAGGAAAATTCACTTATCAGGCCAATTAAACATTACTTTAACTTGGATTTCATTTTAAAATCAAGTCACTGCAGACATTTTAGTTTAATTTAGACACAATATTAAATTAATGCAATGTTATTATGTCAGCCCAGCTTTTCAAGTACTGTTTGCAACTTCAAAAGTTTATTTAAATCTGCATATTAGATTTTATTTCTTGCCTGATGAAGATTTAGCACCAAAACATTGCACCAATAATTATATCTTTAGACAGAGTGCAGGACTGGATTTTACAATCATCCATTGAACTGAATGATGGGAAAAGGTCCTTGAATTTCTTTTTGACTCCAGTGTAGACATACAGCTGGAAACACTAAAGATGCAAACAGATCTTAACAGATGAGATAAGATCAGATAAAATAAGTCTTTACTGTCACTGTTACAGAAACAATGAAAATCTGTTCAACATTCTCTGTATTAACAGCATTAAAAAATAAACTATATAAGGCAATATTTAACACAAACTACAAAATACATGTACAGCTGAAATCTATAGAAAAGAGCAAATATGGACCAGAGGTTTTTTGGTTAGAGACCTGTTTCATAAATGATTATTGCACATATATAAATACCAATAGATAAATAAGATCATTTTATTGATACCTTTATTGATACCTAGCCAGAGACATGCAGTACAAGCAGTACAGACTGCAGCACAATAATTCCCTTTATGATTAATACAATTTTATCTTGTTTTATAAGATATAACAACAAATTTTAGAAAATTATGTTTTGACTTTAAATCCTAAAAGTGCAAAATGCTGAGTGTACCTTTGCCACTTCTGCCAGCTGATATGTCCTGCTTAAATTACACACAATGTATGAATTTAAACAAATACATTTTATTTTGAAAGGCCATCAAATTTCACAAACCCTTGATCAGTTTCTTTTAACGTCTCTGACCTTTTAATTTGAAAGTGTGTCATACTTCACAGAATCAGTGTTTTTTCCTTAGCTTTGAAATTGAGACTTTAAAAAAAGTTAAATCTAGATAATAATAGAGTCGTTCACGAAACCTGTTAGTGGGAATGGGCTCTTATTTTGAAAGTGAACGCAATACTACAGATTTGTCCATTATGTGTGTGAAAAACAGACAGAAGTTCTGTTCTGTAAGCTCCTTTGAACATCAGGGAGATTTTATTTTGACAGTTTAGCACAGGGGGAAGTCATGATGTGGTGTTTTTATTTTGAAAAGCCAGTCCCTTGTAACATTCTAAAACTTTTATTTTGATACTGTACTGTACCTCAGTGCATTCTATTAATGGTTTTCAGCTGACTAGCTGATCTGTAGGTGTATTTTTTAAATGTTCTGTTTCCAGTCCGGAATGGAGGATTTTAGAGCTCTCTGCTTTGTGATGTCACACTGGGACTTCATTGTGACATCATGTGTGACATCATGTGTGACATCAGCACAGTATAAAAATGTAGGATTGAACAGTGAATTGTTAGAACCACATCGACAGCGAGTGAACCAGCGAGCAGCTAAGAAACCACAGCGAGGAATTAATCAAACTCACCAAACCAGCAAAACCTTGGACCTTCTTCCAGAACTTCAGCGTTCTTGAAGAGTCCACAACTTCTACAACCACCTACAACTACTGCAGTTGTCACATTTTCTTTCTATTCAACACCACTGTTGAACTTTTCCAGTACCATGGCCAACAGGTACAATGCAAAGCGCAGAGGAGGCCCTACTTACCGTGGACCCAACCATCACCATGACAACCCCCCCGGGCCTCAAAGCTCTCGTGGCGCCTCTCAGGAGGAAAACCACTACCTGAGAGAGCACAACCACAACATGAGCATTCGAATCAAGGAGCTCATCGCTGAGAACCAGCAGTACTCCTTGAAAATGCTGAGCTCTAAGTCCAGGATGGAGCACCTGCAGGAGGCTCTGCTGGAAAAAGAGAAGGAGCTCCAGGACGAACGGCAGCAGAACCAGGAGACTATCTCAGTCCTGGAACTGCAGCTCAGAGAGCGCAAGGAGGCTGAAGAACCGGCTGAGAACACCATCAAGTCTGATGAACAACAGGACTTTGAGGTTTCCTTTGACAACATGAAAACGTTGTCCGTCAGTTGGGGAGACTACATGGACGAATCGGATGAAATGCGAGAGCAGCTGGAACTGAAAGACAGAGAGATCTGGAATCTGAAAAAGGAGATCCAGAGTCTCTCTGCTGCTCTCAAAGCCACCCAGAACCTGCAGAGAGACGGAGACAAATCTGTGGAGGACAGCAAAGAGCTGCAAGAGCAGAAAAAGGCCCTCGATGAGGAAAGAGAAGAGGTTCAGAAAGCCAAGAAAGAGCTCGAGCAGAAGAGCAAAGATCTGCACGAAGAAAAGGTCTTTCTGGAAAAACAGAAAAAAGAAGTTCTAGTAAACCAGATAGCTGTTGAGCAGAAAGACAAAGGGCTTCAAGAAGGAAAGATGTGTCTGGACAAGCAGAAAAAAGAAGTCCAGACAAGTAAGAGAGAACTGGAGCAGCAGAGAAAAGATCTGCAAAAAGAGAAGAGTTCACTTCTTGAGCTGAGAAAAGTATTGGAGAGAAACTTGAAACAGCTGGAACAGAAGAACTACGAGATGCAACACATCGAGGAGGAGCTGGAGCAGGACAGAAAACAGCTGCAGAACAGATAAAGAGAGGACTTCAAGCTGAGAAGAAACAACTTGAAGAGATTCGAAAAGTTCTAGAAGCTCAGAATGTTGAAGTCAACAAAGAAAAGTCAGAAGTGGAGAAACAGAGGAAGATTCTGGATGAGAAACAGAAAGAACTGGACGAGATGAAAGAGAAAATGAAGGAGTTTCATCTGAAGGTGAAAGAGGAGAAGAAAAACATGGAAAAAGACATGAAGACCAAACTAGAGATGAACCAGATCCTGGAGCAAGAAAATCTAGAAATCCAGGGAAAGATTGACGAACTGGAGACAGAAAAGAAAAAAATAGAAGAAGAAAATCAAAGACTCCAGGAGAAGAAAAAAGAAGTGGAGCAAGAAAAGACAGAAATGGAGGTGAAGCATGAGAATCTGCAGATGGAGAACCAAGAACTGAAGCAGCAGAAAACAGAAACAGAAGACAGAAATGAAGCCAAGATGAAGCTGCAGCAAGAGATTCAAGACCTGGAGGCGAAGCAGCAAGAAAAGGAGCAAAAGCAGAAGAGGAGGAAGAAGGTGGGCTGCTGGAGCTGGATGTTCAGGAAGTCCTGAGGTGGACCATGAGCTTCGTCTGACTCAGCCCTTCCTCCCCTCCATTCAGCTCCTCTTTCATTTCTTATTTCAGCTCTTATATTTCTTATGACTCCCTGTTTCTTTCTCCCTTCTTCAACTCTCATCCTTCCTCCATCTCATCTTCAGCTCTCCATCCTCCCTCCATCATCTAAAAAGCTTCAACCTCACCCCTTCTCCTCTCTACCTCCCCCATCACCCCGTTCCTCTATCACCCCTCTATTAACCCCCACGAAAAAAATAAAACACAAAAATCCCTAAAAACCAGAAGTATTTCTTCATGCTTCTGCATTTTCTCCATGTTACTGATGACCTCAGTTTAATCACCAGCGTTACTTTCTGCTGTTCTGTTCCAGCTCTATTTTAATTCACTTGTTTTATTCCACTCATGTGGATTAAAGCTCATTTTACTGATATACTGATGTCTGCAAATCAAAGAATGTCAGTTTTCAGCAATAACATGAAAAAGAAACACATGAATCCACCATGTTTTCCTCAGAAAACTCTGACCTCATGTCTTATATGTGACTTTATCTCCAGTATCTGATTACTAGCAGCTACTGCGAGGAAAGGTCCACATTTTCTGCTATTTTCTGGCACTTTTGTTCATCACTTGTTGTCTTCTAAATCTGCAGGAGCATCGGATGGCAAAAATATAGACTTTAAGTGGAATTTAAGCTTCAGTTGAACAAAGTCTTCACTTTTATTCTGCATTTTTGTAACATTTTTGTTCTCCTGATTCTGAGATTTTTCAAATAAAGAATGAAAATCGATAAGGCAGAACCAGAGGGATCATCTTTTTATTCTACACATCTTTCTTTCTTGTCAAAACCTGAGGCCTACATTACCCACAAAGCAACACTTTGCACAATTTGATGTGGTTTATGTTCTATTTTGGTGAAAAAACCAAGGCTCACAGCGTCATTGTTGCCCTATAAATATTCAAACAGACAGAAGCTTATTTCTGGGAATATAGCAGTTTGTATGAGAAAATATCAGGAATTTGATGTGAATCATAGATTTTAGACATTTGAAACAAAGTAAACACAGAATCTACAACATCTGAGGGTTTAATTCAGCATCACAAATGTTATCGAAAGTAAAAAACTATTTTGGATGCTTTTTCCAGAGTTGTACCATAAAAAATAGCTTTTTCAAAAGAATTTTCAATCATTCTATAATCATTACTCTTTTTAATTAGAGTTATCTCAGTAATCTGTTAAAAAATGTCTGTATTTTTCACATCACAATGTATATATTTATTCATATATATTGCAGAAAAACAAAATATTACAATGTCTGTTATGTCCATTATAATGCAGCCCGAGTTTGATGCTCATCGTTTAAATGTTGAGAGCAAAAGAAGACCAACCCTGTGTGATTTATTGCTTTTATTTCTGCTTTTAAATCCATCTCTGCTGGAGGGAAGCGCTTTGAAAACACCCAGCTGGACATCAGTCCGGCTGAAATGAATCCATCATGTTCCAGGAGAATCCAGGGACTGAAAGGTGCTGCAGGAAAAATACTGCATCATTAAACCATCATCAGGAGGGAGAAAAACAAGCTGGCAGCTTTATAGCACCACAATAATACCAGTTTATTTAGATGTTAGATAATATTGTAGCATCTTAATGATAATATTTAAAGTAGTCACATTAATCTGTATGGATTAATAATACTGTAGAGTCTAACATGACATTAATATTCAAATTAGTCAGGTTAAATACTTCAATTATTTATACAAAAATAATTTATATTGTATGTTCTGATTTGTGAATCTTAAATAATCATGTACATTTATATAAATAATATTGTTATATTTTGATTTTGATATTTTAAATGTAGTTTAAAATTTATATGATATATATAATATAATAAATAATATTGGAGAGTCTTGTATGATGTTAATATTCAAATAAGTGCGATTAAATTCTAAAATTTTTTATGTAAAATAAATTTATACTGTAGACAATATTGTAGATTCCTATTCCTATTTATATCAATAATATACAAAATATTATATTTATTATTGTGAAATAAATTCTCTTTATATAAATAATATTGTCAGTCTATGACTTTAATATTTTAAATTAGGTAAATGTATAAAATTAATATTATAGCACCTTAATCCTAATATTTAAATTAGTCAGGTAAATATGTATAATCAATAATATTGTAGAGTCTAATATGACATTAATGTTCAAATTAGTGCTGTTAAATTATAGAATTATTTATCTAAAATTAATTTATACAATAAATAACATTGTAGGGTCTTAACCATAAATTTAAATAATTTAAATCAGTATAATAATTAATATTGCAGGGCCTAATATGACCTCAACATTCAAATTAATGAGGTTAAATAATAATATTATTTAGCTAAAATTTATTTATATAATAGATTATATTGTAGGTTCTTATTCAAAAATTTAAAATAATCCAGTACATTTATATAAATAATACTGTCAGGCATTGACTTTGATATTATAAATTAGCTAAATGTATATAATAAATAATACTGTACTGTCTTAATACTAATGTTTAAATTGGAAATTTAAAATTAAATCAAGATAAAGGAAAAAGCACAAAACAGCCTCAATCCCAGGTCACTATGAAGTCCTGTTCCAGCTTGCAGAGCGCAGGGTGGAGACATGGAGGACGGCTGAACATGAACTCCTGGAGGAGCTTCAGTTAAGCTCCTGAACACCCACTGAATCAACTCCAAAATATTAGTATCCCTCAACACAAACCGCAGTTAAACAATGAACTCCACAAAGTTAACACTTTCACTCTTTTTTGTTTAACTACCAGATGTTTTAACTCCAGAAATTTGCTGTGAAGGTCTATTCAAAGAATGTAGACCATCGAAGGGTTAAAATACACCAAAATGTGAGGAAAACCTCCTTTAACGGCCAAGCAGAACATTTATAGAATTGAATTGCCTCTATCAATGAGACAACGCTCCATGTCACAAATCACAGAAGACCACAGAATACTGTGGAAAGAGTGATATAGATGTGATGAACTGGCTGCCAAGTCCTCAGACCTTAATCCCATCAGAAAGTTATGGAGATTTATGGCAAGAAAAGTTTATAATGATGGAAAACAGTTCAATAACAAGGATGATGTGAAAAATGAATTATTAAAGCATGGGACAGAATTGATGAGAAATTGCTGCTTTCTCTGATTCAGAGCCTAAAAGGTGCAGAAGTGACTTTGCTTTATGGGAGACGATAAATTATTAAGTTCTGATCTTTATGTCGCCATTTTTAGTCGTATTTAATCAAATTTAATCCTCAAAGGACATATAAAGAACTATAAAGACTCAAACAAAAAATACGTATTTTTAGCAACGAAAGTGACTAAAAAAAACTAAATTTGAAAATATATGATATTCTATATTTAAATTTATACCTGTTCTTATCTTTGTGTTCCATGTTGAGTAGAATAAAGCAGATGAATAATAAACAGCTGATATAATGGATGTTTGTAATGAAGAACTCAGAGTCAGGATTTTTAACCACAGCCCTTTATTCTTCTCCATCACACACAAGATGAAGGAAGTTCTCATTTCATCACTAGAACAGGACTGAAACACTCAAATCAGGATCAAGTCTGGCTGCACAAAAACCTGATTTTCTCTGGACAATAATGTGTGAAAGTCTGTCAGCAGTTTGTAGATTCACTGCTTCCTCTCTCATTTCACACTTTGTGCAGCTCAAATGCTTTTAGTTCAAGTGAGCATCAGAGGAAACACCACATCCTGATTTTCACTCTCAACATTTGACTGGAAAAAGATGCAAACACCACATTTGGCTACTGGAATAATCACAACTTCCATCTTTGAAGAGGAACAAGTTCACAAGGAATCATTTAGAAGGATTTCACAAAGAAACACATTTAATCCATGAATGTGGAAACATGTTTCTGAGGGACAGAGTCATGGAGAGACTCAACTATCTGTTCAACACTGTTTCTCTACCAGGAGACTCTGGAGACTCAACTCAGCACAGAATCACTGAGGAACCAGACCTGGACCAGAAGAACCCAAATCCAGGATAGAGAGGTTGAGTGAATGTGGTGTTGAAGGTGTGGAGGTGGATCAGAGAGTCAGAGGAGACTCTGTAGAAGGACAGAGTTCCAGCAGGAACGTCCACATAAACTGAAACTCTGTGAGACACTGAGGAGGAACTGATGGATGTTGGACTGTTATTATGTCTGACAGAGTAACCACCATCAGTGCAGATCAGACTCCAGGACTGATCATTACATCCAAACAGACAGTCATTACTGCTTCCTTTCCTTCTGATTCCTCTGTAACTCACTGATATTTCAACCCTTCCTCTCCACTCCACCTCCCAGTAACAGCGACCAGTCAGACCAGTTCCACATAGCAGCTGCCAGAAGTCAAACCTGTCTGGATGATCAGGATACGACTGATCCTCCTCCACAAATGTCACCTTCCTGTTATTGTCAGACAGTTTGAGTTCTCTGTTTACTGTGTTTGTGTCGACTGTGAGTTGACAGGAATCTAATGGAGAGAACAAACAACACAGCTGCAGTTATTGATGGATCATGTGATCAGTATGAAACCTTTGATGATGACCTCAGAGATGTGACACTTTGAAGATGCTTGAATGTGCTGCTTTGTTTCCATCAATCCATTAAAACACACTTACACTTCCTCAGACCTGGTGTCAACCATGGGACTCCAGCAGGCGTCACCCTGAAAGGAGGAGGACGGTCAGAGCAGCAGCGACTCTTTCAGCAGCACACATGGACGTTACATGGTTCTCACACTGTTCCACTGATAAAGGACCAGTCCAACATGGAGACACAGACACCTGAATGCAGCATCTCTAAAGTCCTGTCCTGTTCTAGTCACGTTCCAGCTCAGTTTACACTCATTATTCAGCTTTACTCATTGATGCTTCCTCTGTTCATGGAGCTAGGCTAACAGTTTACCCTGCTTCCTGTCTTTGAGTTAAGCTAGGCTATCAGTTTACCCTGCTTCCTGTCTTTGAGCTAATCTAGGCTAACAGTTTACCCTGCTTCCTGTCTTTGAGCTAAGCTAGGCTCACAGTTTACCCTGCTTCCTGTCTTTGAGCTAAGCTAGGCTAACAGTTTACCCTGCTTCCTGTCATTGAGCTAAGCTAGGCTAACAGTTTACCCTGCTTCCTGTCTTTGAGCTAAGCTAGGCTAACAGTTTACCCTGCTTCCTGTCTTTGAGCTAAGCTAGGCTAACAGTTTACCCTGCTTCCTGTCACTGAGCTAAGCTAGGCTAACAGTTTACCCTGCTTCCTGTCTTTGAGCTAAGCTAGGCTAACAGTTTACCCTGCTTCCTGTCTTTATGCTAAGCTAGTGTTAATGACCTGATTTTGTTGGTGTCTGAATCATAGTTGGACAGCCTCAGGTAAATGCTAGCTCACTTAGCTTAGCGTGGCTCGCTGTTGGTAACAAAACATATTCAGAGTCCAGACCAACGCTGTGGTGGAGGACCAGGAACTTTCTTCAAGTTCTGCAGCACACTGTACACACACGCAGCTTCTCCAGAACACACTTGGATCTACTTCCTGTTTGGACCATAACATGCGCTGTGACTGCAGCTGCACCTAAACATCACCCTTCTTCAGCTTCACTGTTCTTCTTCCTTCCTACCGCTGCAGCACTTCCTCTGACGTCTCACACACCCTGAAACCTACCAATGGAAAGGAGCAGGCTTGGCCTGCAACACTAGGATGATAGTTTCCTGAGAGTGTCTGTCTGTCTGTACCTGAGAGTGTCTGTCTGTCTGTACCTGAGAGTGTCTGTCTGTCTTTACCTGAGAGTGTCGGTCTGTCTGTACCTGAGAGTGTCTGTCTGTCTGTACCTGAGTGTGTCTGTCTGTACCTGAGAGTGTCTGTCTGTCTGTACCTGAGAGTGTCCGTCTGTCTGTACCGGAGAGTGTCTGTCTGTACCTGAGAGTGTCTGTCTGTCTGTACCTGAGAGTGTCTGTCTGTCTGTACCTGAGAGTTTCCAGTCTACAGTCTGGATCCTCCACTTTAGCTCTCAGCTTCTTCTCTCCTGAGTCTCCTGGATGGTTGTAGCTCAGGTCCAGCTCTCTCAGATTTGAGGGGTTGAAGCTCAGAACTGAGGCCAGAGAAGCACAGCCTTCCTCTGTGACCAGACAGCCTGACAGCCTGCACACACAAAACAACACAAACCTGACGGACAACACTTGGATGGATGTTTCTCACTCTTTCTGTTCTTCTTTGTCTTTCAGATACATTTTGCTGCACATTTCATGCGTCTCAAGCAAATCAACAATCTCAACAATGATTAGTGGGATTTCATCATGTCAAAAATAAACCCTGACAAAGTCCTGCACAAGTTCAGTAAAAGCTCATTTGATGAATCCTATCAGCAGAAATGATTCTACTCAGGTTAGATGTTTATCCACTGATAGAAATCACATCAGTTTCAAAGTGTGAGTCCTGACCTGAGAGCTTCCAGTTTACAGTGTGGACTCTCCAGTCCAGCAGAAAGACTCTCCACTCCTGAATCCTGCAGGTTGTTGTTACTCAGGTCCAGCTCTGTCACACTGGAGGACTGGGAGCTGAGGACTGAGGACAGAGCTCCACAGCTTCTCTCTGACAGATTACAGTTACTCAGTCTGAAGAGACAAAGAGAAGAACAGAAGTAATACATTAAGTCCAGTATTTTCTGTCCTGTTGAAAAGACAGCAGTGAATTTAACAACAAATACATCCCACTATGTCCAGAATACAGCAGCGCTGAGGACAGTCCTCTGCAATATTATTTAAATGTGAAAATAATCCAAGTGTAGCACATTACAGTAATCAGATTACTTTGAAGCTGAGCAGTAAAGTATCTGATCTGATTAAAAACAGACAGTTTAGATTTACTAAATGAAGAATACAGGCCAAAGAGCAAGAAATGAATCCAATGAAGGTCAGTACATCTTTCATTACCGTCATTAGAATGTTGGATTTTTTCACTACTTTCTATGTCCACCTTTATTTTTGATGACACATTTAATCCTCCTCAGCATGAAGAAACCACATTCTGCAGAGGTGTTCCACCATCTTCAGAGACTATGTCTTCATCTGCTCTTTGTTGGAGGGTTTGTGTTGCTCTACCTTTGTCTTTAAAATACCCCAAAGTTGGTCTGTTGGATTCAAATCAGGACACACACTTGGACAAGTCACAGTTTGGACTTTTTCCTTCTTTACAATCTGAAAAATAGTCAACTTGATGCTGATGGCAGCGATTAAATCACTGTCAGACTCAGTTACATCTCTGATGTTGTTACAGAACAAACGTCTTCTGATCTCCAGTCCTTGTTTTTCAGGTTCCTTCACTTCTACTTGTGCTGTTGAGACTCATGCTTTGGTTTTCACTGACACATGAATCCCACTGGAACCAAACTAAGGATCTCCAAACTCGTGTTTAAACTATTTATCTCCACTCTTGATGAAGTCTGGACTCCTCATAGCGTCAGTGAGCTGGACTCTTCATTCTCTCTCAGTCTCAGGAGACACACTGCTGTCCAGTGATTGGCTCTCAGTCCCAACAGTCTGAAAGGAACCAACAACCTTTTAACAGCCTCACATCTGAAAAGGCTCATAGGGTCCCTATGAGGGTGTTGCTCCTCTTCAGGGAGAGCAGAGAGACCATGAACCTCACCACAAGTGGGATGGATGTTCTATCCTTCACCAACACTTCAGTTGATGGGACTCAGCCATCAGCAGCGGAAGACTGGACTGACCTCACCCACAGACCAGAGGACATGAGGACACTGCTTATCAACAGTCATGATGACTGTCCTCACCTGCAGGGCTGCTGCTGCTTCACTCCATCATTTCTGACACACCTGGAGTCCTGGAAGCTGCTGTTCCAGGAAGTCTTTCCAAAAATCTGCAGCCAGAATCTGAGTATGTTGTCATGTTCTTCAACCCAGAATCTCAGTTCCTCATAAACCACCTGAAGTAGGGACATGTCCTGCTGCCCAGTGAAGACAGAGTTGGGAGTGATGGGATCAGGATCCACAACATCTGAGGAGGTGAACCCAAGAGGATTTCAACTGAGGATCACTTTGATCTCAGTGGAGACAGAAGGCAACACTGCTCCAGTGGCTGTTTGGGCTCCAATGGTGAGAAGGAATTGGACCTGAACCTCAAATAAGAATGGAAACAACAGTCCAACTGTCCACCAGCTGAACTGCACTGAGTTCAGTCATTGAACAAACTGAACATTCTACAGTTTCATTTATCAGATGCTTTTATCCAAAGAGACGAACAGCTGAGAGTAGAAACAACGCAAGCAAGGATCTAGTCAGGAGAAAACAACCTGGAGAAGATCCATAAAACAAGTTCAAGTGTGAACATGAAATGTTTGTTCTGGTGTTTCCTTTTCATCAACGTCTATCTGAAACATTCTATTCAGTAAAACAGTAGAAACTAAAGCAGAACCTGGAACCAAGACTTCACAGGTTCTTCCAGGTTCTGGTTCTATGATGCAGGTTCCAGGTTGTTCAGTTCCTGTAGTGGAAGAGGCCTCATGAAGAGAAACTAGTGCTCAAGGTCAGGAACAGAACTGATCTGAGTCATACAAATGCAGAAAACCTCCCACCTCAGCTGTTCTGCTCATCAGGAATAAAAACACATTTTAAATGGTCATCAGTTGAACAGGTTGATGAGTCCTGACCTGAGAGCTTCCAGTTTACAGTGTGGACTCTCCAGTCCAGCAGAAAGACTCTTCACTCCTGAATCCTGCAGGTTGTTGTTACTCAGGTCCAGCTCTGTCACACTGGAGGACTGGGAGCTGAGGACTGAGGACAGAGCTCCACAGCTTCTCTCTGACAGATTACAGCCACTCAGTCTGAAGAGACAAAAAGCAGATTATACTGATGAAACAGCAGCAAAATGAAAAAGGATCTTCAGTCTCCAACTACTTACACAACGTTCTTGGAGGCTTTGACCACTGGCAGCAGCCTCAGAAGAGCCTCCTCTGAAGCAAAGTATTTCTTCAGGTCAAACACGTCCAGATCTTCTCCTGATGACAGTAAGATGAAGCCCAGAGCTGACCACTGAGCAGGAGACAGTTTATCTGTGGACAGACGTCCTGATCTCAGGGACTGTTGGATCTCCTCCACTAGAGAAACATCCTTCAGTTCATTCAGGCAGTGGAACAGATTGATGCTTCTCTCTGCAGACACATTCTCACTGATCTTGTCCTTGATGTACTCCACTGTTTCCTGATTGGTCTGTGAGCTACTTCCTGTCTGTGTCAGCAGGCCTCGTAGGAGATTCTGATTGGTCGGCAGTGACAGACCCAGGAGGAAGCGCAGGAACAAGTCCAGGTGTCCATTTGGACTCTGTAAGGCCTCGTCCACAGCTCTCTGGTAGAAACCTGTTGGATCAACTTTCTGTCTGAACAGTTTAGGCCAGAAGGATGTTGTTTGTTGTTCTCCCAGCAGGTTGATTCCAGAGTTGATGAAGGTTTGATGGACATGAAGAGCAGCCAGAAACTCCTGAACACTCAGATGGACGAAGCAGAACACCTTGTCCTGGTACAGTCCACTCTCCTCTTTAAAGATCTGTGTGAACACTCCTGAGTACACTGAGGCTGCTTCCACATCGATGCCACACTCTGTCAGGTCGGACTCATAGAAGATCAGGTTTCCTTTCTGCAGCTGATTAAAAGCCAGTTTTCCCAGAGACTTAATCATCCTCTTGCTATCTGGACTCCAGTGTGGATCTGTCTCAGCTCCTCCATCATACTTGACCTTCTTGACTTTGGCCTGAACCACCAGGTGGTGGATGAACATCTCAGTCAGGGTTCTGGGCAGATCTCCTCCCTCTCTGGTTCTCAGCAGCTCCTCCAAAACTATAGCAGTGATCCAGCAGAACACTGGGATGTGGCACATGATGTGGAGGCTTCGTGACTTCTTCATGTGGGAGATGATGCTGTTGGCCTGCTCCTCATCTCTGCATCTCTTCCTGAAGTACTCCTCCTTCTGTGGGTCGGTGAACCCTCTGACCTCCGTCACCATGTCCACACAGTCAGGAGGGATCTGATTGGCTGCTGCAGGTCGTGTGGTTATCCAGAGGCGAGCAGAAGGAAGCAGCTTCCCCCTGATCAGGTTTGTCAGCAGCACATCCACTGAGGTGGACTCTGTAGCATCAGTCAGGATCTCATTGTTGTGGAAGTCCAGAGGAAGGCGACACTCATCCAGACCGTCAAAGATCAACACAACCTGGAAGTCTTCAAAGCTGCAGATTCCTGCTGCTTTGGTTTCACTGAAGAAGTGATGAACAAGTTCCATCAAGCTGAACTTTCTCTCTTTCAGCACATTCAGCTCTCTGAAAGTCAATGGAAACATGAAGTGGATGTCCTGGTTGCTTTTGTCTTCAGCCCAGTCCAGAGTCAACTTCTGTGTTAACACTGTTTTCCCGATGCCAGCCACTCCCTTTGTCATCACTGTTCTGACTGGTCCATCTCTTCCAGCTGAGCCTTTCAGGATGTCTTCTGCTCTGATGGTAGTTTCTGCTCTGTCTGCTTTCCTGGATGCTGCTTCAATCTGTCTGACCTCATGTTCATCATTGACCTCTGCAGTCCCTCCCTCTGTGATGTACAGCTCTGTGTAGATCTCATTCAGGAGGGTCTGCTGTCCTGCTTTAGCGATGCCCTCAAACACTCTCTGGAACTTCTTCTTCAGACCACATTTAAGTTCACGTCCACAAACTCCAGCAGCAAGTTCTGAATGAAAACACAAGAAAGAAAGAGTGAAGTAGAAGTAACCTGGATATTAAAGCACCAAAGCAGCAATAAAGTGAAGGTGACAGTTTGTCCCCGTAAAGACTGATTGTGTGAAGATATTCTGAGACTTTAGTAAATGTTCTGTTGATCAGCAGCTTCAGTCTTTCCACAAATCCTCTTACTGCTCTGCAGACAGTCAGCCAGCTTCTCCTGCTTCATCCTCCTCAGGAACAACACTGTGATCTGCTGAAACATCTCTCTGCTGCTCCTCTGCTCTTCATCATCACCCTCCAACTCCTCCTCATCCTCCCTCTGACTCTCTGAGGAGCATTCTGGGTAATCTGGACTCACAACCTTCTGCATCTTCTTCAGCTCCTTCTTCACAAAAGTCACCATGTTGTCCTCCAGCAGCTGGAACAGAGAAATGTGTCAATGAGTCCATCAGAGTCAAATCATGGAGCCAAACATCAGATCCATGTTGGACACACTGACAGTCCACTGGTCTACAAAGAGCAGCATGGAGACGCCTGAACACAACAGATGGAGAACAACTTGTTGTCCATGAACTCACCATGAATATGGAGTCCAGGTCATGCTGCTGGACAGACTGAACTCTGGGAACCTCTGAGTTCTGCTGCTCCACTCTGTGGATCAACATCAACAGTTAACTCTCACTTTATCACACAGAGACATATTCAGGGCTCAAAGTGAAAAATAATCCTCAGCCTGAACTTTTCTGCTTTTGGGTCGGGGTACAATCGAGCTCACTAGTAAGAAATGAAGATTTCTGCCTTGACAAACTCAGACTACAGATTATAGTAACACCAGAAAGGTCAGTAGGTGGTGGTAATACTCCATCTGACTACAACATGGTGCAAATATATTGTTTAGCAACCAATCAGTAAAATCCATGGAAAACGGTTGAAGATGCTCCCTGCTTCTTTATATGGTGTGGAACAGAGCCTAGGAGCTCGACCAGTGGGGGTCTTTGAGACCCACAGAGTCTAGGGCCTTGATTGGAGGAGGTATCGTGTACTTTGACTTCTCACAGAAACCAGATGTAGTGACCTCCTACGTCACTAAACCGATAAAAGTAACCTGATTCCTTTGTTCAAATGGGAGATTCATATTGGCTGGGGAAACTCTCCACAGGCAGACCATGGTGCCTGTTCAGTGCTGTCTTTATTCTATAATTAAATTATATTATAAAAGCAACAGTGTCAATGGACGTTTTCTTCAACATCTGCACATCCTTGAGGTCTAAGAGAAACTACGACACATACATGCTAACATACAGGCTAACATGTACGCTAACATACATGCTAACATACAGGCTAACATGTACGCTAACATACATGCTAACATACAGGCTAACATACAGGCTAACATACAGGCTAACAAGCAGGCTAACATACAGGCTAACATACCGGCTAACATACTGGCTAACAAGGCTTATATGATCCCAGAACTGGAGTTTTGTCCAGTAAAACTATTTCTTGATATTTTAGTGAACTCAGAGTTCTTGCTGTGATCCACCTGGTTCTGTTTTTAATGTCTCTGTGGATGATGTTCATGTTATTAGCATCACTTCTTCAAAACATTTGTTCTGTTTGATGAGGAGCCAATCTGCTATCAGACTAGCAGCTCTGAAACCTTGTTCTGAACATCTTACCCCTCTGCAGCAGGACCTGGTTCTCCTTTAAAGTTAATAGGATATTCCTTAGACCGGTCACTCTTGAAGGACACACAGCTGGATGCAGATCCAGGACCATGTCCAGGTCCAGGTCCAGGTCCAGAGGACTCTGGTCTCTGATGGATTCTGGTAAATAGAGGAAGATCACCAGGAAGGAAAAATCATGTAGCAAAGTTTCAGAGTGATTTAATGATGGAACATATTTGGAACAATGACAGAACATTTGACACAACAGTCAGTAGTTTGATTTCACAGCTTACTTCTCTGGAGCAGGAGGTTGATGATCTTTAAAGTCAAAGTAGCGACCAAACGACTGGTCACTCTTGAAAGACACACAGCTGGATGGAGGTCCAGGTCTAGATCCAGGTCCATGTCCATGTCCATGTCCATGTCCATGTCCATGTCCATGTCCAGGTCCAGGTTCATGTCCAGGTCCAGGTCCATGTCCATGTCCATGTCCATGTCCAGGTCCAGGTCCAGGTCCAGGTCCAGGTTCATGTCCAGGTCCATGTCCAGGTCCAGCTGGATTCCTGTGAATAATCATGCAGCAGTGATGTGATGCTGAGCTCTGACATGCACCAGAGTCCTGGACAGTTAGAGATGCTGGTCTCACCTCTGAGCTTTGCTCTGGTTCTCCTGTTCCCCACACAGAGAGCTTTTAGAGGGAGGGACTCCCTCCTCTCTGTCCTCACACTCATCCATGCTGCTCAACTCACAGCAGCTCACACACACTTTCTACCTTCACCTGCACAGGAAACAAACATCATTGATCCACTCAAATCCTCCTGGAAAAGATCAGCTGCTGCACTTCTACTATCAGTCCAGCAGATGGAGTCATGGAGCTGCAGAGACTCACCCACAAACCCAAAGTCAAAAAGACACCATGCACTTTGGATTGAGAACAAACAAAGAAACATCAGCAGCTCATCAAACTGACTCAAGTCCATCAATAAAATATTGGCTCTGATACATCTGATAAACTGGACATAGTTCACTTTTTAGACACACACACACACACACACACACACACACACACACACACACACACACACACACACACACACACACACACACACACACACACACACACACACACACACACACACACACACGTCCTCGTCCTCTTCAGTTTCATTCATGTCCTCGCTGTCATTAATTCCCACCAACACAGAGCTGTCTATGGCTTCCTGACAGAGATGAGCTAACAAGCTAACAAGCTAACAAGCTAACAGTTGGTTTAGCAGCAGCCTCCATTAGCTAAATGTGGCACTTTGTGGTCTTTAACGACGACTTAAAACAACTTTTTAGTCCCATAAAGGAGCGAACACGGAGCTGTGGAGCCACATTTCTGCTGCTGGAACTAAACTAACAGCTAGAAAACACTTTAAAGTGTCTTTTACTCACCTTCACACGGAGAAAACAAGCTGCGACACCAGGACTCACCAGGTAAAACTCACCTCAGGAACAGGTGTGGCTCACGTACTTGGCGAGTACAGACTTGAATACTCAGTGTTTATTAACAGCCTGAGCTGCATGTTTGTGCTTGTTGGTGATGAAATCAACAGTCTGCCCATATTTAGAGCATTTTTATGGACAGTTACCACAATAGATGATCACTGAAGTTCACAGTTTATGATTTAAATGCAAAACTTACAGTTTTAAAGGATGAGTTCACTCAAAATATACTGAGAATTTAAAAGGTTTATTCAGGGAGTAAATCCTACCTGAGATTTTAAAGGTTTAATTCAACCAAATAGTCCTGACTATAATATCATATCTTGGTTGCTGAGACTTGTGCTCAGCTCTGGTCCTTGGTTGTTCACGGTGATCAGTCTGAATCACAACCATCAGTACATCTTCAGAGTGCAGTTTCAAGCTTCTTTTAAGAGGCAACCCCACTTCAAAACAACCATGTAGGCGACTAAACAACCTGATGAACTCATCCATATCCAAGGCCTGGGCTCTGTTGGCATCCACCCTGAGGTCACTCAGTCTGTCACTGTTCATGGTGGTGCACAAGTGATTTTAAATCAGTTTCAGTAAAGCTGCGTTCACAAGCAGCTGTGCTCACAGGTTGGACGACTGCAGTCTGAAGAGTCTGATTCTGAACAGTCATCAGGGTCAGAAGTATCCAGTTCCTCCACTGGTGTATCTAAAGGTATGGATTAAAATAGAGTCAATACCTCTTTAACCAACTTTAAAAAAAAAAAAAAAAAAAAAGCAATTTTACAATGTGGCACAAATTGCAGACATTTAACAAAGATGCAATTTAAAACAGCACAGAATTCAATGCCATCAGTTTAGTCATTTAGAGTGAGTAATTAAGTCATTTTATATGAATCTGTGGATGTTCTCAGTTGTCCACTTGTTTTTGCCACCACCCTCCTGGTGGATAAATATCTGGTACTCCCCACCAGGCTTTCAGAACTGAAGAAGCCTCTTGGATGAGAGGTGAAACGTTTTCGACTCACATGAGGTTAGTCCAATTGCCATAACTTATGCTTGCTTGAGACTCATTTAATATGATACAAGTGTTACGGTTTCAGAGAGGCTCAGATGCAGGAATGAGAGTATGAATGAGGACAGTTTATTTACAAAATGTGAAAATACAACAGCAAAAACTAGACGGGAAATAATACCGGAAATGACGCAGAACTGAAGCAACAGTGAATCAAAACTACCTCAAGCGATCCCCTGTGGGACCAGCAGGGAACTGACTGCAGAGAAATAAAACTAACCCACGGTAGGAAAACCTAGGTAGGAGAGTGGAAACAGAAAAACTACAAATAACTAAACTGCCAGGATAAAGATACCAAATCGACACAATACTAGATTCCAGAATAAATGGAAGATCACACTAAGGCAGCAGACTTCATTAAAACAAAATAGCATATGAAATACTAAACCACCGAGATGGTTCAAAAACACTGGAGAACCCAGAACAATGCAAAGCACAAAATACAACTAGGACTGTAGTAAACAGTCTGCAAAGAATTAGACTTGTGCTCGTGCTGTGACTTAGCTGGACTGATAAAGGGGTTTGTGGATGGAGTGGATGGGGAGGGTCTGGTATTCAGTGGTTGAAGAGAGAGAAGCTGAGGGGAGACCCAGGGTGAATGTAGCTGTAGTTCTGGAGGCCACAGCAACAGGCCTGGAGGTTGGAATGATTATCCAGAAGATGGAGGGAGGAGGCTAGCAGAGAACCAGGGCTTGTTGGAGATCCAGGTGAATCAGGAGCAGGTGGAATCCAGACGAGGAGGAGACACTAAAACAGGTTCAGGAAACAGAGGCTGCAGTGAACAGTCCAGCACAGACAGATGAGTGAAGTCAGGATAATTTGTAGATGTGGTGGCTTCTGATTGGTCAGCTCCACCTGCTGCCACTCTGCTGATGCTGATGACTGATTGGTATCATCTGCAGCTGCAGCCTCTGCTAAGGACACCTGAGAAACAGAAGAGGGTGAGGAAACAACAAGCAACCTCTCTGGAGCCTGCAGTAGCAGGTCTGACAACAACAAATAAATAATACGATCTGGTATAAATACAAGTGGAGGTTGATGGTTGCTGCTCTGGTCCTGGATGTTTGGCTCAACAACACATGATGCTCCCTGGCTGCATTCAGACTCATCCTGGTCCTCTCTGGAGCTGCCAGTCTGACCTACTGACTACTTTTAATGAAAAAGTTCCCAATGTCTCCTCTCCGTTTCACTGTCTGTCAGACATATCGTGAAAAAAATATGATTTACTTAATTATGCTCAACTTTAAGTAGTTGAAAAGTAACTGAAATGTTGAATAAATTAACAGAACAAAAGCATGGATAACCCAACTTAGCTGTATGTTTGGTTTAGCTAAAAATAACCCAGTTCACAACTAGCTGTGATAGTTAGCATTAATTAGCACATTTTCAGTTGGAGCCACAAGTCTTCACGCTTCGGACATGAGTTTATAGTAGGAATGCATGAATAATTTATTTCTCTTTACTCCTCAAACGACACCAACATTTTCCATGCAAATGGAGGCAGTAGATTTTAGCAGTCGTTGCTCAGGTGTTCGCCAAACTTCAGGCAATTCAAAACTAAGACAGTCTTCTGAATGTAAACCTGCTCTTCTCCTGCAGCATGAGCAAACGTTTTCAAAGCTTCTTCAAATCCAAACTAAATGTATGGAACCAATCAGAAGATCAAACTAACCTCATTGGTACATTCAGGAACATCGGAAATTGGACTTTCACTAACGTAAATTTCCAATGAAAATTTGGGGGGTGGAGGGGGTGGCCTTTGTGTGTGTATATATATATATTTAAATATTTTTTATATTTAAACATGGAAACGTGAACATGCAGGACTGTGTGTTTTGATTCCATTTAGTTGTTTCTCACAGTAAAGATCAGGGATGTCAAACTCATTCTAGTCCAGGTTCCACATTCAGCCCAATTTGATCTCAAGTGGACCGGACCAGTAAAATCACAGCAAAATAATCTAGAAATAACCACAACTCCAACTTTTCCCCCTTTGTTTTAGTTCAAAAAAATACTTTCTGAAAATGTTCACATTTCATGAATTATCTGTATAGAAAACATTATGAACCCTCTGAAATTCATTAAGAAAAACAAGCTCAATTTCAGCACTATTATGCCACAGTTGATCATTTACACGTTCATTACAACTGACAGATCACAGTTTATCTACATAGAAACAAAACATTCAGTCTCAGGTATCTGGAACTGAACAGTCTGTTATTTTACTTTATGATCCAAACAACTTGTCATGGTCTAGAAATTATTTTAAATTTACAGTTTGACATATTTACAATTTACATTTAGAGTGTTCAGTGTAATTTTGACATTTTGTAAAGTCGTCCCATGGGCCAAAATGGACCATCTGGCAGACTGGGTTTGGCCTGCGGGCCGCATGTTTGACACCCCTGGTAAAAATAATCAGAGTAGATGAGTTGAGGTGGTGATATGATCAAGTACGCCGGTGTTCCAACTGCACATTAACGATGCGTTCTCCTGTTATTCAGAGTCCGTACTTCCACAACGACCAGCATAGTTTGTGCACCATGAAAAAAATACCAACATTAAAACAATAGTTCAGCTAATTAGTTCTGAGTAGACGGACTTTTTCCTCCCAGTCGCTAACATCTCCCCTGCTTCTGTTAGTAACTAGTTCAGAAACATTTTAAATCCATCCTTTACCTTCATCTTTGATCGTGATCTGGACCAGTGAAGGACTCAGACTCCTGGAAGGACAGATTTTCCTGCAGACAGACCAGATATGAAGATCTACCACAAGAAAAGTCACATTAACTGTGAAGAAAATGTAGCTTCACTGTTGAACCTTTGGACTTCAGGTCACAGGTGGAAGAACTGATGAATGAGGTCCATGAAGGTTCTTCTAAACTCTGACAGAGAACCAGTAGAACAACAGCAGCAGCTCTAAGAGGAACCCAGCATTAATAGACCACTGGTTTAAACTGGGACCAGTTCAGATCCCTGCAGCTTTATTAGCATCAATAAAGCTGAAAACTCTCAGTATTAAACATTTAAAGGTTGTTGCTGTTTAATGTAGAGACACAGAGAGATCATTTCATGTTTCTATCATCTGCTGAAGGATTCATTCATCTGCTGGCTGGAGTTAATCATCATCATCTGGAGCTGGACTGATAAAATCTGGCTCTGACTCAATGAAACTAATCAGCAACAAGCTAAGAGTTGGTTTTCCAGCAGCTGTCACTATAAAAGTGGTGGTTTTCACTGTTTAATGACGACTTCAAACATGATTAGTTTCTCCGTTTAGCAGGAATGTTTATAACTTTAAACAGTAAAAGGTCAAACTAATAAAAGTAGTTCTCACATTGTGGCCGTCTTCCATCATGGAGATAAAAGCTGCTGCTTCGTAGCACAAACACAAGAGAAAGCAGGAAGTTCTCAGAGCAGCTTAAGGTCTGCAGACAAACCTCTCAAAATGTGGGTTTGGGAACATTTTCCATTTCATTCTAATTCTATAAATATGAAGCTTTTAGGACAAAATCCAGAAGGAAGAATAAAGAAGAATCGATCCCAGAACTGATGAGTCCATTTCAACACTAAATGTCCTGAGAAGCTGTTTTCCAGGAACTACAGTCAGAGAGGGAATCTACACTCTACATGTCACCTGAGGAATCCAAACCTTCTCTGGCTTCATCTTCTTCTTTGTCTGCTGCTGTGGACTTTAATCCACTCCTCATTTCAATGTGGAAGCTCAATAGTTTAGTGTTCTGCTCTCCTTTAGTCTCTTCTTGGATTTTATCACACTTTATGAGTTTTTCTGGATCTTTGCTTTAAACCACTTCCTGTCGTTTTTCCACATTCATGAAAATGTCCTTTAGATGAGATAAATCGAATGAAACTAAAGCTGAAAAAGCTAAAAAATCTCAGAACCCGAACAGAAAAGACCCAAATTATCTTCATAAATAGAAACCACGAGAGGGAAGTGAGAACTTGTTTGGTTTTTGTAATTTGTATGAACTATCGTCTGTTTAAACCAAATACACCAAAACCATAGATAAAAAGCGCACTAAATCCAAACCCATGCACTATAAACTGATAGTAGATGTTCTAACTGATGATATATATATTGTACAAGCAGCTGTAATGGACGTGATACTCTACCGGTGTCCGTTGAGGTGGATGGAGACTCTTCATCAACCTGGAAAACATCCAGGAGTCTCCTCTTCTTTAGCTTTGCTGAAGGCTCCTCTCTGGTTTCCCTTTTTCTTTTGATCTGTTTGTCAAGAAGTCTATGATAAAATGACCCTACTTCTCACTTGCTGTGTTGCCTCAGTAAACATTTCCTGAATGAGTTTCTGGTCTATAGCCCCTCCTGAAAAATGTCAACATTGGAGGAGAGGTGAAAGAACGAATGCACACGACAGTTTAAGATCAATTCTTCTCTACGGTGCTGAGATGTGGTTGCTGATGAAGAGAACTGAATCCAAGGTCAGAGCCACCAACTTGAGATTCATGAGATTATGTTATGGAGTCACCAGATGAGATAGAATAAGAAATGTGAAAACTGTGGAACCATGAACCATCCATTATCTACACACTACTTAATTCTCATCATGGTTGCAGGAGGCTGGAGTCAATCCCAGCTGACCCACATGTGAACAGAGAGAACATGCAAACTCCATGCAGGAAGATCCTGGGAAGGCCAGGATGTGAACCAGGGATCTTCTAGCTGCAAGGCAACAGTGCTAACCACCACACAACTGAGCAACCCTGAAGGTTGAACCCATCATTTAATTAATGAAAAGAGAAGACTTAAGTGCTTTGGTCATTTCAAACGAACTGAAGAACATAGAATCCAGAGAAAAGCCCTGGACTGGATACCAAGTGGTAGATGACCAGCGGGAAGACCAAGAAAGAGATGGTTGGATCACATCTAGCAGTCCTTCACGTAAAGAGAATTCTCTTTGAGAGAGATTGAAAGTCTTAAACTGTACATGATCACAAGAGATGGAAGGCCTTTGTACTGGACAGGTCAACCTAGGCTTAATGAGAAAGTCAGAAGTTTATGGTCTCAATTACTACTTTTACCACTTTTCTGATCATTATTTTAAGGTTTTAAATTATGGCTCCATTTAAAGCAAAGTGCACAGTAAAGCAGGATATGTTTGAAGCTGGGCTTACTTTGTGATTAGCACTTAGCTACCGTGCAGATGTGCGTAGTGATCAGCAAAATTCGCTGGATTTTGGTTGATTTTTTCTGATGTGACCTGTGTGTATTTTCCAGAAGCCTCAGGGTTATATTGAAACTAAATGTCAGATCTTGGCCATTCATGATAAAACACAAACTTTAATTCAGAATATTCCAGTCAAAAATTAGCTTAAAAATTTGGGAGTAACTATCACTAAAAATATTATAAACAGGGAAACTTCTAACATTCAAATCCTAAATCCTTGAATAGCTGGTTCCAAAGGAATATTTTAATATTTGGTAGAATATTGTGAACAAAAATGGAAGGATTTCAGGATGAATTTATCCAGCAGATTCTTTAGCTGTTTCTGATAGATGTATGAAGAAAATCAACCAAATTCACTGTGATTTTATTTGGAATAATCAGCAACACCTGATTAGAAAAGATGACGTGGTAAAATCAGTAGAGGAGGAGGTTTGAATGTCACTGATTTAGAAACAATGAATGGTTCAATGAAATGAAGGTGGTTCCAGACTTTTATAAAACATGAACATTATCTGTGCTTTACTTTACCGCCTCATCTTTTTCTAACGCTAGGAGGAATTCATTTTCTTTTAAGATGTGATTCTGATCCCTTGAGATTATCCTTTAAATGATCAGATTTCCAAATGCAGCTGTTATTATGTTGGAAAATGCTTTATAAGCAGAACTTCAGTCCACACAAAGCTACAATATGGAATAACAGGAGTATTTTATACAGGAGGAAATCTTTATTTTGAAGGATTGGATGGAGAAAGGAATTCGGGCTGTAACACATTTAATGGATGAAGATGGTAATAATTGAAGTTCTATTGATTTTAAAACTAAATTTAATTCAGATTGCTGGTATAAACAACATTCTCTGGTAATCAAAGCTGTTCCAGTGGCTTTGATAGATTTGATCAAAGGAATATTACAGTATTCATCTGGAACTCCTGATTCTAATACGCTGTTTATTGACAGATATACATTTTTAGAAATCAAATGTATTAAAACATTTTGAGATTATTAGTAACAAAGAATGTTTTCCTCTTTCTGTTAAAAGAAAAGTTTTATCTCCAACATTTTCAAAGACTAACACTATCAAAGTCGCAACCACATATTTGTCATTTCCTTTATTATCAAAAATGAAAGAAGTTCATTTCTAAACTATTTATGATGTTTATCCATGTAGAGAATGTTTCAGAATGAGATTTAACCTGGATAATAACACATGCACATTTAGTCCAGAAGATACTGAAACTCCAGAACATCTTTTCTCCACCTGAACTATTGTGAGGAGGTTTTGGGACAGAATGCATTAATGGTTGCTAACAAAGAATGTTAAACCTGTCTTTGAATACAATTCTATTCAGTTTGCTCTCTTTATGCAAAACAAAGATTTGGAATTCATGTGGAATAATAGAATGATAATTGGTCAATTTTATAGACACAAATGTAGATTTTTTAAAGGTTGCTCTGAATTTTATTGCTTTTAAAAATGATTTGAATCTTTTCTTTTACTCCTGAAAATTGTAAAATAGAAGTTCCTTAAGACTGTGTAAGATTCTCATGTTAGATATTGATGAAGCCCTGAGAAGTTCATTTATTTTAAATGATCTTATTTTAGATAATTAGATAATAATGCTTTTTTACAACCCTGTTCCATGTTGGGTAGAATAAAGCAGATGAATAATAAACAGCTGATATAATGGATGTTTGTAATGAAGAACTCAGAGTCAGGATTTTTAACCACAGCCCTTTATTCTTCTCCATCACACACAAGATGAAGGAAGTTCTCATTTCATCACTAGAACAGGACTGAAACACTCAAATCAGGATCAAGTCTGGCTGCACAAAAACCTGATTTTCTCTGGACAATAAAGTGTGAAAGTCTGTTAGCAGTTTGTGGATTCACTGCTTCCTCTCTCATTTCACACTTTGTGCAGCTCAAATGCTTTTAGTTCAAGTGAGCATCAGAGGAAACACCACATCCTGATTTTCACTCTCAACATTTGACTGGAAAAAGATGCAAACACCACATTTGGCTCCTGGAATAATCACAACTTCCATCTTTGAAGAGGAACAAGTTCACAAGGAATCATTTAGAAGGATTTCACAAAGAAACACATTTAATCCATGAATGTGGAAACATGTTTCTGAGGGACAGAGTCATGGAGAGACTCAACTATCTGTTCAACACTGTTTCTCTACCAGGAGGAGACTCTGGAGACTCAACTCAGCACAGAAACACTGAGGAACCAGGATACCAGAACCCAAATCCAGGATAGAGAGGTTGAGTGAATGTGGTGTTGAAGGTGTGGAGGTGGATCAGAGAGTCAGAGGAGACTCTGTAGAAGGACAGAGTTCCAGCAGGAACGTCCACATAAACTGAAACTCTGTGAGACACTGAAGATCTGATGGATGTTGGACTGTTACTGTGTCTGACAGAGTAACCACGATCAGAGCAGCTCAGACTCCAGGACTGATCATTACGTCCAAACCCACAGTCATCACTGACTCCTTTCCTTCTGATTCCTCTGTAACTCACTGATATATAAACCCATCCTCTCCACTCCACCTCCCAGTAACAGCGACCAGTCAGACCAGTTCCACATAGCAGCTGATACCAGTCAAACCTGTCTGGATGATCAGGATACGACTGATCCTCCTCCACAAATGTCACCTTCCTGTTGTTGTCAGACAGTTTGAGTTCTCTGTTTACTGTGTTTGTGTCGACTGTGAGTTGACAGGAATCTGATGGAGAGAACAAACAACACAGCTGCAGTTATTGATGGATCATGTGATCAGTATTAAAGCTTTGATGATGACCTCAGAGATGTGACACTTTGAAGACGCTTGAATGTGCTGCTTTGTTTCCATCAATCCATTAAAACACACTTACACTTCCTCAGACCTGGTGTCAACCATGGGACTCCAGCAGGTGTCACCCTGAAAGGAGGAGGACGGTCAGAGCAGCAGCGACTCTTTCAGCAGCACACATGGACATTACATGGTTCTCACACTGTTCCACTGATAAAGGACCAGTCCAACATGGAGACACAGACACCTGAATGCAGCATCTCTAAAGTCCTGTCCTGTGCTCGTCACGTTCCAGCTCAGTTTACACTCATTATTCAGCTTTACTCATTGATGCTTCCTCTGTTCATGGAGCTAGGCTAACAGTTTACCCTGCTTCCTGTCTGTGAGCTAAGCTAGGCTAACAGTTTACCCTGCTTCCTGTCTTTGAGCGAAGCTAGGCTAACGGTTTACCCTGCTTCCTGTCTTTGAGCTAAGCTAGGCTAACAGTTTGCCCTGCTTCCTGTCTTTATGCTAAGCTAGTGTTAATGACCTGATTTTGTTGTTGTCTGAATCGTAGTTGGACAGCCTCAGGTAAATGCTAGCTCACTTAGCTTAGCGTGGCTCGCTGTTGGTAACAAATAGTATTCAGAGTCTGGACCAACTCTGCAGTGGAGAACCAGGAACTTTCTTCAAGCTCTGCAGCTCACTGTACACACACTCAGCTTCTCCAGAACACACTTGGATCTACTTCCTGTTTGGACCATAACATGCGCTGTGACTGCAGCTGCACCTAAACATCACCCTTCTTCAGCTTCACTGTTCTTCTTCCTTCCTACCGCTGCAGCACTTCCTCTGACGTCTCACACACCCTGAAACCTACCAATGGAAAGGAGCAGGCTTGGCCTGCAACACTAGGATGATAGTTTCCTGAGAGTGTCTGTCTGTCTGTACCTGAGAGTGTCTGTCTGTCTGTACCTGAGAGTTTCCAGTCTACAGTCTGGATCCTCCACTTTAGCTCTCAGCATCTTCTCTCCTGAGTCTCCTGGATGGTTGTAGCTCAGGTCCAGCTCTCTCAGATTTGAGGTCTTGAAGCTCAGAGCTGAGGCCAGAGAAGCACAGCCTTCCTCTGTGACCAGACAGCCTGACAGCCTGCACACACAAAACAACACAAACCTGACGGACAACACTTGGATGGATGTTTCTCACTCTTTCTGTCCTTCTTTGTCTTTCAGATACATTTTGCTGCACATTTCATGCATCTCAAGCAAATCAACAAGCTGAACAATGATTAGTGGGATTTAATCATGTCAAAAATAAACCCTGACAAAGTCCTGCACAAGTTCAGTAAAAGCTCATTTGATGAATCCCATCAGCAGAAATGATTCTACTCAGGTTAGATGTTTATCCACTGATAGAAATCACATCAGTTTCAAAGTGTGACTCCTGACCTGAGAGCTTCCAGTTTACAGTGTGGACTCTCCAGTCCAGCAGAAAGACTCTCCACTCCTGAATCCTGCAGGTTGTTGTTACTCAGGTCCAACTCTGTCACACTGGAGGACTGGGAACTGAGGACTGAGGACAGAGCTCCACAGCTTCTCTCTGACAGATTACAGTTACTCAGTCTGAAGAGACAAAGAGAAGAGCAGAAGTAATACATTAAGTTCGGTATTTTCTGTCCTGTTGAAAAGACAGCAGTGAATTTAACAACAAATACATCCCACTATGTCCAGAATACAGCAGTGCTGAGGACAGTCCTCTGCAATATTATTTAAATGTGAAAATAATCCAAGTGTACCACATTACAGTAATCAGATTACTTTGAAGCTCAGCAGCAAAGTATTTGATCTGATTAAAAACAGACAGTTTAGATTTACTAAATGAAGAATACAGGCCAAACAGCAAGAAATGAATCCAATAAAGGTCAGTACATCTTTCATTACCGTCATTAGAATGTTGGTTTTTTTCACTACTTTCTATGTCCACCTTTATTTTTGATGACACATTTAATCCTCCTCAGCATGAAGAAACCACACTCTGCAGAGATGTTCCACCATCTTCAGAGACTATGTCTTCATCTGCTCTTTGTTGGAGGGTTTGTGTTGCTCTACCTTTGTCTTTAAAATACCCCAAAGTTGGTCTGTTGGATTCAAATCAGGACACACACTTGGACAAGTCACAGTTTGGACTTTTTCCTTCTTTACAATCTGAAAAATGGTCAACTTCATGCTGATGACAGCGATTAAATCACTGTCAGACTCGGTTACATCTCTGATGTTGTTACAGAACAAACGTCTTCTGATCTCCAGCCCTTGTTCTTCAGGTTCCTTCACTTCTACTTGTGCTGTTGAGACTCATGCTTTGGTTTTCACTGACACATGAATCCCACTGGAACCAAACTAAGGATCTCCAAACTCATGTGTTTAAACTGTTTATCTCCACTCTTGATGAAGTCCAGACTCCTCATAGCGTCAGTGAGCTGGACTCTTCATTCTCTCTCAGTCTCAGGAGACACTCTGCTGCCCAGTGATTGGCTCTCAGTCCCTACAGTCTGAAAGGAACCAACAACCTTTTAACAGCCTCACATCTGAAAAGGCTCATAGGGTCCCTATGAGGGTGTTGCTCCTCTTCAGGGAGAGCAGAGAGACCATGAACCTCACCACAGATGGGATGGATGTTCTATCCATCACCAACACTTCAGTTGATGGGACTCAGCCATCAGCAGCAGAAGACTGGACTGACCTCACCCACAGACCAGAGGACATGAGGACACTGCTTATCAACAGTCATGATTACTGTCCTCACCTGCAGGGCTGCTGCTGCTTCACTCCATCATTTCTGACACACCTGGAGTCCTGGAAGCTGCTGTTCCAGGAAGTCTTTCCAAAAATCTTCAGCCAGTGTCTGAGTATGTTGTCATGTTCTTCAACCCAAAATCTCAGTTCCTCATAAACCACCTGAAGTAGGGACATGTCCTGCTGCCCAGTGAAGACAGAGTTGGGAGTGATGGGATCAGGATCCACAACATCTGAGCAGGTGAACCTAAGAGGATCTGAACTGAGGATCCCTTTGATCTCAGTGGAGACAGAAGGCAACACTGCTTCAGTGGCTGTTTGGGCTCCAATGGTGAGAAGGAATTGGACCTGAACCTCAAATAAGAATGTAAACAACAGTCCAACTGTCCACCAGCTGAACTGCACTGAGTTCAGTCATTGAACAAACTGAACATTCTACAGTTTCATTTAAGATAATCCTTTATTACTCCCCATGTCAGATGCTTTTATCCAAAGAGACGAACAGCTGAGAGTAGAAACAACGCAAGCAAGGGATCTAGTCAGGAGAAAACAACCTGGAGACGATCCATAAAACAGGTTCAAGTGTGAACATGAAATGTTTGTTCTGGTGTTTCCTTTTCATCAACGTCTATCTGAAACATTCTATTCAGTAAAACAGTAGAAACTAAAGCAGAACCTGGAACCAAGACTTCACAGGTTCTTCCAGGTTCTGGTTCTGGGATGCAGGTTCCAGGTTGTTCAGTTCCTGTAGTGGAAGAGGCCTCATTAAGAGAAACTAGTGCTAAAGGTCAGGAACAGAACTGATCTGAGTCATACAAATACAGAAAACCTCCCACCTCAGCTGTTCTGCTCATCATGAATAAAAGCACATTTTAAATTGTCATCAGTTGAACAGGTTGATGAGTCCTGACCTGAGAGCTTCCAGTTTACAGTGTGGACTCTCCAGTCCAGCAGAAAGACTCTCCACTCCTGAATCCTGCAGGTTGTTGTTACTCAGGTCCAGCTCTGTCACACTGGAGGACTGGGAGCTGAGGACTGAGGACAGAGCTCCACAGCTTCTCTCTGACAGATTACAGCCACTCAGTCTGAAGAGACAAAAAGCAGATTATACTGATGAAACAGCAGCAAAATGAAAAAGGATCTTCAGTCTCCAACTACTTACACAACTTTCTTGGAGGCTTTGACCACTGGCAGCAGCCTCAGAAAAGCCTCCTCTGAAGCAGAGTATTTCTTCAGGTCAAACGCGTCCAGATCTTCTCCTGATGACAGTAAGATGAAGCCCAGAGCTGACCACTGAGCAGGAGACAGGTCATCTGTGGACAGACGTCCTGATCTCAGGGACTGTTGGATTTCCTCCACTAGAGAAACATCCTTCAGTTCATTCAGACAGTGGAACAGATTGATGCTTCTCTCTGCAGACACATTCTCACTGATCTTCTCCTTGATGTACTCCACTGTTTTCTGATTGGTCTGTGAGCTACTTCCTGTCTGTGTCAGCAGGCCTCGTAGGAGATTCTGATTGGTCGCCAGTGACAGACCCAGGAGGAAGCGCAGGAACAAGTCCAGGTGTCCGTTTGGACTCTGTAAGGCCTCGTCCACAGCTCTCTGGTAGAAACCTGTTGGATCAACTTTCTGTCTGAACAGTTTAGGCCAGAAGGATGTTGTTTGTTGTTCTCCCAACAGGTTGATTGCAGAGTTGATGAAGGTTTGATGGACATGAAGAGCAGCCAGAAACTCCTGAACGCTCAGATGGACGAAGCAGAACACCTTGTCCTGGTACAGTCCACTCTCCTCTTTAAAGATCTGTGTGAACACTCCTGAGTACACTGAGGCTGCTTCCAGATTGATTCCACACTCTGTCAGGTCGGACTCATAGAAGATCAGGTTTCCTTTCTGCAGCTGCTCAAAAGCCAGTTTTCCCAGAGACTCAATCATCTTAATGCTGTCTGGACTCCAGTGTGGATCTGTCTCAGCTCCTCCATCATACTTGATCTTCTTGACTTTGGCCTGAACCACCAGGTGGTGGATGAACATCTCAGTCAGGGTCCTGGGCAGATCTCCTCCCTCTCTGATTCTCAGCAGCTTCTCCAAAACTGTAGCAGTGATCCAGCAGAACACTGGAATGTGGCACATGATGTGGAGGCTTCGTGATTTCTTCATGTGAGAGATGATGCTGCTGGCCTGCTCCTCATCTCTGGATCTCTTCCTGAAGTACTCCTCCTTCTGTGGGTCGGTGAACCCTCTGACCTCCGTCACCATGTCCACACAGTCAGGAGGAATCTCATTGGCTGCTGCAGGTCGTGTGGTTATCCAGAGGCGAGCGGAAGGAAGCAGCTTCCCCCTGATCAGGTTTGTCAGCAGCACATCCACTGAGGTGGACTCTGTAACATCAGTCAGGATCTCATTGTTGTGGAAGTCCAGAGGAAGGCGACACTCATCCAGACCATCAAAGATCAACACAACCTGGAAGTCTTCAAAGCTGCAGATTCCTGCTGCTTTGGTTTCACTGAAGAAGTGATGAACAAGTTCCATCAAGCTGAACTTTCTCTCTTTCAGCACATTCAACTCTCTGAAAGTCAATGGAAACATGAAGTGGATGTCCTGGTTGCTTTTGTCTTCAGCCCAGTCCAGAGTCAACTTCTGTGTTAACACTGTTTTCCCGATGCCAGCCACTCCCTTTGTCATCACTGTTCTGATTGGTCCATCTCTTCCAGGTGAGCCTTTCAGGATGTCTTCTGCTCTGATGCTTGTTTCTGCTCTGTCTGCTTTCCTGGATGCTGCTTCAATCTGTCTGACCTCATGTTCATCATTGACCTCTGCAGTCCCTCCCTCTGTGATGTACAGCTCTGTGTAGATCTCATTCAGGAGGGTCTGCTGTCCTGCTTTAGTGATGCCCTCAAACACTCTCTGGAACTTCTTCTTCAGACCACGTTTAAGTTCACGTCCACAAACTGCAGCAGCAAGTTCTGAATGAAAACACAAGAAAGAAAGAGTGAAGTAGAAGTAACCTGGATATTAAAGCACCAAAGCAGCAATAAAGTGAAGGTGACAGTTTGTCCCCTAAAGACTGATTGTGTGAAGATATTCTGAGACTTTAGTAAATGTTCTGCCGATCAGCAGCTTCAGTCTTTCCACAAATCCTCTTACTTCTCTGCAGACAGTCAGCCAGCTTCTCCTGCTTCATCCTCCTCAGGAACAACACTGTGATCTGCTGAAACATCTCTCTGCTGCTCCTCTGCTCTTCATCATCACCCTCCAACTCCTCCTCATCCTCCCTCTGACTCTCTGAGGAGCATTCTGGGTAATCTGGACTCACAACCTTCTGCATCTTCTTCAGCTCCTTCTTCACAAAAGTCACCATGTTGTCCTCCAGCAGCTGGAACAGAGAAATGTGTCAATGAGTCCATCAGAGTCAAATCATGGAGCCAAACATCAGATCCATGTTGGACACACTGACAGTCCACTGGTCTACAAAGAGCAGCATGGAGACGCCTGAACACAACAGATGGAGAACAACTTGTTGTCCATGAACTCACCATGAATATGGAGTCCAGGTGATGCTGCTGGACAGACTGAGCTCTGGGAACCTCTGAGTTCTGCTGCTCCACTCTGTGGATCAACATCAACAGTTAACTCTCACTTTATCACACAGAGACAAACACCAGCTGAAGGTCCATGATGTTCATTAGAGATTCCAACGTTAGTCTGTTTTCCACTGCAGGAACTTTCTCCTCATTTTGGCTCATCATCAATCTTTGTTCTGACCACAGGAACCGTCCCTGTAGAACCTCTTTCAGGACTGTTTCTAGGAGTTCAAAGTTCCTACTCCAGGGTTGGAACTTCTGAGAGAACCTGGAAAACTGCTCTGTAGGTCTGGATGCTGACTGATTAAACTCAGAGAGGACAACAAGAACCATTTTTCTGTCCTCTCCATCCTCGTCCAGCATCAGTCGTCTCCATCAACAATGCAGAGTTCACCCTATAGGCGAACATGTAGGCTAACATGCAGGCTAACATACAGGCTAACATGTAGACTAGCATGTAGGCTAACATATAGGTTAACATGTAGGCTAACATGTAGGCTAACATGTAGGCTAACATACAGGCTAACATACAGGCTAACATGTAGGCTAACAGGGAGGCTACCATGCAGGCTACCATGCAGGCTAACATGCAGGCTAACATGTAGGCTAACATACAGGCTAACATGTAGGCTAACATGCAGGCTACCATGCAAGCTAACATACAGGCTAACATGGAACCTACCATGCAAGCTAACATGTAGGCTACCATGTAGGCTAACATGCAGGCTAATGTAGTATCTGACCAGTGATTTGGGGGAAACACACATTTCCCCTTTCTCAGGAAACAGGTAGTCTCTGATGTGAGACATAGGTTTTTCTATTTTAGCTCTGAGAATGTTTATGTTAAAGAGGCTTCTGTGGCGGGGAAATTTGCAGAGTGAAGTGGGGCCTGTCATTGAAGGAAGCCATACATTATATTATGTTCCCATACAAAAACCTATATAAGTAAGTTCATATTGTTGTCCTGGAAGGTTCATATTGGCTGGACCCTTCCAGGCAGTTTCTATCTGATCGATAGTGTTCCTACTTATAATAAACATATTATCAAGTAAGTCAGTGTCAACAGACGTTCCTTCTTCACCTGCACATCATGAACATCTCAGAGAAACTACCACACTAACATACAGGCTAACATGCACGCTAAAATACAGGCTAGCATGCATGCTAACATACAGGCTAACATGCACGGTAACATGCAGGCTAACATGCACGCTAACATACAGGCTAACATGCATGCTAACATACAGGCTAACATGCAGGTTAACATGTAGGCTAACATGCAGGCTAACATGCGGGGTAACATACAGGCTAACATGCACACTAACATACAGGCTAACATGTAGGCTAAGATGTGGGCTAACATACAGGCTAACATGTAGGCTAACATACAGGCTAACATGTAGGCTAACATGCACGCTAACATAGAGGCTGACATGTAGACTAAGATGTGGGTTAACATACAGGCTAACATGTAGGCTAACATACAGGCTAACATGTAGGCTAACATGCACGCTAACATAGAGGCTGACATGTAGGCTAAGATGTGGACTAACATACAGGCTTACATGTAGGCTAACATACAGGCTAACATGTAGGCTAACATGCACGCTAACATACAGGCTAACATGTGGGCTAATATTCGGGCTAACATACAGGCTAACATGTAGGCTGACATACAGGCTAACAAGGCTTATATGATCACAGAACTGGAGTTTTGTCCAGTAAAACTATTTCTTGATATTTTAGTGAACTCAGAGTTCTTGCTGTGATCCAACTGGTTCTGTTTTTAATGTCTCTGTGGATGATGTTCATGTTATTAGCATCACTTCTTCAAAACATTTGTTCTGTTTGATGAGGTGCCAATCTGCTATCAAACTAGCAGCTCTGAAACCTTGTTCTGAACATCTTACCCCTCTGCAGCAGGACCTGGTTCTCCTTTAAAGTCAATAAGACGACCCTTAGACCGGTCACTCTTTAAGGACACACAGCTGGATGCAGGTCCAGGTCCAGATCCAGGACCATGTCCAGGTCCAGGTCCAGGTCCAGAGGACTCTGGACTCTGATGGATTCTGGTAAACAGAGGAAGATCACCAGGAAGGAAAAATCATGAAGCAGAGTTTCAGATTGATTTAATGATGGAACATATTTGGAGCAATGAGAGAACATTTGACACAACAGTCAATAGTTTGATTTCACAGCTTACTTCTTTGGAGCAGGAGGTTGATGATCTTTAAAGTTAATGAGGCGACGCTTAGACCGGTCACTCTTGAAGGACACACAGCTGGATGCAGGTCCAGGTCCAGATCCAGGACCATGTCCAGGTCCAGGTCCAGGTCCAGAGGACTCTGGACTCTGACGGATTCTGGTAAATAGAAGAAGATCACCAGGAAGGAAAAATCATGTAGCAGAGTTTCAGAGTGATTTAATGATGGAACATATTTGGAACAATGACAGAACATTTGACACAACAGTCAATAGTTTGATTTCACAGCTTACTTCTTTGGAGCAGGAGGTTGATGATCTTTAAAATCAATGAGGCGACGCTTAGACCGGTCACTCTTGAAGGACACACAGCTGGATGGAGGTCCAGGTCCAGGTCCAGGTCCAGGTCCAGGTCCAGGTCCAGGTCCATGTCCAGGTTCAGGTCCAGGTCCAGGTCCAGGTCCAGGTCCAGGTCCATGTCCATGTCCATGTCCAGGTCCAGCTGGATTCCTGTGAATAATCATGCAGCAGTGATGTGATGCTGAGCTCTGACATGCACCAGAGTCCTGGACAGTTAGAGATGCTGGTCTCACCTCTGAGCTTTGCTCTGGTTCTCCTGTTCCCCACACAGAGAGCTTTTAGAGGGAGGGACTCCCTCCTCTCTGTCCTCACACTCATCCATGCTGCTCAACTCACAGCAGCTCACACACACTTTCTACCTTCACCTGCACAGGAAACAAACATCATTGATCCACTCAAATCCTCCTGGAAAAGATCAGCTGCTGCACTTCTACTATCAGTCCAGCAGATGGAGTCATGGAGCTGCAGAGACTCACCCACAAACCCAAAGTCAAAAAGACACCATGCACTTTGGATTGAGAACAAACAAAGAAACATCAGCAGCTCATCAAACTGACTCAAGTCCATCAATAATCTCATAGAAATATTGACTGACTGCAGTCAATCAATAACCTAATAATCATATTGATCCATGTTTAAACAGCAGTCATCCAAAGTTTGTGCTGAAATAAGAAGTGAACATGTAGAAACATCACAGAGCAGAAACAAACAGCAACATTACTGAAGTTAAAGCAGCAAAGAAAGCAAACTTACACTTTATTCAAAGCGCTGAAGAAGAAGAAGAAAGTTTCCAGTCCACTCCTGGACGCTCAGACAGGTGATCTGTTTCCTGGAACCAGTCAGGACTCCACCTATGAGGAAGCAGCAGGCAGACTTTCGCAATAAGAGCACATTTTACAGGCTGATTCCCACTCATTTCATGTGATGGATTATTTCAACATTCAACCTTCTTCATGTCTCTCAACATCCAACAGAACTTCTCCAAACCCTGTGGTTCATGAAAGCAGAAACTCCCATCAGGCTGTAAATCCCTGACAGTTAACTTTCCCTAGAATGGAATCACTGGGACAGAACCAACATCAGCAGAGATCACACTAATGCACATTTCCCTCAACAGTACAGAAAAGAGACATGTCTGCTCTCAATCTCATTTAATGCTACATTTAAGAAACATCTCAACATTTCTAGCATTTGGTTTCTTCAAAGTGCATCAGGTGAACTTTATTTCAGTTTAAATCTTTTCCCCTCTGCCAGACAGATCAGATCACAGGTTGTGATCGACAGCTAATAAAAACAACTCATGTTTAGAACTGCCTGACAAACACAAATGATATCTACTGATAAAACACATTGATTTCAGCACTATTTGCATCAGTTTGATAACTGCTGCTGGTTGGAAACACCCCAACATGTCTGAAGATTTGATTGAAATTTATGTACAGACTCAAAGTCACAACAAATGACATGAAATATCCCCCCAAAATACAAAAATCAACACAAAAGGTACAAAATCAGTTTCAAAAATGCATGAAAAACAAAAAAGACATGAAATTACAGCAAAACACTCAAAATAGCAAAAATGAAGTGAAATAACCTCATGAAGACTGAAGTCACTACAAAAAGCTGCAAAGTCAACACAAAAGGGTGTAAAATCATTTTAAAAAATGTATAAAGAACAGAAAAAGACACTAAATTGTGAAAACATGAAAAGTCTGGAGCGGCTGATTCTACACCTACTGAGGCTTGAAGTCAAAGACAAACTCAGTTCCCTGCAGTTTGCATATAAAGAACACATTGGAGTGGATGATGCCATCCTCTTCATGCTTCACCGTGTCCTGTCTCATCTGGAGGAACCTGGAGTTTATGTGAGAATCATGTTGATTTTTCAAACACATTCCACTCCATCCAACCCACCATACTCAAAGACAAGCTCACAGAGGTGGGAGTGGATCCTTCCTGTGTTTCTTGGATCACAGATTATCTGACAGGAAGGCCACAGTTTGTCAGGTTGGGGAACTGTGTTTCTGGGACGTTAATGAGCAGCACTGGAGCTCCACAAGGAACAGTCCTGGATCCATTCCTGTTCACACTGTATACATCAGAATTCAAATACAGCACTGAGTCCTGCCACATCCAGAAATACTCTGATGACACTGCTATCATGGCATGTATCAGAAATGGACATGAAGCTGAATACAGGGATCTGATAAATGCCTTCAGTGACTGGAGTCACACAAACTGCCTGCTACTCAACGCCTCCAAGACAAAGGAAATGATCATAGATTTCTGCAGATCCAAACCCCCTTTTCAGCCAGTGAACACTTGTGGCGTGGACATGGAGGTGGTGACATCGTATAAATATTTAGGTGTCCACCTTGATAATAAGCTGGACTGGTCTAAAAACATAGACTTCATCTAGAAAAAGGACCAGAGCCGACTTTTTAGCCTCAGAAGACTTCGATCATTAGACATCTGCAGTAAGATGCTGCAGATGTTTTATCAGTCTGTGGTAGGAAGTGTTCTGTTTTATGCTGCAGTCTGCTGGGAAAGCAGTATAAAAAACAAGGATGCAAGGCGTCTGAACAAACTGATTAAAAAGCTGGCTCTGTGGTTGGAATCAGATTGAACTCATTGGAGGATGAGGTGGAGAGACGTGCACTTAGAAAGATGGAGGCCATTCTGACAAACCTGGATCATCCACTTCACATCTGCCTCAATGAATGACGAAACATTGGTCCCTATCCCTGCACTGCAGGACAGAAAGATTCAGAAAATCTTTCTTGCCATCAGCAATCAGACTATTTAATTCAAAAGTAAACAGATGAGACCAGACAATTGAATTTCCCTTTGGGGATTAATAAAGTCATTGTATTGTATTGTATTGTATTGTATTTTAAATTATCACAAAAACACTCGAAATAGCAACAAATGATGTGAAATAACCTCAAAGACTGAAGTCACCACAAAAGGTTCAAAATCACTTCAAAAAATGCAAAATTGACATTAAAAAGTCACTAAATTACCATAAGAACTTTCAAAATAGCAACAAATGATGTGAAATAACCTCATAGACTGAAATTACAACAAAAATGTGCAAAATCACTTAAAAAAAATGCAAAACTGACATTAAAAAGTCACTAAATTACCATAAAAACTTCCAAAATAGCAACAAATGATGTGAAATGACCTCAAAGACTGAAGTCACCACAAACATGCAAAATCCACATAAAAAGTGCAAAATCAGTTTTAAATAACACATAAAAACATAAAAAGTCACTAAACTACCACAAAAACACTCGAAATAGCAAATGATGTGAAATAACCTCAGACTGAAACTACTACAAAAATGTGCAAAATCACTTCAAAAAAATGCAAAACTGACATTAAAAAGTCACTAAATTACCACAAAACACTCAAAACAGCAACTAATGATGTGTAATAACCTCATAAAGACTTGAAATTACATCAAATCATGAAATCCCTGGAGAGACTCCTACTGGATCTCTTACGTACAGAGGTGGAGCCATCGCTCGATCCTCTTCAGTTTGCCTATTCGAGAAAATGCAGCACCTGTGATGCCATGGCCACTGTGATGCACCTGACTTTAAAGCACTTAGAAAACCCTGCAGCATATGTCAGGCTGCTTTTTATTGATTTTAGTTCTGCTTTTAACGCCATTCAATCACACATTCTCCTCAGAAAAATGGTTGAGCTAAAGGTAAACCCATTTCTTATCAGGTGGTATCATTCCTTTCGTTCACAGCAGGTGAAATTTAACTCTGTCCTCTCCAGTACAGCAGTAAGTAGCATGGGGGTCCCCCAGGGGTGCATCAGTTCACCCTTCCTCTTCACTCTGTACACTAACGACTGTGTCAGCACTCAGCCAAATCAGTTCATTATCGAGTTCTCGGACGATACTGTTATTCTCAGTTTGCTTACCCACAATCCAGACAGTCATAAAACTGCTGTGGATAAATTTGTTCATTGGTGTGACGACAACAAACTGCAGATTAAAACGGAAAAAACTATTGAGATGCTGATCGACCCCAAATCAGTAGGTGACCATAGTCCGGTGGCCATACATGGCAACAACATTAAACAGGTCGCCTCTTTTAAATACCTTGGTGTGGACATTGATAGCGACCTCAGCTGGAACACACAGGTGGAAAATGTTTGTGCCAGAATACATCAGCGCCTCCATTTCCTCAGACGACTCAGACTTTTTAGTGTCTGCAGAGAAATCATGATGATCTTCTATTGTGCAACCGTTGAATCCATACTTAGGTACAGGATCTGTTACGGAGAGGGTTGGAGAACCCAGGCACAGATATAACAGACCGGTGGCAACGGAAACAGGTCTTTATTTGAACAAAACTAACTAAACCAATACAGAAAGGGGAAAACAAACCAGGAGAAAAACTAAACCCGATCTAAGACTAGAATCAACTACAAGCAAAAAACACACAGCTCAACTACAAAAACCAAACAGGGATAAACTAAACCAGACAACAAAACAATGTACTGACTAAACCAGGGGAAAGAGAACTAAGGGGGCAAAGCAGGCAGGATCAGGGAATCCAGAAGTTAGTGGAGGACAAAACTGGCAGACAGAAGGCTGGAAAATATCCATGAACAGGTTGGAGCACAACAGAGTCCAAGTGGACAATAACCAGGAATAGGGGGAAGCAGGAGAGTCCAAGGAGCTGAAGCAGACGAGGGGTTCACAGGGTTTGGTATGGAAAACTAAATCCAAGGGGAGAACAGAGTCTGGACAGAATGTGAGTCGATGATCCAGCAGGGAGTGAATGAAAGGACGGAGCTCAAATAGGTGGAGGTGGAGAACAGGTGAATGGAATGAAGTGATTACTGCAGCAGAAACTCATAGTAATCAGCAGGAAGCAGAATGCAGGCAGGAGAAACAGGAAGAGAGACATGAGGGACAGACAGACAGAGGGAGTCAAAGAGAGACAGGTCAAAACAGAAACAGATCAGGACCCAAAGGAGGAAAAAGAGGACGAAGGGGACAGAAGGACAGGAGCTGCAGCAGCATCATAACAGGATCACCTGCTGGTTTGGGCTCATATTCAAGTCAAAAACACAGATTCATAACGTGGTGAAGATGGCCAGTAAAATCATGGGTACCCCGTTCCACTAATGCCACAGGACTTATTTATACAGGCCACCATCAGGCAAGCAAACAACATTCCTGCTGATCCATCCCATGTCCTGTTCACAGAGTACGAGTTGTTGAATTCAGGCAGGAGGTACAGAGTCCCACTGTGCAGCTCAACCATTTAAAAACTCTTTAATCCTCGTCTCAGTCAGGCTCATTAATAAGCAGTTAGGTGCAGCTAGCAAAGGGAGCTAATTGGGGAGGAGCGACATGTATGTATGGGGGAATGGGTGTATTTTAGTCTGCTTATTTCTTTTATTTTATTAAACTCATCTTAACTTATTTATCATATGTCATGTATTTATTTATTATATGTCATGTATTTATCATGTATTTTTAATAGCATGTGTTCTGTTTTATTGTTGCAGTGCAGCTCGATGTCTTGCCTTGTCTAAGACAAATTTCTCCCATGGGAGACAATAAAGTGAACTTGAACAAATGTTATGGTTTAATAAATGTTGCGTGAATGTTTTTGAACCGTACTGAATTTATTTGACTTGATCAGTTGTTGGTTCCATGCAGACACTAATAAAACTACTGGCTCACATCAACAGACTCTATAAAGTGGAATAAACATCCCAGTCCTCTACAAGTCACAGCTACTAAGGTTCCAGTGAGGCAGCTGTCTGTTCTATGATCAACCTGATTATTAAAGTCAACATCCTGGAGGAGATTTAGGCTTTTAACGCTTTCATCACTGGAAACGAGGCCGCTGATAGTATTGACAGGGAACTAGGCAGTGATCAGAGTCAAATCCAGTTAGTCTGACTGCAGGATAGCACGTTAAGGGGACGGCTAGAGAACGGCCTCCTGCTGTCTGGATCCAGTCAGACCGGGTCTCTGCCGGTTGTCAGGCCGAGTTCAGGCCTCCCTGAACGGCTTGGAGCAGCTGCTCACTCCGCCTCCTCCACAGGCTGATTCAAGCACCACAAAGCGGAGAAACACGGAAAAAACACCGCATTCAGCTCCTGACCATCAGTTGCCTTTACTGTATTGTTATTTCTACACTTTACTGTTATTTATTTAGGACTTTGTTGGACGGTTTCCGGTCACAGACACTAAATGGCGACACGTTGATCGGTTTAACTCCTTCAACCGAACCTTCCAGATCCACAGAAAGTTTCCATCGAGGCTCAAGTTTCTGCTGTTTTTCTGAACAAATGTCCAACATTAAAATGTTTAAAAGCTGCTGACATTACCTTCACACGGAGGCTGGACCAGAGGACGTAAACTGCGCCACAACTTTGGAAGAACGAAACTGAAAGTTAGAGAGAGAGGCGTTTGGGTTCCAGCGGAAAAATCAGACATCAGAGAGTTCAGCTGGAGATGAACCGCGTTTAGGGAAATAAAACATCTTGAAAGATCTCTGAATATTTGCTGAGCTTCAGTAATAATTACACTGAAAACATCATGTAGTTGTTTTTTATTTATGGCTGTAATCTGACACTGGGAATCCAAAACATGATGAACCACAGATTAAAGATTCATCCATATTTATGTGAGAACTATTATTATTATTATTGTTATTGTTATTATTATTATTATTATTATTATTATTATTATTATTATTATTATTATTATTATTATTATTATTATTATTATTATTGTTTTACATTTTTATACTCTTCTACCGCTTTATATTTTAATGGATCTGTTATATTTTTACTGTCAGTTTTTAATATATTTTATTTATTATGACGTCAGACACATGGAAGCTCTACTGATTATTAGTAAAGTCACCCTCATTCATAAAACACATCAAAAATAAAAACAGATGTTATGCCAAAGTTATTTCCTGCAGACAAATCAGATTGGTTTGATAAATGAAATGAAGCAGATTAAATATTGAGGTTCAGACCCTCCAGTATTATTAATCATAGAGAGAAACTAATATGTTGAAATATGAAGGTTTAGACCCAATAGTGTTAGAAATGATGCAGATAAATTAGTCATTTAAATATTAAGAGTAAAACTATGACAAATATGTATAAAATGACCAAAATATGAGAAAAAACTACCACAAATATGAATAAAATGACCACAAAAAATGAGACAAAACAACCAGAAATAGGTATAAAATGACCAAAATATGAGAAAAAACTACCACAAATATGTATAAATGATGAAAATATCCATGTAGGTTCCCATGGCAACGCCATGCATACAGTGTGTGATGCTGGAACTAGACGACTTCATCCAGTGGTTTTAGTCACATAAAGCTCAACATGTTTACAGAAATAACTTTTTCCTCAGCTGAGAATCTGGATGACTCAGAAATACTGACTAGGAAACGATTTGGTTAAAGGGAGACGCTTCTTCCAGCCCATTTCCATCTAAACTCTGAACACAACCTGGACCAGGTTAGCTCCACAGCATCAGTTACCATGGAGATATAGCTCCACAGCATCAGTTACCATGGAGATATAGCTCCACAGCATCAGTTACCATGGAGATCTAGCTCCACAGCATCAGTTACCATGGAGATCTAGCTCCACAGCATCAGTTACCATGGAGATCTAGCTCCACAGCATCAGTTACCATGGAGATCTAGCTCCACAGCATCAGTTACCATGGAGATCTAGCTCCACAGCATCAGTTACCATGGAGATCTAGCTCCACAGCATCAGTTACCATGGAGATATAGCTCCACAGCATCAGTTACCATGGAGATATAGCTCCACATCATCAGTTACCATGGAGATATAGCTCCACAGCATCAGTTACCATGGAGATATAGCTCCACATCATCAGTTACCATGGAGATATAGCTCCACAGCATCAGTTACCATGGAGATCTAGTCAGGTACAAAGAGACACACCTTCATGATCCTGAAAACTCCGTGTTTGGTCTCAACATACCTGCTGAGCCACTAATCTGGCTTCATAGTGCAGAACTCGGGGCTAACTGTGAACAGGAGACCCACCCCTACAGCTATGCTAACTCCAGCTAAAGCTAACTAGCTGTTTCACCCCGAGGCTTCATGCAGTTAGTGGTGGGGTACATATGCAGTCAGAACCAGAGGGAACTAGCTGCCAAGCCTAACAGGAGACAGGTAGAATCCAAAGAGACGTCAGCAAACCCCAGACAACGGACACAACAACAAGACAAACACCTGAACTACTGGAAACACAAACCAGGGACTAAACGGACAACTTTTTAGTCCCATGAAGGAGCGAACACGGAGCTGTGGAGCCTCATTTCTGCTGCTGGAACTAAACTAGGGGGTCCATCTACTTTTTGACATGTTTCAGATGAATTTCTAGTCGTTTTATTCAGATTTGTCATCTTTTTTGACCAATTTAACTCTTTTTGGATGAATGTGAAATAAATTTGTAAAAAAGTAATTTTGGACAATCTTTAAGAATCGTTTGCCATATTTTAAATAGTTTTTACTAATTCTATGCTATCCATCCATCCATCCATTATCTATACACCGCTTCATCCTCACTAGGGTCGCGGGGGGGGGGGGGGGGGGGGTGGAGCCTATCCCAGCTGACTCGGGCAAAGGCAGGGGACACCCTAGACAGGTCGCCAGTCTGTCGCAGGGCTACATATAGAGACAAACAATCACTCTCACATTCACACCTACGGGCAATTTAGAATGATCAATTAACCTCAGCATGTTTTTGGACTGTGGGAGGAAGCCGGAGTACCCGGAGAAAATCCACGCATGCACAGGGAGAACATGCAAACTCCATGCAGAAAGATCCCAGGAAAGCCGGGACGCGAACCAGGGACCTTCTAGCTGCAAGGCGAAAGCGCTAACCACTACGCCACTGTGCAGCTAATTCTATGCTATTTTAAACAAATCTTGAATAATTTTGAGTAATTTTGGACAAATTTCAATCTAATTCCAGATCACATTGAGACACTTTAAAGTCAATTAGGACAAATTTTGAGTAATTTTAGGCAATTTCTGACTGATTCCAGTCATGATCAGACAATTACAAGTATTTTTTGACAAATATCCACAAACATGGACACATTTAATTGAATTTGAAGAAATGTGGACAAATGTAAGTCATTTTGGACAATTTTTGAGATATTTCAGAAGAATTTCTAGTCATTACATTCAGATTTGTAGTCATTTTTTGACCATTTTAACTCTTTTTGGACGACGTTTTAGTAAATTTGAACAAATTTTGAGTCATTTTGGAACTTTTTAGCTCACTTTGGAGTAGTTTTGAGTTATTTTGGACCAACTCTGGACTCATCTGACCACAGAATCTTCTTCCACTTCCTGGTTGTCCAGTTCTTGTGTTCTTGGTCCAACGACGCCGGGCTAACCTCTGTCTCTCATTGGTCAGGGGCTTCTTGACAGCCTTGTAGGACCTTCAGCCATGATCTAAAAGTCTGGTGGAACACTGGACACCAGTTTGGTTTGAACACTGCTGCTGAAGCTCCTGTCATGTCATTGGCTGGTTTTCCATGTGGATCAGGATGAGGTCATTTCCTGCTGAAGAAACTCTTGGACGTCCAGATGTTGGTTTGTCTTCCAGCTGTTGGTTGGTCTGTATTTCTGCAGAGTGAATCCAACTGCTGAAGGACTGCATCTGCACTTCCTGTTGATGTGGTTACAGCTGCACACTTTCTGACTGAGTTTCCTGTGTTCGGTTCTTTGTTTTAGTCGTTTTTATCTCTGAAGAACTTTCTAATGTGCTGCTTTATAAAGACACGAAGCACGGAAACTAAAACTATGTCTTTAAATAATAAAGCAGGACCTTCATTAATGGATCACTGGAACCAAAATGAGCCAAAACTCAACATTTCTTCTGTATTTTATGGAACCAATCAGTTTTCAGGTTTTAATGTCTTTTTTAGGATGTGTTCAGTATTCTGGCTGTGACTGAACTAAAAGAAATTCCACTTGAAGACCTCAGAGGGATTCTTAATGCAGTATTTCACAAATGCATGGGGAGTCCCAAAACTTTTCTCCACCTCTGTTTGGTCCACAATATGTTCTAGTTCTACGTGTTGTTGTTGAAAAATCAAACGTTCAAAGCATTTCCATCCTACAACTGTTGCACTGAAGTTCTGCTGATAAGAACAACTCATGTTTAGAACTGAGAACAAATACAAATGATATTTACTGATAAAACACATTGATTTCAGCATCAGTTTGATAACTGCTGCTGGTTGGAAACACCCCAACATGTCTGAAGATTTGGTTTTAGGGAATAAAGATTGATTTAATGTTTTAATTGTGTCACAACAACGTTGTTTTTGAGTTAAAATACGACGAATGATTCAATCAGTTTTATGTTCTATAGATATATAAAAGATAAAAACCAGTTTAAAGTGTTTTACTCACATTCAGACGGAGAAAACAAGCTGCGACATGAAGACGGTAAAAGCAGAACTAACTTGAGGAACAGGAAGTGGCCGTGACATCACTGTTGTCAGGGCAACGAAGCAGGAAACAGATTTGTACCTGATCTGACAACAGCACTTCACAGAGGGAACTAGCTGCCAAGCCTAACAGGAGACACTACTCCAATCCAAAGAGACGTCACCAAACCCCAGACAACGGACACAACAACAAGACAAACACCTGAACTACTGGAAACACAAACCAGGGACTAAACACACCTCTCACAAGCACAATCAACATCATGCACACACCTGACATTTCCTCTCACTCACTGATTGGCTGAAGGATCCAAAAGCAGAAACCCTGCCAGCTAAAGCAGATCAAGCAGTTTTCTAACAAGCGCTCCGTCTGGAACATGAAGCAGAGCAAGAAAACAACACAAAACACATGACACACAACATCAGCTCCAGCTGGATCAGTGCTCTGCTCTGATTTTGGGGGAGTTTAATGACTGGAATGATCCATGAACCAGATCCGGGGCTCTTCAGAAAACACTGGGGGCTACAGCTTGGGATGTCCGGCTCTAATGACGCCACTGAGTCCAAACAACAAACTGAGTCTCACTAAACAGCACATTTCAGTCACCAGTTTGGTGTTGAGGATAAAACAGGATCACATGAAATGTCCAGTCCTCAGTCTGATGGGACGTCTGTGTCCTCTGGAAGAAAACTTCTCTCTGTCTGCACACTTGCTTTGAAAGACACTGAGCCTCATGTTTGTGCTTGTTGGTGATGAAGGAGGAACCTCAGAGACTGCAATCAATCAAAGTTCTACTTACTCAGCTTCTTCCCACCACTACAGATCTCTGCTGTCTGGGTTTGAGCAGAAACATAGAAAATCCTGGGCTGCTTCTCCGTCACCGGTCCTCTGTGTCTGCAGGCTGCCGTCACTCTGAAACACCTCAAACACATCAGAAAGCTCCTTTATTGGACCTGATTAGCACAAATCATTCACCTGCAGCTCCTTCTAGCTTCCACTCCCTTAGAAAGAACTAGAAACTGATGAATCTACTGACCTGTCAATGTTTTCTCTATTTGGAATATGGACATTAATGCTGCCAGAATAAAATATTGGCTCTGATACATCTGATAAACTGGACATAGTTCACTTTATTGGACACACACACACACACACACACACACACACACACACACACACACACACACACACACACACACACACACACACACACACACACAAACACACACACACACACACACACACACACACACACACACACACACACACATTCTGCCATCCACAGCTCTGACTGACAGCTGCTTACAGTCGGTTTAACTGTTTAACTGCTGCAGATTTATTGAACATCTTCTTTTATCACGTCTCTGATTGTTTTTCTTCAGTTTTTCTGAGTTCCTGAGTTCGTCTAAAGAGTTAAATCAGTTCTCAGGTTGTTCTGGACTTTGTTCTGGAAGAACTTCACCAAACAAGCAGCGACCTCTGAAACTGTTTATTTGATGTAAACAAGGATTTATCAGCAGATTAATCATTTAATGGGTTCAGGTTTGGAGCTGAAGCTCAGAGATCCAGGAGCTGCAACTGCCTCTGATTTACACTGCAGCAGTTACTATTATTATTATTATTATTATTATTATTATTACTAATGAACACTGAAGCTTTTCTCTTCACATCTTTTAAACTGAGGTTGTAAAGTTCAGGTTTTCATTAAACGTTTTCTCTTTCATGCTGGAAAGACAGAATCATTTCATCCATAACTTTTTACAGTTGGACATAATAATGGTCTGCCTTTGTTCTAAAGTTCTCCATGATGCTGATCAGAAATGTTTGGTTCTCATAGTCTGTCTTTATTTTCATCTTCAGTTCATTTCAGGCAAAAATGAAAGAAAAAACACAACAAACAGGCGTTTGGTTGACAGAAGATTAAAGATGAAACTAAGTTCTACTGGAAGCTGCTGGATTCAGTTCAACGTGTGATGAAATATGTGGAAGTAGAACATGTTCACCCTCAGACATCTCAAACTAGAGCCAAGAACCGGTTCTGGTTGAAGAAACAACAAACTGGTTTCATGTTTTAAAATAAACAGTTTGCCCGTTTTTTTCTGCTTGATGAGGAAACAGATTCTTCTCCAGATGTTTTCACTGATGGTTCTGCTGCCTCACGTCAAGAACCACGTAGAACATGTCAAGAACCACGTAGAACATGTCAAGAACCACATAGAACATGTCAAGAACCACATAGAACATGTCAAGAACCACGTAGAACATGTCAAGAACCGAGAGGAGAACCTGGAGAACTTCACCAGCTGCTGACTGGACCAAAGTCAACGTTGGTTCTGTGATTCAGATATGATCTGTCCTGCAGCTGTACTGACGTGTTACAGGCATGTAGTAGACGTGTTACGGGTGTGTAGTAGACGTGTTACATGTGTTGCAGGAGACATGCTAAAGGCGTGTTGTAGGAGACGTGTTGTAGGCATGTTATAGTAGCTGTGTTACAGACATGTTGTAGTAGGCATGTTACAGACATGTTGTACTAGATATGCTATAAGCGTGTTGTAATAGATGTGTTACAGGCATTAGAGTATTACAGAGTATTACAGACATGTTACAGGTGTGTTGTAGTAGACATGTTATAGGCGTGGTATAGTAGCTGTGTTACAGACATGTTGTAGTAGGCATGTTACAGACATGTTGTACTAGATATGCTATAAGCGTGTTGTAATAGATGTGTTACAGGCATTATAGAGTATTACAGACATGTTCCAGGTGTGTTCCAGGCGTGTCACATGACCAGCCTCTTGATGGTGCCGTGGTTCCTCTTCCTGCGGGCTCCGTTCTTGTCCTGGGGAACCAGCCGGTTGATGCCCTCTCGGATCCAGTGGGTGAACTTTGACACCTGGGTGTAGATGCCGTACTTCCCCCTGCGGGCGCAGCCTTCGCCCCAACTCACGATGCCCGTCACGAAAAAGGTGTCCCGGTAGCGTGTGACGTGCGGTCCACCGCCGTCACCCTGACAGGCATCCTTGGCGATGGAGTCGTACCCGGCGCAGAACATGCGGGTGGAGATCCTCAGAGCCGTGGACTCTAAGCAGATCCGTCGATCGACGTATGGAACCCTGAGTTGCTGCAGGATGGTGGACGTTTGCCGACCTTCACCCAGACGCCCAAAACCGCTGACCATCCCATCGGGCTGATTCATCAGGACCTGAGAGGACCAAGGAGGAGCCCCACGTTACTGTCAGAACCCAGCTGACCCTCACCTCAACTACCTCTGAAGATCATCTCCAGAAGTTTCAAGAACTCTCAGAGTTTTTAACGATGTGCAGGATCCAAGAAGAGCTGCTGCTCTATCGCAGAACCACCATGGTTCTTCTCAGATGATAAACTCTGGAACTAAAATCTCCTCATACTCGAGATGTTTCTCCAGACGTTTCCTCTCTGCTCACCAACTTGTCTTTTGGTGTCTCATTCTAGACCTTCTAAGTCCTGTTTGTGTTTTTTTGGACCTTTTAAGTCTCGTTTGTGTTGTTTTGGACCTTCTAAGTCCTGTTTGTGTGGTTTTGGACCTTCTGATTCCTTTGTGCTTCATTAAACATGTAAATATGAATGACTTCACGTTTACTGACATAAAACAGCAGAACAAACACTGGTCGTGTCCAGGCTAAGCTAGCATCATGAGAACATCAGCTGGTTTGGAGGTTCACCTTTTCGGCGAAGTCCTGCTCAGGTAAGCAGGCCGGCAGGATGTACCTGCTGAACTTTATGGGCGTGGCCAGTTTGATGAGGGCGATGTCGTTGTGGTAGGTGTTGGGTTGGTACCTGAGGTGGGTCATGATGGTCTCCACCGTGTGGATGACTTCGTTACCCTCATTCACCAACGTGTCGAACTCCCCTGGAACAACCGAGAGGTGAGTCTCTGATCATTAAATAAAAACCACTGATGTTCAGACGATTTCTGAGAAAATCCTGACTCACTTTAACCCACTGAGGATTAATTTCTACTCACTGAGGATTAATTTCTACCCACTGTAGATCATTTTAATTCACTGTGGGTTCATTTTAACCCACTGTGGACTCATTTTAATTCACTGTGGGATCATTTTATCCCACTGTGGACTACTGTTAACCCACTGTGAATTTATTTAACCCACTCTGAACTCATTATAAACCACTGTGGACTCATTTTAACCCATTGTGGATTCATTTTAACCCACTGTGGGTTCATTTTAATTCACTGTGGGTTCATTTTAATTCATTGTGGACTCATGGCGACCCACTCTGGACTCATTTTAACCCACTGTGGACTCATTTTAACCCACTGTGGACTCATTTCAACCCTCTGTAGACTCATTATAACCCACTGTAGATCATTTTAACCCACTGTGGAGTCATTTTAACCCACTGTGGATCATTTTTAACCCACTCTGGACTCATTTTAACCCACTGTGAGTTAATTTTAACCCACTCTGCACTCATTTTAACCCACTGTGGACTCATTTTAACCCACTGTGGACTCATTTTAACCTACTGTGGATTCATTTTAACCCACTGTGGACTCATTTTTGCTCACTGATCTCAAACATTTTATGATGATTTAATAATTATTGTTTTTCCTGACTTGCTGAGTCACAGACGGAGCTTACAGTTTGCCGGCATGTGATTGGCTGTTGAACCTACCGAGCTTGACGTAGATGTACCGTGATTTGTTCATGCAGTGGGCGGCAGTCAGGATGATGTATTCGTTGAGGATCGTTCCACCACAGAACCCCTGGTCGTCCTCGTTGAGGAGCAGAGCCTGGGAAGATAAAAACACCATTTTTGATGTAGAATGAAGCTGATTGGTGGAAACATCTGCTACAGCTGGAAACACTTGATCCTAATTGGCTGGCAGGTGTTCTGTCCGGTATCTGCTCAGCCAGGTGAGTCTTTACCTGCCATGGACATTCTCCAGGTGGACAGTCCTCTCCGTTGACAATGCGAGTCATTCTTGCGATCTCTGCTGAGGACAGAACGTCCAGAACGTCTCGCTGCTCTGTGCCGTTGACGGTAGCGTTCAGACCCGTCACGTTCTCCATCGTCACGTTCTCCATTGTCACGTTCTCCACCATCACGTTCTCCTCCATCAAGTTGGTCGTCATCTTCCCCTCATACTTGAAGATGCTTCGGACGTTTTCCGTGATGAGGGCACCACATTTGAATTTCTCTGTAGGAGTTGGAGAGAAGTTTAGAGGATTTTTAAGGAGTTTCTTCACTGAAAGAACCTTGAGGTGGGATTGAGAACAAACTGGAGAACATGGCTGCCGTCAGACCTCCTCGGTTCCTGAGTCTCACCGTTGGAGTTGCAGGATTTATTGTCCGATGCTAGGAAGTATCCGTCAGCGCAGGAACACTGGACGCTGCCTTGGACCATGTTGCAGAAATGTTCACAGCCACCGTTGTTGTTATCGCAGAGTACAGGAATAACTGCAGAACAGAAGAAACACAGTTTAAACCACCAGAGGAGCACCAGGATCTTCTGTCTACAGCACCTGGTCCTTCTGTCTACAGCACCAGGACCTTCTGACCACAGCACCTAGACCTTCTGTCTACAGCACCTAGACCTTCTGTCTACAGCACCAGGACCTTCTGACCACAGCACCTAGACCTTCTGTCTACAGCACCTGGACCTTCTGACCACAGCACCTGGACCTTCTGTCTGGACCCTGTTCCTCATTCTTATTGGTTTTAAATCAATGTTGGTACTTCTCTGAGAACCTGGACTCACTGCCATCCATGTCCTACTTATCTGGGTTGGTCTCCATGGCAGCAGATTAGACAGATCTTTCCAGATGTTCCTCTCTTCAGTGAAACTCTGTCTTCAGGCCAGATGAGATATGTATCTCTTTACATTACCTGCACTACCTGCAGAGTTGTGGTTCTACCTGAGTTCTCCTCCCAGCTGGAAACCTCCAAAGAAGGAGGATCCTGATGTTGAACCACCTCAGCTGGATCCTTGTAGAAGAAGAAGTGTTTCTACTCTGAACTCTTCACCTTCTTTAGGACTCAGTCCAGAAACCCTTAAAGCTCATTTCAGCTGCTCGTTTGGTTCTCTAACCAGATCTAATGATCACAGGAGAACGGTGGAACTGTTAAGTTGAAAACTTTACCTTCATCATGAAGGTCTGTTAAACACCTTCATCACTGCTGAGGCTGAACTGATCCATCCAACCATCTCATTACATCTAACTATCACTCTGAAGAAGATCCTCAGATACTGAAACTCCTTCAATTCCAACTGGAGGAACAATCTACTGGGTTTTGTCAGAGAACCTGATAGAAGCAACAGAACCCACACACTCTGAAGTTCTGATCTCCTTCAGATCCATGAATCTACGATCCACGAACATTACAAACAGATCGGAGACGGTTGTACACTCCAGGAAAACCTTTTATGGGGTTCCCTAGAGAACACAGTTGTAGGTCTAACTCCCATAATCCCCTCAGCAGCTCTGCAGCTGCCATGAAGAAATGACACGGTTCCTCCTGAATCTGAGGTTTGACAAGAGATCACATATCTCATCTGGCCTGAGAACACCTCAGGTTCCCCCAGGAACCAAATACTTCTGGTAAAGAAACATCTGGAATGTTCTGCTGCCACCAAGAGAGTCTGGATCAGAAGATGGGTGGAATTTCTCCAAGACTGTGATGAAACCTTTACTAAAACCCAACCTGACCTCCAACAGAACCTTTGATTAAAGGTATGTTCTCCTGCAGAATCTTTGGTTAAATGAATGTGCGTTCAAAGTTGTTCTCACCGACTTGGCAGTTGAAGCCCTTGTAGCCCTGCTGGCAGGAGCAGGTGTAGGTTCCAACCCCATCTTTGCAGAGTCCCCCATGAGCACACGGCTGCGACTCGCAGGCGTCACCATCTGCAGCACCAACACAGCAGGTTCAGTTTGTTCTGCTGAAGAAGAACACTGGTACTGCACCGTGTTCTCACCAGACCAGAACACACAAACTTTAGAACTTAAACATCTTTACGTTTCAGAGTTTCTAAAAGAACTTCCTTACCCACATATTTGGCCCAGAAGTCATTCTGAAACAGAAAAACATAAAATAAGATGGTTTTGAACAACTTCAGACCTGATCAGAATGTTTTAGTTTATCAGAAACTAAGCAGACTAGGGTTCTGGTTAGAACTCTAGTCTGTTCTATAGGATTCTGATTAGAACTCTAGTCTGTCTGTTCTACGTGTTGGATTTAGTTCCAAGTCAGTCAGTAGAATCCACCAAGAAATGCTTCAAAACCCCAACATTCAATTTTGTGTTTCTAAGCTACAGAAGATCTGAGAACTGGACTTAGTTAAACCTGGTTCTACTGAGATGTTTTTTAAAAAGCTGTTGGTGTGGTTCTACGTGTCCTGTGGGTGTGGTTCTATGTATCCTGGGAGGTTCCTATAGTGTCCTGTTAGTGTCGTTCTACGTGTCCTGGGAGGTTCCTATAGTGTCCTGTTGGTGTGGTTCTACATGTCCTGGGAGGTTCCTATAGTGTCCTTGGAGGTTCCTATAGTGTCCTGCTGGTTTGGTTCTATGTGCCCTGTTGGTGTGGTTCTACATGTCCTGGGAGGTTCCTATAGTGTTCTGTTAATGTGGTTCTACGTGTCCTGGGAAGTTCCTGTAGTGTTCTGTTGGTGTGGTTCTACGTGTCCTGGGAGGTTCCTATAGTGTCCTGTTGGTGTGGTTCTACATGTCCTGGGAGGTTCCTATAGTTTCCTGTTAGTGTGGTTCTACGTGTCCTGGGAGGTTCCTATAGTGTCCTGTTGGTGTGGTTCTATGTGTCCTGTTGGTGTGGTTCTATGTGTCCTGTTGGTGTGGTTCTATGTGTCCTGTTAGTGTGGTTCTACGTGTCCTGGGAGGTTCCTATAGTGTTCTGTTGGTGTGGTTCTATGTGTCCTATTGGTGTGGTTCTATGTGTCCTGGGAGGTTCCTATAGTGTCCTGTTAGTGTGATTCTATGTGTCCTGTTGGTGTGGTTCTACGTGTCCTGTTGGTGTGGTTCTACGTGTTCTGTTGGTGTGGTTCTATGTGTCCTGTTAGTGTGGTTCTATGTGTCCTGTTGGTGTGGTTCTATGTGTCCTGTTGGTGTGGTTCTACGTGTCCTGGGAGGTTCCTGTAGTGTTCTGTTGGTGTGGTTCTATGTGTCCTATTGGTGTGGTTCTACGTGTCCTGTTGGTGTGGTTCTACGTGTTATGTTGGTGTGGTTCTACGTGTTCTGTTGGTGTGGTTCTATGTGTCCTGTTAGTGTGGTTCTATGTGTCCTGTTGGTGTGGTTCTATGTGTCCTGTTGGTGTGTTTCTACGTGTCCTGTTGGTGTGGTTCTATGTGTCCTGTTGGTGTGGTTCTATGTGTCCTGTTGGTGTGGTTCTACGTGTCCTGTTGGTGTGGTTCTATGTGTCCTGTTGGTGTGTTTCTACGTGTCCTGTTGGTGTGGTTCTATGTGTCCTGTTGGTGTGGTTCTATGTGTCCTGTTGGTGTGGTTCTACGTGTCCTGGGAGGTTCCTATAGTGTCCTGTTGGTGTGGTTCTATGTGTCCTGTTGGTGTGGTTCTATGTGTCCTGTTGGTGTGGTTCTACGTGTCCTGGGAGGTTCCTATAGTGTCCTGTTGGTGTGGTTCTACGTGTGCTGTTGATGTGGTTCTATGTGTCCTGTTGGTGTGGTTCTACGTGTCCTGTTGGTGTGGTTCTATGTGTCCTGTTGGTGTGGTTCTATGTGTCCTGTTGTTGTGGTTCTATGTGTCCTGTTGGTGTGGTTCTATGTGTCCTGTTGGTGTGGTTCTACGTGTCCTGTTGGTGTGGTTCTACGTGTCCTGTTGGTGTGGTTCTATGTGTCCTGTTGGTGTGGTTCTATGTGTCCTGTTGGTGTGGTTCTACGTGTCCTGTTGGTGTGGTTCTATGTGTCCTGTTGGTGTGGTTCTATGTGTCCTGTTGGTGTGGTTCTACGTGTCCTGGGAGGTTCCAACCGTCTTCTCTGTGTATTGAAAGATCTCCCGGGCTTCCTCCCAGTTGCAGATCTCCTCCATGCATTCTCTCTCCATGTTTCCTTGTTTCATCTCCTCCAGGAAGCTGTTGGCTCTCCTGGATCGGATCAGAACCTGGCTGGCTGCCGGGCCGTCCAGGAACACTGGGGAGAGAATGGAGACGTGGAACAATGGGAACCCATTACTGCAGAAGGTGTTCAGTGTCACCTGGATCTCAAACTATCAGTTATTAACAGTCCTGACAGTGGAGCACGGAGGTGGCGGTATAATGATGATGATGGCATTTCTGGATGAAGGTCTGAGGATGAACCAGAATACTGGCTGACCAGATGAAGAAGAGGAACATTCCAGCAGGAGAACATCCAGAGAGCATCACACCAGAGCTTCTCCACTAGACCCAAGCGGAACCAGAACGTCAAAAACAAGACAATTATTTTCCAAGTGTCACGGTACATGTGGAGTTTAGAACCCAAAGTGAGAACAGCACAGAGTGGACGGCAGGCGGACTGTACAGGGTTTTATTCACAAAAAATACAACAAAAACTATCAACGCCAACTAAGGCCAAAACTCACTACGGGCAGGTTCTCTCTGAGGGACGGGGCCGGGTCGACCGGAGCAGGAAGTGTCACGCACCGTTGTCTATCTGTGACAAGCAGTAGAAACCCACTCTGAACGGTGGGGGGAGACTGTCTGTATGCTGGAGGTGATGAAGATGAGCTGCAGCTGCACAAACCAGCAGCTGCTCTCCATCAGCGCTGATCACCTCCAGCAGCTGTGACACCAACACGAGTCAGATTCATTAAAATTAGCAAACTTCGACAAAATGACTCAAACATGGTCTGAAATTAGCAGGAAGTCACTCAGAGTGACTTCAGATCAGTTTAAAGTGACTTCAGATCAGTTTAAAGTGACTTCAGATCAGTTTAAAATGACTTCAGATCATTTTAAAATGACTTCAGGTCAGTTTAAAGTGACTTCAGATCAGTTTTAAATGAATTCAGATCAGATTAAATGACTTCAGATTAGTTTAAAATGAATTCAGATCAGATTAAATGACTCATTGTGAGGAGAATGAGTATAAAATGTTTAAATGACATCAGATCAGATTCCTCCAGCTTTGTCCAACAGTTTCCTCACTTTAATTCCACTGAGTTCCTGTTGTGGATCCTGAATCTAAATACAGTAATCTGAACTGTTAGAAGTAATCTGATTACTGTGAGGGGCTTCAGTTCCTCTTTATCTCAGCAGTGAGATTAACACCACCAGACACAGAACGGATCCACAACCCTCCAGAACCTGGATCAGAACCCGGATCAGAATCTGGATCAGAACCTGGATCAGAACCTACCGTGAGCGGCGGCCTGCTGGAGCAGCAGGTGGCCCAGAACCAGAAGGAAACACCAGAACATGACAGACAGAACTCGGCCTGAAGAACCTCAGAGGGCTGATAGAGTCTGACTGGGAGCAACAGGAGGACGATGACCTGAAGGGGCGGGAGTCAGCTGACCTACTGGGAGGGGCTTATCTGGGGCTACCAGGAAGAGAACTACAGCTCCCAGAATGCCCTGCTGCTAATGTATAAACATCAGAGAACTACAGCTCCCAGAATGCCCTGCTGTTAACGGAGAACCATTAGAGAACTACAGCTCCCAGAATGCCCTGCTGCTAACATCTGACTACTAGAGAACTACAGCTCCCAGAATGCCCTGCTGCTAATGTATAAACATTACAGAACTACAGCTCCCAGAATGCCCTGCTGCTAATGTATAAACATGACAGAACTACAGCTCCCAGAATGCCCTGCTGCTAATGTATAAACATGACAGAACTACAGCTCCCAGAATGCCCTGCTGCTAATGTATAAACATGACAGAACTACAGCTCCCAGAATGCCCTGCTGTTAACGTATAAACATTAGAGAACTACAGCTCCCAGAATGCCCTGCTGCTAACATCTGACTACTAGAGAACTACAGCTCCCAGAATGCCGTGCTGCTAATGTATAAACATGACAGAACTACAGCTCCCAGAATGCCCCGCTGCTAATGTATAAACATGACAGAACTACAGCTCCCAGAATGCCCTGCTGTTGATGGATTGGGAGCCATGGTAACAGCCTGGTCCTGACAGTGAAGAACGGAGACCTGAAGCTGCAGCAGATGATTGAACTGAACACGCTGGTTTATCTGCTGGTCTGTAGGTTAAAGTTAAACTGCTGCAACTTCATCAAACAGAAGAAGAACAAGGTGGGAGGAGCCTCAGCGCTGCAGCAGCCAATCAGCTCGCTGAACAGCAGGAAGTTTATCTGAAACACCTAAAGGTGGAAAATGAATAGAAATAAAAACGTTCTATACGAAAAGAGAAGCAGACAAACATGGAAAAGGTCAAAATAAAATTCAGATAAATGAATTTAAAGCAAATTCTGTGATTTAATTGATGTTTTAAAAGTAGAAAACTGGACATTTTCTAAAAACAAATCTAACTATACATAAAAGACAAATAAAAGGCAAACATTTGGGTCATTAAAAGCTGCCTTATTGGTTTTATTGATGATTTTTACATCAAACTGATTTTATTTCCATAAAATAAAATTAGAAAATAAACAAACATCAAACATTCTGGTTTGGAAACAGAAAAATCATCTTAGCTCAAATCTGACCTTTCAAAATAAGAGTCAATTAATCATTAAAGAGAACCAATGACGGTTTTATTAGGGTCCAATCACCGAATGGTGCGAAGACTTTTCATCAGTCTATTTATGAATCGACAACGGCGTCCCTGGAGAGACCGGAAGTGTTAGCCGAGCTAGCGGAAATGCTAACGAGGGTCTGCTCTGGCACGAATTATTACCGCAATACATGTAGCTTTTAAAATAGCTTCTGTCCCAGACCCAGAGCTGTAGCTCCTTGTAGCTGTAGCTTCTTCTTGACTAGTCAAGATGTCTGCTCCAACCTGAGCTGCACACAGAAATGATCGATCAATCAATAAACTAACTGACTGACTGACAGAAAATGAATAACCCATTATTTAGATTTTACTTGCCAGTTCCAGCTTTTTTTTTTCTTTTTTAAAGAATTTGCTTCTTTTCTTCACTTGACATAATAACAATGTGAACATCTTTGAACTTTAGGGGCTTCAGTCTGTGTTTAAAACTACATACTTAGCATCTTTGTTGTTTTAAATGCGGGATAACTACTTGATTAATAGCAAAATAATCTGCACATTAGTCTAGATTGGAAATAAGCGCCAGCTGCAAAGACTACATTTTTCCACTACACCATAGAATTAGTAAAGTGAAATACAAAATCCGACCAAGACAAAATACTTACATTCCACATTTAATATTTATTTTTGTGTTCCGTTCACTCTCACACCCTTTGGCACACATTCCTTCGTACATTAAACAGTTTAATCTGTTGTCTCTGTATTTACACACATATCGCTGTTCAACACCAGACACACAACCCGGAGTCCACTTCCTTGTTTGCATAAATGTACTGAGCAAATAAAAACTCCCTTCAGAGTAAATGCAGCAGGAAGAAGCTCTGCATTACCATCCACACCACATTTTACTCTATAAACAGACATTTTTCACTGCAGACATCTTGATTGTCACTGTGTCTAGAAAACAGCAACAACGTCAGAATGTCTTCAATGAAAGAAGGTCAGTTAGAAACATGAGAAAACATTGATTATTCTAATAATTAAATCAGAAAAACGTCATCATTAATCATCCCTGCCATTTCTCTTTGGTGTTTGAACTCTTTAAAGGGGGCCTATTATGCTCATTTTTAATGTTTTTTCATTGTAAACTGGCCTTTAATACAACTCCTCAGTTCATTTTGTCTGAAAGCAGTCGTTTTATCTACTGTTGCTTTAAGGCCCCCCCCTCCCTTAAAAGCCCACTTTCTTCTGATTGGCCAACTTCTGGAAGCCTCCTGAGGGTAAGCACCCAGTATTTGTAAGCTGGACTGCCAACACCTTGATGAACATATTTGGAAACCTTTTATTCAGAGTGGTTTGAAGCCTGACTTTTCACCGTGTTCAATATGAACATCTACCACAGTAATATAATATATAGAAACTAAATAAAAGCATCATAAGTCCTCTTTAATGACAAACATTCAGTTTTATCCCTGAGGATGAACAAGCCCAGACCAGCAGCAGTCGTAACCACGCCACCGACTGATGCAGCGCAGCTTTAGAACCAAACCAGTAGTTAGACTGGTCCGATCGAAGACTCCCAGGAGTGCTGAAGTCTCATCACAGCTCGCTTAATCTGCTCGTAGCTCACAAACATCACGATATTCCAGGATCCCAGACGAAGAAACGAGGGCATGAAGCTATAAAGGGAATCAGATGAATGAAGAACCCGTGCAGTAGAGATGTAGTCATGTCAGCTGTTCATATCGCCTCTACTTACCCCTTATAGAAAGCTGTGGGTCCCTCTTTAATCAGCATGGTTAGTGCACAGTTAATGGCACCGCTGTACTGGCCGGGAAGCGAGTTCATGAAGCGAGTTTTTACCACATCCACCGGAGACGCTATGATGGTGGTGCAGAAACCTGCTGCGAAGGCTGCAGTGAAGTGACACGGCATGTTGTCTGAGGAGAACAGTGTTTGCTTTGGTTATTAAAAGTCACACAGAAGCCTGTAAACAGGAGGAACAATGACATGATTTACCTGTCATCAGTTTGTACTTCAGGATGAGCTCTTTGATGATGTCATAGGTCACCAGCTCGGAGCAGTTTACGATGGCATTACGAGTTATGTTTGGTAGACACCCTGAGAAGACAGTTCACGAGTTTTTTATGTTCATAGAACCAACATTTATCTGAAGAACTTTAAAATAGTCCTCAAGCTAGCACAATAAAATACCACAACAGTCAAAAGTCTGGACAAAACCAGTTAATAGGTGATTTAAAAAAAAATCAACAGCGTCTGTAACAGCGTATATGTGGTAAATAATTCCACTTGCTGTAATCTGGTTGCATTTATTGTTGTTGGCTCAATAGCGCCCTCTCTGGAGCTGTAGTCTGCAACTGGAGTTGGTGGCACACTGTCAGTTCCTGAGAGCACAGACTGTATATAAAGTTTATATGTATTTATATACAGTCTGCCTGAGAGGCGTGCACGAGGCAGGTGAGGGGCGTGCACGAGGAGGAGAGGCATGCACGAGGTAGGAGAGAGGCGTGCACGAGGCAGGTGAGGGGCGTGCACGAGGTAGGAGAGAGGCGTGCACGAGGCAGGTGAGGGGCGTGCACGAGGCAGGTGAGGGGCGTGCACGAGGCAGGTGAGGGGCGTGCACGAGGCAGGTGAGGGGCGTGTACGAGGCAGGTGAGGGACGTGCAGCACCTCAGATTAGAGCTCAGTGTTTCTCAGGGAGCAGAAACATCTCAGTCGTGCAGTTAGATAGATGTACTGCATCAGCATTCAGAGAATGGAACCAAACGTGTGAACCAGGCCTCAGTAGCTGAACCAAGAAGAGAACTGGATGTTAGGCCAGTAGAAATCTGTACAAATTAGACCAAATGTGTGATTTTTGGCTCTTGATGACTTTGAAGAATCTAAAACTAAAACACCAAGTTTTTTGTTCAACATGAATCGATATAAACACTGATGCAGCAGGACCCGTTTGGTTTATTCCACACATTGTTCTTCATCCATACTAAAACCTGGCCCTGCCCTACACACAGTGTGAATTTAATTGCTGACAGTTCGGTTAGAGATTCCTGTGAGTTATGCTGGAGGTGTTAATACTGGATGATTGTCATGATACTAATTAATGCTTCCTCACTTCCTGTCGTCTTGTTCCCTCCACCATGATGGAGGATCTTCCAGTTAATGCCCCTGGATTAGACGAGGAGGAGATGGAAAGCTGAGAATGAGGAAGCACAGATGAACCTATGAGGAAGAGCTTTTTCAAGTGATGTGACGCATAAATCCTGCACCTTCATGGCTGTTGATTTCATTTGACAAGTGATAGAGAACTGCAGTTTGTCATAACAGGCTGTGATCCAACATCCACACTTTCAGACCATGTAATCATCAGAAACAGATTTAGTCTGTCCCCGTACACAGCAGGGCAAGAACACCCATATATCTCACTACTTCTGGTTGGATTTTGCAGCTTTTCTGGCCCACAATCCTCTGCACAGTAATGTCAGACATGTCAGTGTCTCCTGTAACAATCTTCAACTGAACAGGCTGCAACGATCAAAGTTTAATGTGTAATATTATGACAAAGTAGTGTTTCCCAGCAGTTAGCATACTGCAGAAAAACAGCAGGTACTTTGTAAGGGCAGCTGCAGTGTAAGTACAAAGAAAACGTCGGCAATTTGGAGCACAGCATAGTGTCACTGAAGACCAACAATATGGAATGTAAAGTTTCTCATTTAGCAGCTTTAGCTCCTCCTGATGTCTCTTTCTCACATTCTGGTCGGTAGAAGTGAAAACATGAATGAGAGGATCAAGGAGAAATGTTAGAATAACTAAAAATATCCGTGGTTTTTAAGTTGCCAGAAGCTGGAGGCTTTTTAACTGAACTTTAGCCTCAACACACCCTGAATCTGTTGGCATCACTTGACAGTTTGTCAGCCTTCATGCCGCTCCCTCTGGAAAAACATCACTTCCTTTTTTCAAATATTCAGTAATAGCAGTCAAACACCTGCAAAAAGACTATGTACTCTACAGTTCAGAAGTCTGGGTTCATCCAGACAATTCCATGTTTTCTATGAAAACTCCCACTTTTATCCATGTGCTAACATAACTGCAGGGTTTTCTAATCATCAATGAGCCTTTCAACACCATTAGCTAACACAATGTAGCATTAGAACACAGGAGTGATGGTTGCTGGAAATGTTCCTCTGTACCCCTATGGAGATATTCCATTAAAAACCAGCTGTTTCCAGCTACAATAGTCATTTACCACATTAACAGTGTCTACACTGGATTTATCACTCATTTAATGGTATCTTCTGCTTTTCTTTCAACAATCAGGACATTTGTCAGTGACCCCAGATTTTTGAAGGGTTTTGTATGAGGTCAAGGAAGTCCTGGCTGCTGCTCCGTGTTTGGACATGACATGCTGTGCAACATTAACACTCACAGCACCGTGGAATTACAGATGCCCACGGTTGATCGCACCTTTCCAGAGTCCTTTAACTCCCTCCTCCCTGGCGATGGTCCTGTAGGCATCGATGGTGCTGCTGTATCTCTTCAGCGAGCCGCTTTCAGGCAGCCGGACCTGGGCCTGGAACCGGACTTTCACCACATCGGTGGGCTGAGCGAAGGCCACGGCCATCGCCCCGGTGGTGCAGCCCGCCAGCAGCCGAGTCCCGATTCCTGCATCTGGCAAACCATCAGCACAATCACCGTACAGTACAGGCAGCTTCACACAGAGCAATCAGAGACCAAACCCACTTTGAAACTTGGCTGTGGAGTTCGTCCTACAAAATGTTTGTTCATGTCAGTAATGTGTTGCTGCTTCAGACCTGGTTCAACGAGTTCTCTGTAGGAGTGAACCGGATCTGGGTGGAGACTAGAGAGACCTTCTGGCTAAAATGTTACTAATGTTAGTGACAGTGAACCAGATGAGGCCTCCGGCTTAAACACAGATCTGTTTCCAGAGGAATCTCCCCTCGGCTCTACTTTGGGACGGCTTTTCTGCACAACACGTTGTTTTAACCCTCCTGCTGTCCTCATTTACAGGCACCAAAAAATATTGTTTCCTTGTCTGAAAAAAAATCCAAAAAATCAGCAAAAAAATTCCACAAATTTCTGAAAATTTGCAAAACCTTCAGGAAGAAAATTCCAATAATTCCTGAAAAGTTTCCCTTAAAAGCTTTTTTTTAAATCCCCCAAATTTGGCAAGAAAATTCTTGTAAATATTTTCAAAAAATGAGTAAAAATCTTACAAAAAAATCCTAAAAATATCTAAAGTGATTCCATATATATCAGGAAAACTTCTATTTTCTTTAAGAACATTCACATAAAAATCAACCAAAATCCAGCGAAATTCGCTGGATTTTGGTTGATTTTTATGTGAATGTTCTTAAGAAACATTTTTAACATTTTTTTTCCACCAAAAAAATGTTCAAAAATTTATCTTTATACAAACTGCTTTTACTGTATTTACAGTAAATATGAGCCACACATGAATTCATGGCTACAGGTTTCATTAAATCATGTTTTAAGGCAAAATTGGCAAATATTTGGTAAATTCAGCTTCACAAATGTTAAGATTGTTTTTTTCCTTTACTGACATTAGAATATATTGACTTTTTCCACATTTTTAAATGCTTTACAGTCGTATTAATCAACAAAACAAACAGCCAGTGAGTTGATAATGAAAATAACTATTTGCAGCCTTTATACTGACAGAAGATAGAAAGATATAAAGTTTTCTGCTGATTTTATGGGTGCATCTGCTGGAACATGCAGTTGTGTTGCAGGGACTCCTACTTTCTGATCCACGGCTGTAGAGCTGCTTCATGGTGTCGTACAGACCGATCCGGACCGAGGCGAAGCTCATCTGTCGCTGCAGTCCCGCCATCAGTCCGCTGTACAGACTCCTGGGCCCCTCAGTCTCCACCATGGTCCACATGGTGCCAAACACACCTCTGAATTTAGCCCTGTGGCCTTCACACAAGCTGCTGGCTTCACCCTGGATCTACAGGAACATCAGGAACATCATTAGAAAGTTCCTCATCACAGCATGAATGTTTATCTACTGGCACCTGGTTACATCCATGAAGACATCACTCATATTTAGTGAATTTGTTGAGGAGCATTTATCTTCTATAATTACACATAATTAGAGAGTTTATTCTGGTCTGGAGAGCCAGTATTCTTACATTTAGCTGTTCTCAGGTCTAATAATGAATAAAATTTAGGATTTCTGTAAATAACCTGCTTGACACTCAGTGGGACTGAATCTACAGTAAACATAATTAATAGCAGAGTCAGTGGAACATCTAAACTCCGCCTGGTGTATCTGCAGCCCTCGCTGGTGGTTCTGACCTGCAGGCGGACTTTGGCGGTGTCCAGAGGGAAGGTCACCAGATCAGCCACACATCCAGCTGTTCCAGCGGACACGATTTTTACAGCAGCTGTTGGCGTCAGATCAGCTGTTCCTCCTCCTGAAACCATGTTAAAACCGGAGCTCAGAGGATCCCCGAAGCCTCGCCGACAAGAAATAAAATGAATAAAGAGAAGGAAACTCCGAGCCCATGAATCACAAAGAGACAAATCAGCTTCTGTCCGCGTTAAGCGATGATCGTCCACAGTTTGAATGTAGAAGCAGGTTAATTATATGGTTAATTATCTGTCCTCTCATGGCTTCATGCCCGGAAACAAACTCCGCTGCTGCCAAGTCAAGTTTCAGGTAAAGAGAAGTTTGTAGAGAAGTTCTCCTGATGCGCCATTACGCACCGAACAGGCGGTAAAAGCCCAGAGGATAAACTAAACGCGGCTCTAGAAAGCGGGATTTGTTCGAAACCCAGCAGCTGCACTGCCTCCAGCTGACGCATTCATCAGAGTCTGTACAGCTGTTGACTCTGAGCCCTGCCCTGCCTCCAAACCGGAAACACAACATGATCAGCAGCAGGTTCTCAGATGGATTATTAGTTATGAACTGCTTCACGATTCAGCTGTTTTCAAACCACACAGCGAGTCTGTGGTGTGTACAAATACACACAGAACACACAATACAATACACAAAGCAGCATCATTAGCTTCAACTTATGTTCTATTCATCCTTTATATGTTTCTACATTTATGTTTCAACGATTATTTACGTGTGAATTTCTACATGTATTTATTTTTTGCATTTTTTATATTTATTTGTGTTAATTTCAACATTTATTTTGAAATTTATTTCCACATGTATTATTTATCTATTTTCTATTTCTACATATATAACATATATTTTCATCTCTTAATTTTCTACTTGTACATGTATTTATTTCTATATTTTTTGCATTTATTTCTGCATTCCTACATATTTCTAAATGCGTAATTTTATTTTTAAATATATATATAAAAAATATTTTTTAATTTTTTATATTTATTTATATATATGTATATATATATAAAATTAAAAAATATTTTTTATATATATATAAATAAAAAATTTATCTATATTTTTATACATATATATAAATAAAAAATATTTTTTAATTTTTTTATATATATATATATATAAATACAAAAATATTTTATGTTTTATATATATATATATATATATATACATTCTACATTTAAGGCTTTATTTTAACATCTATTTACTTATTTCTACATTTTTATGTAGTTTAAAGCATAATATGTGTTTCTCCTTTTTCATTGTTTTTTATTCCACTTTCACATGACTGTATTTTCTGTTTGTGTTCATCATTACTATTTATTTTTATTTGCTTTATAGTAATTTTATTAAAGACACACTTTCACATTCTTTTAAATTTTATCCATCCACCTGTTTTTGTGTTTTTTCTTAATGGTGAAATCCATTGAATTTGCCCGTTAACATTGTTTTACTTTGTCAGAAGTGAGAAACAACCTGATGCCGTCTTTGATGGATTTCTGCTGTGAACTTTGTAAATCAGTTTTTAAAAACTCCAGCACAGTTTGACCAGAAATAAATCTGCATTTGATATACAGAAATAAAAGCTGGTAACAAGCTGCATTGTGGGAATTGTAGAATCCAGTTTTTGAAGAACCAGTCATGTGTTCTTGGCTGATGCTGGTTCTGAATCCAATTCTTCTTAAAGTGTCGTACTGGATGGTTTGTCTCCAGCATTTTGCATCTTAAACCCATATTTACTGGCTTCATTAGTGTCTGAACATGTGGAATGAATAAGGCGACGCTGCATTTTAAATTTACTGAAACATCCAGAAGAAAATTAAACATCAGCAACAGTCTCCAAACACAATCTGTCAACTCATCGTGTTTAAACATGTAGATGATGTTAGAAATGCACCACGTGGCTTCTAAACACGACAAACACAAGCTCAAGTTCAAACATGTTCTGTACTAACAAAACACAAAAGGCTTCCAGTGGTGAAAACTGTCAATATTTATTCATAAAAATACAAAGTGCTACATTTACTTTCCATGATGGTTTTGTGCTGAAGTGTGGAATGTCAGTGCGAGTCATCAAAGCGAGCTGTGAATATTTTTGCTATCCTCTCCGCCTCCTTCTTCATGGATGAAGGCGACATGTTGGGAGGCTGTGGAGGGTTTCTGGGTCTGGGAGGAGGAACGCTGTGACCTGCAGCGCTCTGCTCCTGCAACGTTTAAAACACTTTATTATTGTTGTTCACACACCAGTTCAGAACAAGCTGATAAATAACGGATAATAAAAGCTTTTCACAGGGTGGGATGGAAACAAAGACGTGTTTTCATTCATACGTCACCATTCAAACACTTCAACAGGTTCCTCAGGTTTCTGTCTGCAGTTCAGGAATCTTCATAGCAACAAGCCTGAACAGGTTCAGTAAAAAATGTGGGACAAGGTGTGTCTGTCGGTTTCCCAGCATGCACTCTGGCAGCGTTTATCAGTGTTGTTGTGTTCTTACTGCTGTTATTATGACCTCAGGTGTTTCCACTTGTGTTCATGGTTACACACTGATGTACAGTTAAACAGCACCAACGATGAATGCATGATTGTTGAGAACAAAACCAGTTGTTCATGTGTGTCACCATTTTATCATTTTATTCACGTATTCTGTCCTGTATAAAGTATTTTGGAAGACTGATCTGAAAGGTGTTACTCCTGAAATGATCCTTGAGACGGTGTCAGAGTGCTTCCTATAGTCAGGTTCATGACCTGTAATGTTACATTATTGATTCATTTCATCCTACTGTCATCCAACCGGTCCAGGCAGGTGTCTGCCTTCATTATTGCTCTAAAAAGCAGCTGTAGGTAGTTGGTTTTCTGTTCTCTGTACCTGACTACGCTCAGCACCGTCACATGCATATGTGTGAATTTGCCCTATATGTATTTAACTGACTGCCAAAAATGAATCACAATAATTATAAATAAGGCCATTGTAAGTATTTCTACCATCAGTGACATCATCAGTTTTCTCTGTGAAATATGTCACCATTTGACAGTAAAACTGCTCGATCTGACAGTTCATTTATCACTGAGTGGGTTCCTTTTCCTGAAGCCTGAGGGGAGCATATGTCTTAGAACTTCTATGTGCATGAAACACTTCTGCAAAGTTACAAAGCCAAAAGTAAACACTAAAGCGAGTTATTCCTTCCCAAAGAGAAGTCTGGCCTGTACCTGCCTGAAACACAAACACAAACTCAGCATCTGCTCTTCTGACGTCTCCATTTCCAGAAACTGACAATATGCCTTTTCTTTACAGCTTATATTCATCAGGTAATCAGTTTCTGGCATTAAAAATGAATTGAGGAACAAGCAACACCATCATTGTAATGACACAACTATATATTAAGTTTTTCCTTTAAAAGGTTGAATCAAATGATCTGAGCTGCATAAATCTAAATCTCAGTTGAACCATTTCTGTAGCAGATGTCTGTTAAAGTTCAGAAACAGCAATGTGATCATGTGACTCTGTTATGAGGTCTAAACTCAGCCTTAAACTGGAGCTCAGCTGATGACATTTCACCAACAACCCGCAGACATTGGGTTGCATCACGAACCCTGAACAGAGAGCTCAAGATAACATCTTCCTGTTGTTGTTTTCACTAAACTGCAGATACGAGGTGCTAAGAAGGAGGACAGGTGGTGTTGCATTAACTCTGCAACACAGAAAGCTGAACTTCACGGAACAACGGACACCAAATGATGCTGGGACTTCATCCAAAGCATCACGAACTCATCACATATATGTTGCCGTGGTTTTTAACACTGCGATGGACTTTTTCAGCTCTTAAGGGCGTCAGATTATATAACAGCAGGTGGAGCTCAACCTCTTATTGCTGCTGCACTAATAAGAGTTAAAGTCCAGCCAACCTCACACAGTGTCACTATTCCTGCATGCACTGAGTGAAAGCTATCCACTGATAACTGCTTTCACATCCAGCTGCCTCATTGGATTCATGCCTCATTTGTCATCATTCTTTGCTAAGTGAGCTCAAGCAATAAATTCTTCAAACATGAATGCATATATTAAACAGCGCTGAAGCTTCAAGGGTGTGATTTATCACCAAGATGTTCATTAAGAGGGGAGTGAAAAGTGGAAGCAGGTGAAAAGCAGTGAGTGATTGATTGTGAATATCAGAAGTAGAAGCGATGGGAAACACTCACCGGGTCGCTGGGCGTCTGGCAGAAAGAAGGAGCTAAACGTATGGTTCGCATCGACGCCTCCAGTTGGTGAGAGGACAGGAAGAAATTAGGGACTTGAACAGGGACAGAGCTGAATGCAGAACGCTAAAGGAAACACATGGCATTCTGTAGGTCATTTACAGTCACAGATTGATACAGTCAGCATGAAAAACGCCCCTAAAAACTGGAACTAAGAGCTTTTATCATTCAGGGTATCTGCAGGTTTAACACAGATACATTTAAAACTTCACTCTGATCAAACTTAGGACAAAAAACATGACATAAAAACATGTATTCCATTATTTGTCCTCAATGATCCTATATTGATTACATTTATCTGTAAATCTGTCATCTTATTGCATCTGACTAAATTTTGGATAAATCTACTGCTGGGGAAACATTCATCTGATTTTCTAATGTGGATGTGAGCAGCAGATGTGGATGTGAGCAGCAGATGTGGATGTGAGCAGCAGATGTGGATGTGAGCAGCAGGTCATGCATGCAGCTTGCAATTATTTTCCACCAACATCTGATGTAAAAACTGAGTTGACAGCTTCAATCGGCTTCAGGCTGTGAGCAGCGTTCTAGGAGGATGTTTCTATGTTCAGCTCAGCAGGAAACTCGGGTTTCTTATTTCCTTTCAGTCACTCTCCTTCTTCCTCTTGTCTCTGTACTTTTAGAAAATCAACTAATAAACCCACAAAAACATTTTTGTTTCAGGGCACACATTTTTATGCCTTTCCGCTGACTTTACGTACAACTGTTTAAAACGTTCAACTGCTGGAACTAACTAAATAAAGCAAAGCCTCAGTGAGAGAATGCAGCCGCCTGCATCTGTTCATGCCTTCATAAAAGCACCAGGACGGCTTTAGACTTGCAGAAGAGTGGCCACATGCATCATGTTTTCCCTTAGAGCGACAGCCAGGACTCTATAGATCTTATAAACATAGTTTTACTCTTTGAATATGAAGGGTGGACAGTTTACAACCTCAGCTAGTTTCTCACCAATCTCTGATCTGACCTCTAAAGAAATGAAAAAATAAACGATACAGCCAGAAATGAAGAAGCTGCTACAGATGAAGGATACGGCTGGAGGTGTGCGTGTTGATTGTCCAGGGAGAAGGATGCATTGTGGGGACCTGTGAGGACCTGAACAGAGTCTCCTGACTCCTTGTTGGAGCTGCTGGGTTCTTGTGCTTGTCGCTCTTCTAAAACTTTCAGCGTCTCTTCATCATCTGTTTCTGTGTCTGAAGCGTCTTCATCTGATCCGTTAGAACTCTGGTGGTCGCTTTGTTTCCCACTGCAGTCTTGGTGTTTTGGATTCTCCATCTGCCTCTCCTCGTCTTCACTCATGTCTGGTTCCTCTGGTGTCTCCAGGCTGCCCAGAGAAACCAGGTCAGGGTCCGACATGATGCTGGTCCAAGGACTGGTTTTGTCTGTTAGTGAAGTGACCTCGTTTAGAGTCCTCGGCTTCACCACAACCTCCTCGTAATCCTCATCTTCCTCTTCATCATCACTGTCCCGTCTGCAACCCGCCTGTTCTTCATCTTCATCCTCAGAAATGTTTACCTCGGAGCTTCGTTTGTCCTTTTCTTCATCAGGCTCGGAGGCCGTTTGGTCCTCAGACATCTCTGGAAGCGGCGACGCCAGAGGAGACGGGATTTCTAGGGAACAATCACAAACTCTGTGTGGACTGGAGACGCTCTCAGGGAAGGTTTGAAGGTTGTTGTCACCAACAGGGGAAGTTGTTGAGCTGCTCTGAGGGTTGGAGGGAATCGTTTCCAAGTGGTGTCCTCGTAATCCTGAGAGAAGAGTTGGAGTGTGAAGAGTTTCATAGAAAAATTAACACAACCTTCTCAAAGGAATCACTTGACATATTGAAAATTTGCTTATTAGCGTTCTTGCTTTGTTCAAAGGTTAAAAATTCACTAATTAAAGTGTGTTTGTTGAATCGGTGTAAAAGCCAAAGTGTTTAATGGCAGTTCAATGAAGCTTGCTGTGTCTGGTCTCTGTGCAGAGTTGAGCTAAAGACCTGCTGTCTGTAACTTTATATTTACATCTATCCTCTCACTCAGTTCTCTGCAAGAAAACAAACATTTCACAAAACAAAAAACTATCCTCTTCCATTACAACTTTTGTTTTCAGGAATAAAATCAGTGTGTTGTGTTTGTGAAGTTAAGTGTCACAGTGTTGCGTCTAAAAGCAGAACTTTACATCGCTGGCTTTGACCTGATGACACCTAAAAGGTTCTCAACACCAACGTGGTCTGAGTCCACAATGACTGCAACAAGAACTGGACAATGCCTTGATATAAACAGCAGAGCAGCAAGACTTTACTCTGTTAGCGGACATTTCAGCACCACTGGTTGTTCCTCAGAGCATCAGAAGGTAAAGATGCCTCCTTTTATGGGTAAAATGTCAAAGATACACAGTAGACCGAGTCCACAATGAACTGCAGGTCAGCAGCCAACGTTGGGTAAACTAGAACCAAACTTCAGCCAAGAACAATCTAACATGATAAAATGATTAGTGGCCATGTTTTCTGTGTGTTGCATCATTCCTTCCACATGTTTTACATACAGTTTGTTGTCACATGTTATGTGAGAAGACTCAGCTCAGAGTTAACTTGTTAAACTCCCTGGTGTTTGGTCATTTCAGCCCAGAGGAAGTGCTCACCACTAATGATGTTGTTGACTTGTCCGACTAACTGGTTGGACTTGAGAAGCAGCTGACTTGAGTCGGTCTCTGAGTCCCTCTGTTTGTTACAGTCCTGCTCAGGCAGAGGTGGGAATGATGGCGTTGAAAGCTTTCCACTGAAGTATCTCTGAATATTATCAAGCTCACTGAGTTTTCTCCTGTAAAAACAAAGAGTCACTTTCAAAGCTCAGTCGTAAAAACAGCAAACGAAGCAGTGAAGGGAGAACCTGCATCTAAAACTGTTACCTGAGAGCTGAAAATAAGAATGAGCTGCAGGGATTGATGTCAGCACAGCTGCTGCTGCTGCCAACAGACTGAGATGCTGTCTGTTCCTGTAGATTCTGATGGTAAAGACGCACTTTGTCCATGTGCTCAAAGTGCCGATCGCTCTCACTGGATCTGTAACAGTGGGACAGTAACAGATAAATGCACCCACTGACTTGACATTTCAGCATGTGGGGCTTTAATGTGTGAATTCCAACCTTCCAGAGAACAGCCTGTCTGAGAGGTCGGGTGATGAGATCTTCTGCTCGGTGTATCTGCTGATGTGAGAGGGGAAGCTGCTGTAGGTGGCTGAGGTTTGGTAGCTGACAGGAACAGACTGGAACAAAGCCTGGAAACCAAACACACTTTGGTTGGTTTACAATCTAAAAAGGCACCAAAATGTAAGCAGTGAACAACTGCACTGCTCCTACCGGTGAGCTTTTGGCAGCTTCTTCGTTGGCGGTTTTTCTCTGCTCACGAAGATCTTGAAGCCCTCGTAACGGAGTGACGGACACTTTGAGCTGGCCGTGACACTGACCACTGAAGTCTGTGATGTTGTACCAACCACACACTGATGGGAATCCACACAGCAAAGGGGACAAGTCTACAGAGGCAAAACCAATCACCCTCTCTACCTCTGTGGAAGCACAACAAGCCCAGAGTGATTACTAAACCGGCCAAAGCAACACAAATGGAGAAAGTTAAACTGCCTCCTGTACCTCCTTTGTGCCAGACTTTAAACACCAGAGACTGCTGTGGATCAATCAGCTGCTGCTTCAAAAGCCTGGGGATTTGAAGGTATAACATGTTATTGTGGCATTCGGTCGCTACGGTAACACACTGAGGCAGAGATCTGTGATGATAGTGGACCTGCACTGGTGCTGATGGTCCCAGACAGGACAGTCGTTGTTGGATATGACAGCAGTGGAAACTGGTTGAGCAGAGTCAGCAGTGATGTATGAAACCCAGCAGCATGGTGGTGTTTCACTGCACTCTGCTGAAGGACAACCTGCCAGCAAGCAACACAAACACTCACCAATGCATCACATCCTTCTATACTGTAGTTCTGAAATATATACTGCCATATGAAAAGCTATAGGAACGATTTTAATACTATTTGCAAAGAATGAATCATCCAGAAAGATCAGGGTGATTTTGTATTTGAGTGCACTTAGAAAATAAATAACATTTTTATAAAATGTCTGAGACTTTGTTGCATCCAAAACAGTGTTGTTGCTTTGGTGATTTAAACAGTCAAACTAATGAGTTGTGTAGCGTCTGGTGGAGACACAAAGCGCCTCTTTTGGTTGCACATGGCAATGTTGATGCTGAAATGATGTACTAAAAGACAGCTGAGAAGCATTGAGGTGATGCGCTCACCCTTCAGGCTGAGGTGCATGGCTCGGTCCACTGCCACCGTCACTGGGAACAAGGATTCCTCTCTGCTGGTTCCTGGGTGCTGCACAGGTGTCATGTCTGCAGCGGCTCTGGAGGACTTCTTCTTGTGTTTGGTCTGAGTGCAGGATGTTGTGAGCGTTGTGGGTGAAGGGACTCTGTCTGCTGCTTCAGCCTCTTCTAGTAGGAGCTCCTCCAGACTGTCAGAGTCCAGCTGAGTGTGGACTCCAGCAGAAACCTCTCCGGGATCAGAAGCTGCCGTCAGGGTGATGTGGACTCTGACAGCTGCTCCTTGCAGGTCTGCTGCTGAGCGTCTGAACAGCGGGTACACTCCTGTAAAACCACAAACTTATTACAACCTCAAACAAAGACATGGTAACACTAAAGCAGTTCATTAAATTAAGACGTAATAAATCATTGCAAACCACTCAGAGTCAGCTTCTGCTTGGATGTCTTTGCCAGAGACGACAGATCAACGAACGCTGATCCCAGCAGTCGGTCTGTGTCGCTGGGCCTTCTGGCTTTGTGTTTGTTAAAGGCGACCCACACCTGCACCTCCAGCCGCTCCTCCCGTAGATACCACAGGAAAGGCTGAGTGCTGTTCAGCTCCACACTTCTACTTCCTTCAAAGCTCACCGTGGCATGGCCGTCCTGCCCAGCTTCCTGCCCAGCGTCCTGCTCCACACAGGGCTGTTTCATCTGAGAGCAGAAGGCCTCCTGCTCGTAGAACTTGTACCTGAAGTAGCAGTAGGTGGAAGGCTGGAGCTCACTGTGGCCCGGCAGAAGCAAACAGTGGACAGGAATCCACACTCTGGGCATAGAGAAGGTCACAGAGAGCTTCCTCAGGCTTTCCTCGTCGTCAGTCTGAGGCATTTCCCAGCCCAAACCCTGAGCAGCTTTAATGGCTCTTTCTCTGTCTGAGTGATGAGCGAAGCTGATGGAAACTTCCAGACCTCCAACCAAGACGTGCTGCTGCTGCTGAGAACAGCTGGTTTCCTGAGTTTGATACACTCCGAACCAGCCGGAAATACCTTTATGATTGGAAAAGGAAACACAATGACTGTGGGCTCATTAAAAACACAACTCCATGACTTAGAAGTGAGCAGAAATACAACGTACCTGTTGTTCTATGGATGAGATCAGCCAGTGGTATCTCCACTGTGCCCAGCATCACATCTTTAGGTCTGGAATTATCCAAAGCTAGAACCAACAGCAGAGAGAAAATATTACAGAGAGATGGCACAAAGGGAAACTTACGGGAACATATTCAAACATTTAAATGTATATATATATATATATATATGTATAAAGCAGAGGCAACTGTTCATTTACAAACTATGAGTTACTTCTATCAGGTGTCTTGGAGACTATGTCAACTCATTAGCATTATTTTTAACATATTTGGGACATTAATTATGTCTGTAGCAGAGAGACATGCAAAGAAAATCATTTTATTTTAATAGAAATAAGTGGAATTTCTGACCTGACAAACAAATACATTCTTTATAAACTGGTATAGAAACACTGCAAATACAAACATCACTATCAAAAGCTACACTTTAAGTGTCACTAACACAAAAAGGACAAATCCTGCAGGTCAGACGTTGCTGTAGGGTTAAATAACGACACTAAGCTCTTTAAACCTCTGCGGTTGTCTCTGTTCCAGACAGTACAGACAGCTGAAGCCTTCTCCAGCTGCTCTGCCAGACTGCTGCTGCTTCCACTGCTCCTCTGAAGCAGCAGATCACAGCAAACCTCCATGTGATGGTTGAACTCGGGGCAGAAGCTTCTGGATGCTGTGCAGGTGGATCTCCTCTCACTGTCAGGTAAGAAGGAAAGCTGGACGGTGACGAACGAGTTCAGCCCCACGCCGGCAAAATAACTGAACCTTTCATCTTGCTCTGATAAAACCCTTCAACAGAAAGAGAAGAAGCGTGAAATGAACATGATGGTGTATCGTCTCCTGACAGATTGAAGAGGGGAAGCTTCAACGTCTTCACTGTTCAGACACTATTAATGGAGCTACATCTACTTTTGCTTCCTTGGTTTCTTAATTAATGGCATACAAAGCGTCCAGAGCTGTGTTTTAGGCTGCTGGCAGACCTGCAACAGTAAAGATGTTCACACATTCAGCAGTTCATGTTTTAGCTAAACATGTTTAACTAAACAAAACCTTTCAGGAAAACAAGTAGAAAAGAAAGTAGAAGATCACATATTTCAGTCACGACAAGCCCATTTAAATGATCTAAAAATATGTTTCCCCCTTGTTGCTCCACAGATGGAACCCACACATATCCATCCACTGGAAATGTTACACAAACCTCTCAGTTGCACATATCAAAGTGTTGAATCCCTGTTTGTATAAATCCTGTTTGATATCACATGTATGCAGAGGTGAGTGCAGTAACGAACCTGGCTGCTGCCTTCAGACCTGATGCTCGATGCACTTCAACCACCAGCATCACGGCATTAGAGGCAGCTGCTCTACCAGGCCGCCCTTCAGGCTTGTATCCAATACAAACATCCAGCAAACCTGAGCATCAGAAGGAATCAGTTACCACAGGAAGACATTAAATGCAGGTCTAATATTAGATGCCATTACTGTCTTTCTATGTGCACCTGAAGGCTGAGGCTGCAGTCCTGGAGGACTCTCTGTCCTGGGAATCAAAGGCAGGGAGAACATTTGAGCCTCGTTGGGATGTTGCCTCTGCATGGTCACCATGGCACACAGTTTGGACAGTGGAAGAATCCCTCTGGCCACAAGCTGATCTCTGACATTTGGATAGTAATATCTGCAGAGGCACAGGATACCAACGATTCACATGGATCAAATGTGTTGAGCCACACAGTTTAAACCTGTAAGCCATTAAACTGAAGTCAAAAGAACATCCATGGAAGCAGAAGATCTACAGATCTACAGATCTGGTACATTTACAACCAAAGTGCCAACGTCTCAACAAAAATGTCTTGTCCCAGAAGTAAAAAGAAGACAGAAGAAACAAACACTTCTCTCTGGTAAAATTACATGATGCACATCAGTTACAGTCAGAATCCCTGCAAAGCAGGAAAATGCAGACGCAGAGGATTGACTCTCACAGTGGATCTTATGAAGTCACATACTGCTGGTTAATCTTTGGGCTATAACCAGAGTTTCAACTCTAAAATATACGATGTCAAGTTCAGCTTTTCTCAGAATAGACTTTAAACGTAGCGACCGCACACAGACCTGCACCAGACTTCAAAGTGGACGCCTCCTGGACCTGACAGGGAGCTGAGCAGCAGCCTCTGCACAGGAAGTCCTTCAGGAACCACCAGGACATGAGTCTCAGTGTGAGCAAACACTGGATCAGGGATGCAGAGAGCGGTAGAGGTCCGGAAGGGCTTCAGAGTCAGGCCTAATGGAGAGCAGATCAATGTGAGAGCCATTTGAAGGGAGGTGGATCATCTCTACATGCTTCAGAGGCCTTACTGCTGTCTATGAGGCCTCCATCCAGGTCTGTGGAAACACCAGCCTCCTGACAGGGGAAACTGTACTGGATGTAGCAGTCAGCTTCACCCCACACTGTGGACTGTAGAGGCATCAACCCGCTGACCTTCTCCACTCTGATCACAAACACATGTTCTCTCATAGGTTCCTTTAGTGTTGCATTCACCTGAGGCAGAAACACGGCAGTGAAACCTTTCAACTCATCGCTGCAGTTAGTGTCTGGTGTTCTGGTTCATGGACACTCATTCAACCAAAGCACGGCATTCTTTGCTTTACATTTTTCCACACACATCTAGAAATACATGTAGTTATGTAAGATACACAACAGAACAGAAGTTTTCTTATTAGTTTCTCTATACATGCAGGACATACAGAGGAACCAAAAAGACGTTTCTCTCTCAGCACTGCATTAGTGCCATACATTAAAAAGGATCAAAACACAGTATAAATAAAGCAAAATAAATAAAACAACCTGAGCACACTGGCAGCAGTGCGGTGCTTTTCAGATGGAAATGATGTGAAATATGGAATGTTGGATCTTAGTAGCTAATATGTCATTGAACCTTCTTCTTCAGGTCAATCATCTTATTCTTTAAACAGGGTTTTATGGATTTTTAGCCCTCATTTGTTACTTAAAATGCACAAGACTGTGCCATTTTTCTTTCTACTTGCACTTAGAAAGCCAATAAAAACATTTGCCCTTTGTTGTCTTTTAACTGTGCGACAATTTCAGCTGCTTTTAAACAAGTGCTCAACCTCAAGACGCTTTCATTTATACAAAAATGCAATTTTCTTGTCATTTTATAGCCTCGTTATCTTGACTTTTCAACAAAACACAAGATTTTATGGTCACAATCTTGTGCCAATTTTCTCCAGGTTTCCAAAATCGGTAGTGAATATTAATATTTTCAAGGTATTTCAGTGACGACGTGAGAAATTCCAGCATTGTGACTAAAACATTTACATCAGCATCACACACACTAAAACCTAAAGACAATGTAATTAAAGATAAAAGCAGCGATAGTGGTAGTTTGCTGACGAACCCATCAGTAGTATCCTTTAATTCTACAGATTTTAGCGCTTCAGTGTGCAGAATTCTCCTTGAACTTCTCCACAAACAGCCTGCAGGTGTACATAAAGATGCTGGAAGCATTTATCACTGACCTTCGTTTGAGGATGCGGCTGGTGATCCAGCAGATGAACTGGCCTCACAAGATGTGACAAACACTCATGTTGTTCATCTCTTGTGCGCTGGAGGGAAAGTATCTGCTCCGATCGACCCATGGCCAGAACAACCCTGAGGTTTCCTGTACAGCTACCAGAGAAGACGTCGATGACGGGCATGTAGCAGTCCACCCCCAGCACAGGAAGCTGAGCCTGCAGGAGGAGGAGGGCGATGGTCGGATCCCTGGAGGGAACACCTGCATGTTAGCCACCACTTACAGGTAATTACTGATGAAATATAGGAATTCAAGAAGGTAATGGCATCTGGGATGAAAGAGCTTAGCCTCATACTCTGTGTAACTGCACTATAGCGCCTCCCAGAGGACACAGTAGTTAAAGGAATATGTAAATCTGTGATGCTGCGTTTTGGGGAAAACATCAGAGAAAATGTCTCATGCTTATCCAGTGCTGAAGTTATATTGTTTATTCAGAAAACGATTACAAAATCCAAAGATATTCAATTTAGTTTCAAAGAGATGTGAGAAAGCTGACATATATTTACTCGTGAAAGATTGGCATCAATACATTTCTGCCACTTTTACACAAAATGAGAGATTGTTTGGATCATATAACCTGCAGATACAGAATCTATCAAACAAATAATTGATGATAATTATTTGTTTAGTCATGCTCTTGGTGAAACTTCTTCTCCTCCAGACAAAAAGTATATTTTTTTCACCGAGTTCCCGACAAGAAAATTAGAAAAATGTGTTCCATGAATTACCTAAATGACATGTAGAACTGATGGAGAGGTAGTTTGACCAGACCCAGGAGTCGATCCTGTCCTGAGCTTCCTGTTCTCTGCCACACTTCAATCACCATCATATTATTCTTCATCCGCTCCAGGAGTTTAGTTGTTAAGGCCACAGGCGTCACCTAAGACCACAGAAAACAGGGAAAAAGCACATCTGTAGCCTAAAGTCAAGTCATTACATTTTTTAAACCAAGTAAGTCCCAGTAAGGTCAGCTGAGCCTATTTTTCAAAGGAGACCTGGCCAAGATCGTAACATTACAACTCTCAGAAAAGACGACAACATGAGCACACAAGTAAAACTAAACTAAAAACCAGGTCTTATTATAGGAATGAAAAGTGATTTATTTTTTAAATCAAATCTCAAAAATAAGAAAACTAAAATGAACTAGAACAGCTTCACTACAAACAACAACAACGTTATTTAAACTATTCCAGGCGGCTGCAGCAGAACACATGAAAGCAGACGAGTCCAGCATTCAGATTAAATAGATGAGCTCCATGAAACACATTTATAAAGACACCGTCTGTCCAAAGAGCGAGGACTGCAGTGGTAGAAACGTACGATTAGAAGACTGGATGTCCTCAACTGACCTGGACAAAGTTGAACGAGGGGTTTGAATGACCCCAGCTGATGACGGATCTCGCCGTCTCATCACACCAGAACAGTCTACAGTTCAAGTAGACGTTTGGAGCTTGTGCTGGTCCACGGCTGAAGTTCTTCCCGTCTGGCACCATGAGTAAAGCATGCAGCAGCAGCACCTCCTGCTCCACCTGCTGCCAGGGTTTAGGAGGAGCTGTGAGGAGGCCGGGATGAGGACAGGGTCCATTCAGCCTGGAGTCCTCTAGAGATCCAGCTGGTAACTCCTCCCTGCCAGCAGGGTGGGATGTGGACATGTCTTCCCGCTCTGGACTGTCTGCAGCGTCTCTCCAAGTCAGCTTGCTTTTAAAACGTTCAGACGACAAGCTTCTGCTGTCGACTCCAAGTTCCAGGGACACCTGAAAAAGATATTAATATTCTTTCTGCTAGTCATTTGCAAATATGACTTCCTGTATAAAAGCCGTGTATTACCTTGAGAGGTCCAACCTGGTGCGTTTCATTGTTCTTGTCCAAGCTCTGAACAGGTAAGACAACAGTGTGACTCAGCTGCTTGCTGTCCAGCAGACAGCGCAGTGGATGAACCGCCTTTCCAATGGCAACAGGCTGCATGGACAGCAGACAAGTTCAGGACCAACACTGCAGTCTTTCAAGTTCAACAGTTCTACTGTACGCACATCTGAGCATTTAATGAAATATCAAACTACCTATATATTTCTATTTATTTATGGAAGCCTTATTACAGCAGTTCTATTTGTAGCAGCACTAAATGACAGCACAACTGCTGTATTTTGTTAAAGATGACTAATATTTCCAAAGTGAGAAGTGCATAAAGACCACAGAGGACCAATTCAATTCCTTATTATTCAAAATCATACATTACAGCCACTTAATAGACTAAGACTCCAATGTAAAGCACACTATAATCTAAGGATATCAGATCGATATTTTAACCAATTATATGAGTGATGTGTAAGAAAGATCTACATACTTTCTTCTGGTCACTCTTTCGTGAGTAGATCTTGAAAAGCAGATCCGAATCCCACCACTGTTGAACTGTTGCTGGACTGAAGTGGACCGGAAACACAGAGAGCTGCTGGAACCTCGCCGCTAAAAAACACAGAAGATCAAACGTAAGTCAGAAAAACCTGTTGCTAACTGGTGGGATTCACAAAACCACAATCTAACAGGCTTTACCTCCTCCTGTGACTTTACTAGAAACAGCTCTGGTCACCTGCCCACCTCCAGTTTTGCTGCCATCATGTCGACTGGAAGCGTTGGCCATCGGGAACACGTACTCCACAAAATACGTACTAACAAACGACAGAACACATCACATGTATTAGTAACTCATAATGGCACTTCTATTTTTAGCTTCTTAGATATTGTTCTTATCAGTTTTATTGTTGTCATTGTGTCTTCTTAGCCATTGTTTTTACCTGTTATTATTTTATTCTATTTTATCTGTTGCTTGCTCTGTAAAGCACTTTGATTTGAAACTTCCATATAAATAAAGTTGTTATTATTATTATTATTATTATTATTATTATTATTATTAAAAAAGACCAATAAAATGTAAATGCTACACCTACCACTTCTTGCTGATTATTGGCCGAGCAGGTTTAGCTTTACTGGAGGTCTTTCTGGGTGTTGTGGTGGAGATGAAGGCAGGTACAGTCAGGGAGTCGATGGTCACTTTGACCATCCGGATCAAACTCAGAAAGCTCAGCTGCTCCACGCTCAGGTGAGGACATTCACCAGCAGCATCTGCAGACTGCTGATGCTCGGAATCTGAACTACATACAGTCAAAATATGGTTAAAAACTGCCTTAAAAGCAATACAGGACTATATGGAAGCTACAACTGCTGTATTAACTTTTCTCTTGCATTCTTTGTAAATAGTTTCTTAATATATTTGGAAGAGTTAAATACTGGACTTGCCAACATCGACCTGTGCTTATAAATGGAGCTTTTTGTTCTTTACTGTTCAAGATTTGTGGCTTAAAGTGCACCTAAAGCCCTTACTCTTTATTAATCCTGGGTCCTGACTGGGTCGGATGTTTTGGCTGAGTTTTTCTTGAGGATGGTGTTTTTTTAGGTTCCTCCTCAGTATCATCTGATCTGGTGACAGAGATCTGAAAAGACAACTTCAATGAATCCGCTGCTTGAAAATCAAACGAGTGAACTCACAAAGGCAGACAAAGAAACACAAGAAGGTCAACTACTTACAGGAGTTTTGTAGAACAAATTCTCCAATAAGCTCTGATCATACTGTGGATCGTTGAGCTCACTGTCTCCGTGGTCGGACAGAGATCCGGGGGAGGAGCCTTGTCCGTCCCACAGAGGCAGAGATGTGATTGAGCTAAAGGATGAAAAGTAATACTGTTGGAAAAGTCAACCTTTTATTTTGTGACAGATTTGGATGTAAATGCAGACATAGCTGCTACCTGCCAAGAAGCAGATCCACAGCTCTGTTGTCCACGTCAGCAGAAATGTCCAAGGAGAGGACAGCAGCATCATCAGAGGGCTTCAGAGGTGAAGCTGCATTCAGGATATTTTCAAGAAACATCCCAGAGGGGGATGGAGTAGACCTGCAGACACAAGAAGGGAATGAAGACTTACAGACTGTGCATTAAACACGGTGAGAGAAAACATTTGTCTTTTCTTAATACAAACTTCTGAAACACTGACTTTGAAGGTGGCTGGATGTTGTCCTTTGGGAGAGGCAGAGGGGTATCCTTCAGAGCCGGTGCAGAATCCATGTCACAGTTCAGAGCTGAAACCACCATTGCATTTCGTAGCTTGTTTCCACGCTCTAGAATAACTGAGAAGAGAGAAAATGTTGGTTATCTTACCAAAAACATTTACATGTGCAGTTATGTCAAAGTGACGTGGAGTGATGCTGCAACCGACCTGAAAGGAGATCACTGGTTGCTTGTCCATGATGAAACTCCTGACTTGAAGGATTCACAGCTGTTTGATTATTCTGGGATTTGTTTGTTATTGGCCTCTGATTCTCCAGAGTCTCCTCTTTGTCTTTTGGAGCATTTTGGAAATATAAATGGTCCTTCCCTCTGAAAATATTACACCAATATATACAATAAGATCCCTCTATGGAAAATTAAACATAGCATTTTATAATTTAAGAGGTATCCCTGTGTGGGTATATTATTAAAACTACTCCAAACCTTGGTGTGTTCCCAGCTGATTCTTTGCCGCTGCCAGCTGAGAGCGATCTGTGCTGCTGCTGCGATGGTGCAGTCAGTTTGGTGACTTTCAGTCCTTCCATGCTGATGTCTGTGGCAGGACCTGAGCTGCTGCTGTCATAAGCTTCAGTCAGAGGCTCAAGACTAAGTGAAACCTAAAGAGGTAAAAAAGAAAAGGAGCTAAGATGTAGACTGTCCTCACATTTTTCTTGACTAAAAGCACAGCTAGTGATGAAGAAATTGTTCGTGCTATATCGAGAAAAAAGCAAAAAGCACCTTCAAAGAATAGCTCAAAAACGTTCATCATGTCTTCTTGTTAATACATTAGTTTTGAGTTGTTTTGTTCAGACATCAGGTGAATAAATAGATGTTGATGACCTTGTAAACAGTCGTTAGTTACAGCCCTATTTACAGGTACTACTCCACAAATGCAATGTAAATTCAAATTTCCACTAACCTGTAACTCTCCCAGCTTTTCAGATGTTGGCGATACAAGGGTGTAGAATCCACTAATCGGATGTGACAGAGTCAAACGGGAGATACCCACAACCTGAGCCCGGGCGATTGGCAAATGATCTGGTTTTGTCAGAACTTCCAGCACCAAAGAGCCCATATCTGGTAATAAAGGATGAGCTGCAGATTTAAAGATGGATGCAGTATAGCAAACATATCAGCAGGTATTTCAGTGTTTCCTAAGCTACCTGTAAGATATGAGGTGAACTGCTTTGGGCCGCAGCGGATGGGGAAGCGTGCCGTTGTCTTGATGGTTTTCTGTGACAGCTGCGATCCATCTCTTGGGAAGAAGTGCGTCCCGTTGGTCGACTCTCCCCACCAGCGCAGCCTGATGAACGCTGCAGAAGGGGGTTTGTGAACGGTCCATAACACCCGACTTATGGTCACCTGCAGGAAGCATCTCAGCTGGCCCTCAACTAGCGGAGGGAGGCTGGTGGAGGGGGACACATCGCTGGGGGCTGCAAGAGTCACGTTTGATTACAGCAAAGTCAGAATGCAAACTATGCAAAGAGAGGAAATTCTAACATCAAAGGTGAACATACAGTGGAACAGGTGAGAGTGGTAACTGCTGCAGGTTTCAGTTCGATGTTGGCTGATGGAAAAATCACATACTGCCCTCTCAGACTGTGCAGCAATTCAATATCCACCAAGCAGAATAATATTATGATGACACAATGTTAGCATGATTTCAGCAGACAATAGTACTTTTTAAGTGCGTATTAAGGTTTACATTTTAACATAAATAGCAGTAAAACACAGCTCACTGTTTGACCTTCAACAGCATTATATTTTCAATTATTTTACATTCAGTTTTGGAGATGTGTCATTCTGGGACTTGTTGATAACAGAAAATCTGCTGATGAATATTGTGATAATTCCAAGACCTACTATTTACAGCTGCAGATCTGTAGGAAGCTTACAAATTCATCCCAATGCATTCATCAAATACCCCTTTGAGCTACTGTACCTATGATTACAGCAAGATTCCATTTGAACGCCATCATGTTAAACAGTTATGATATTACGGACAATATTTTTGATATAGCACTGATTGGAACAAGTAAACCTACACTTAAAGCCCAGTGTAAATCAGTTAGTGTTGAATTACACTCCAAATATCACAATAAGCACAAGTGTCTTGTGTTTAAACTGACCAGTATTAGACTACTGCAACTTTTTAATTTCATCTTTAAATAACCACAAAAGCTCCCCATCTTGCTAATATTTGCAGCAGTGATCATAAACAAGAAATACAAGGCAGTTTTAGATTAGACACCACATAAACATACAGGAACACAGCATTTTCACTGGATAACTAATAAAAAGTAACGGATATACAGCCCATTCCATTTTTAGCTTTAGCATCTTTTGGCAGAACAACAACAGTTGCTTAGAGTTTGTACAAAAGAGTTACAAACTGGAAAACAAATGTTTATTCAGGCAGACAGAAAACGACGAAATAGTAACACAATCCGACAGAAAGTGACAGCACAATAACTGAATACAAAGTTAGCTAGTAAGCTAGCAGAGGAGGCTAACGTTAAACTGACAGCTACTTACGTTAGCATTAGCCTGCTAGCAGCTAAGCTACACTAACTTTACCTTTTTTCCTCCCGCTCCTCTGCTTTCTGCTCTTCATCCCTCAGCTCAAGACATTTGTGAAAAACAGCGGGGCCGAAGCAAAGTCTGATCCGTCAGCAGGCATGTTTTATTATTACTCTGCAGCTCAATAATAATCCGTTTAACTGAGCTTTGTGAGCCGCTAACACACACACAAACACACAAACGGCAGCGCGAAAAACTGTTTCCGAGCAACGAGAGTTTCTGTCCCGCTTCCGCTGCCGCTAAGATTCACTGGCATTCTGGGAAATGGAGTTTGTTGTTGCTGAGGCTGGCACGAGAAAGGATTTTATAGAAGTTTTACCGTTGTTTTCCTTGTTGTTGAAAAACAATAATTACAAATTACACATATTTCAAAATATAATATAGTGTTGATTTTCAAAGTACTGCACCTATTAAATCTAAAACAAAAAATGTAAACGTACTTCAGTTAGTAAAGGTAAAAAATCACACGAAACAGTCCTATTTAAACAAAATATATTGAGTTATAACAAGCTGTCAAATTATTACGTGCATCAAGCAAAAACAAACGTTGTGAATCCGTGTATGGTTCACTCATTCGTTTTTCCGTTTCAAAATAAAATCTAAAAAAAAAACATCAAACCACGATGTTTTTTTGTTTTTCCGTTTTTAAAACCTAAATGTAGAAATGTATTATTTAACTAATGAAAAAACCACAGCGTTGGTTTTTTGCTCTAGCTTTTTAAAACCGAAATACAAAATACGGCTCTTGTTTTATTTTGTAGCAACACCGGAAGTCACCGAGGAAGAACAGTTTAGAGCTGGTCTGGACCGTGAACACATCTAGAATGGCTGTCCTCGAACCCTTTTCCTATTTAATTCTCTTTAAGAGTGGAAATCCCACGCAGAAATCATGGAGCTCCACATTGCTCTATATTATAGTTTATATTATATTATATTATATTATATTATATTATATTATATTATATTATATTATATTATATTATATTATATTATATTATATTATATTATATTATTATAGAGTCTATAATGAGAGTCAGGAGGTTCTGCTGGAGAACAGTTTAAGAAGATCAATCATGTGTCGATGCTGATTTGGAGAGAGCTGGAATTTGTTCTGTTAACCACAGATGTTATTTTCAGTGCCATACTTTATTAACTGTAGAATGTTATGTTTCACTTCTGTGTGTTTTACAGTCAGATCCGACATGTGGACGACAGTTTATGATGGGATGCTGGTCATCTACTGGTGTTCCAGTTTAACTGGTGATCAGGTTAACTGGTGATAGTTTCCGCCTCCAGATGTTTCGTCCTCAGATTCATCCGACCAGACTTGGCTGTGTGTGAAATAAATAGATAAAGAAGACCTCGCCGAGAAACGTCAGTATCACTACTTAATAAAGTCTATATCCATGTAAATATCATCTACAGACAGTAAAAAGAATTGTGCTGGCGAAATAAAAAACGTATTTTTATGATAAGACAGTAAGACAAAAACATGTCTTCGGTGTTTTCACATTAGGTGGTGCGGAGTTTGGGACAGAAAAGTGAAGTCATTCGCCACGAGTTATGACTTTGATTTCCGGTTCTGCCGGAAGCTTCCAAATGGGAAAAGGCTTTTTCTTTTTGTGACCAGCTGATTAGCCATCTGCCATACAGCTGTGGGGGAACTAATGATTGGTTTGGCCGTTGCAGCTGGGAGTTCAAATTGATTGGCGGACGTAGATCCCGTAAACTCCTGAACTCTCCTGGACAGGTATGAGCTGTTCAGCACGCAATACACTGGTAAGCTTTAGCTTTTGTATTAATATTGTTTCTTCTTTTAAGACCAGTGTTCTGTGGCTGCAGGGCAGAGTAGTGATGGTGAAATCGAAGCTTCATGAAGCAATGAACCACTTTGACACAACTGCATCAAGAACGACACACTGCTTCGAAGCATTTGACACAACCAGAAGAGTGACATCTGCTGGCTCTGTGTCAGAACTGCAAGTGGAGAAAACTGAAAAAGCCTCAGGACTGCTTGTCTCACACTGCTTTGTACTTGCAATAAATGTTTTAAAACGGTATATATGTTTGTTTGCATGCATGTATATGTGTTTTTGTATGTAAATATAGATATATTTAAATGTGTGCGCACGTGTGTGCGTGTGTGTGTAGATATACATGCATATGGTGTGTATAGAGGTACTGGGGGACAGGAAAGTGCTTGTGCTACTTTGTGTGGGACACTAGTATTATGTGATGTGGAAGTCAATAGTAGTGCTTCTGCAACTTTGCCATTGTGTCAGTATAAATGGGGTGTAAACCAGGGAGTGCATGGTTTCAGTCTGTTTCTTTTGTGGATGACTACCTCTCCAGCTTTGGAGAAGATCCGCTCACATGCCACAGATGTTGCTGGCATGAGGAGATATTTTTTGGCCATCCTGAAGAGGTTTGGATACAGTTTGACGTGATGCCCAGTAGGTGAACGGTCTTCTCCTCTGGACAGGTAGGTCTCAGATAGACACCTTTCACTCTCACAACTCACAACACACTCTTTCAACCACTCAAACTACTCTCTATGTACCTATCTATAACCTATTCTACTATATGTGTAGTGTGTTTCTATGAATGAATGAATATGTGTTGTGTATGTGTGAATCTATGTGTATGTATCTATGAGTGTTATTTAGTGTATGAAATGTAAATAAATCTATCTAAACTTAATTCTACCTAAATGTGTTCTCTCTCTGACTTCTTTCCAAATGGTAAATGTACTAGCTTAATGTCCTCTCAGAAACCCACAGTTTGAGGAGTGAATCGGACCCTTTTAAGACCTGGACAGATTGAAATGTCCAACCCCTTCGTTATTCCCAAAGCACCGCCATGTACAGTCTATGAGCACCGCAACGCACGCTGTGACGTAACGAGGCCTCGCTCTCGATAGTCACGTGATTGTTGGGCATGCCGAAGCAGGGGTCCAGACACTGTCTCGGAACACTTCCGCTTCAAACGCTCGGCACTGTGTCGAGCAAACTGGCTCCAGCGTAACATCACTAGGGCAGAGTCCGCTGACGGTGTCCCGGTTTATCGGCGGCGTCATTCGCGTGTAGCGTCGGACAGCAGAGGTAAACAAAATGTTTGTTTATGTTTATTGTTCCGTTGCTGTGTTGTGGTTAAAAATTTCTTTGTTTCATTACAGTTTTGCCTCTGTTGCCTTGTCTTTTTGCTTGTTTATTTTGTTGTTTCTTTCTTTTAGTTTGTAGTCGTTTTGCCTAGTTCTGTATTAGTTTGCTTGGTTCGAGTTTAGTTTCGTTTTCTCCCCGTTAGTGTGTTGTTTATCCTTAGGTTGTCGTGGCTGTGTTCTCTGGCTCAGTAATCAGGTTTCTCTCCTCCATAGCTGCGTAGCGCCTGTGTGACTGTCAGTTTTAATAACTGCATTTATATTAACATTAGTGTGTCTTGTGTGCTGAACATATTTTTGTACCAGAATAGAAATTGTATTTATATTTTCTATACACGCCTCTGTAATCATTTGTGCCCGTACCCGTGTTTAGCAGGGGAAACCCTCTGTTGAGAGGCAGGATTGTGAACATTCTTAGGGTGAAAGTCCCTAGGTGGCGTTGTCGGTTCCGTGTTAAAAGAAACCAGAAGACCCTCACTAGTCCTAACTTGGTTACATTTTGTTTGAACCTTAAAATTTGTAAAAACGCAGTGTTTTTTTTTCTTTCTCTACTTTTTGTTTTTCAAATTTAATTTTTAAAAAGAAAAAAAACAAAGCGATTATTCGTTTTTTCTCATTTTATTTTGAAACGGAAAAACGAATGAGCGAACCATACATGGATTTTATCTGGCAATTGGATTTTCCGTTCTGAAACAAGTATTGAAAAACACAAAACGAGTGGTTATTTGATTTTCGTTTTAAATACAAAAATTAAAATTGAAATACAAGGCGTTTTTCCTTTTCATGATCAAAAATGGATATACGAAATTTTTTTAAATGGTTTGGTTTTCACTGTATATTTAGAACAACAAGAAAATAAAATCAGTAAGAGACAAACGAAAAAATGTCAGTTTTTTTTTTCACTTTCTGAGACCGAAAGTGGTCATCAGCAAGTGTGGAGCCAAACAGAGTTCGGTGCAGAGACTGTATATAACTTTTTTTTCCGTTAGTTTTCATGGTCAAAATGAGAGATCAGGTGGCTGATCTTAAAATAAATCAATATTGATTTTTTTTATAGAGCGTTAAAGTTTTACGAAGCCAGGGGGCGGGACTACTTGTTTGACAGTCTGGTCTGGAATGATTGACAGGTCCTATGGAGGAGGCAGCAGAGACTCTGCTCTCCTCGTTTGGATTAATTCTGATATAATAACTGTTGGTTTATTTATCGGTGCAGCAGCAGAACATTTTCCACAGACAGTTTTCCTGCCCGTTGGCTTGTTTTAACCAGTTTTCTGCCTTCGGCTGATTCTACCAGCAGACACTGAAAGGACTCTGATAGTTCGGTAAGTTAATGTTTATTTTCGTATCGGTGCCGCTTTTACTGCACTTTATATGCAGCTTTAGTGTCAGATATAATGTGTGCCATGCACTCCAGATGTTGGAGTTTATTTCAGTGTGTATTGACCAGAGAAGAGAGTTAGCATAGTAAATATTAGTTTTAATGTTAGCGATCCTAACCGAGCTAGCTGTTCAGTCGTAGCCTGAATAAAGCTAACGTAGCATTACGCTAACGTAGCATCAAGCTAATGATGTTTGTGTTGAGTTTCATGTAAACAGCTGAAGTGTGTTGTGTTACTGTAATGTAGTGCATTTAATTAATAAAGCTGTTCATGGAGACGCTGGTTCACATTAATGTAACGTTTAGAAAACCTAAATGTGATTAAAACAGTGAGGTTAAGGTTCTGTGTTGTCAGTAGTCCTGAATATCTGCTGAGTCTCTGAAGTTAAACTGGAGAAAACAGTAAATCTTGACATCATGGCCACTTTCTGTTCCTCAAGTTAGTTCTGCTTTTACCGTCTTCGTGTTGCAGCTTGTTTTCTCCGTCTGAATGTGAGTAAGAGACACTTTAAACTGGTTTTTATCTTTTATATATCTATAGAACATAAAACTGATTGAATCATTTGTCGTAGTTTAGATCAAAAATGTTGTGACACAAAACATTAAATCAATCTTTTTTTTTTTTTTTTTTTTTTTTCTCTCCCTAAAACCAAATCTTCAGACATGTTGGTGTTCCGGCAGGTTCAAAAGGCTCAGGATCAGGAAATGAAACAACACCAGCGTAAATGTTTTAAAAATGCTTTTATTCACAACAAGAAACTCTATACAGGAACCGGAACTAGAATCTTAAACAAAGAAGAACTAAACTACTACTAGAACTAAGCTTCACCAAGAACACGCCTAGGAGAGAGAGAGAGCGAGCAGGAAGCACTACAACAGCCTTAAGCTGTGGCTGTGACAGTTGGGGTGTTCCCAACCAGCAGGACTTATCAAACTGATGCAGTAGTGCTGAAATCAATGTGTGTGTGTGTGTGTGTGTTTTTTTATAACCATTTTGTGTCTTAATTTGTCTCTTTTTTTTTTTTAACCATTCTGTGTCTCCTCTGTCAGTTTATGTCCTACTTCTTTCAATTTCTGTTATTTTAAGTTTTTTTCTATGGTTTATCAGTAAATATCATTTGTATTTGTTCTCAGTTCTAAACAGGAGTTGTTCTTATCAGCAGAACTTCAGTGCAACAGTTGTAGGATGGAAATGCTTTGAACGTTTGATTTTTCAACAACAACACACGTAGAACTAGAACATATTGTGGACCAAACAGAGGTGGAGAAAAGTTTTGGGACTCCCCATGCATTTGTGAAATACTGCATTAAGAATCCCTCTGAGGTCTTCAAGTGGAATTTCTTTTAGTTCAGCCACAGCCAGAATACTGAACACATCCTAAAAAAGACATTAAAACCTGAAAACTGATTGGTTCCATAAAAATACAGCAGAAATGTTGAGTTTTGGCTCATTTTGGTTCCAGTGATCCACTAATGAAGGTCCTGCTTTATTATTTAAAGACACAGTTTTAGTTTCCGTGCTTCATGTCTTTATAAAGCAGCACATTAGAAAGTTCTTCAGAGATAAAAACGACTAAAACAAAGAACCGAACACAGGAAACTCAGTCAGGAAGGGTGCAGCTGTAACCACATCAACAGGAAGTGCAGATGCAGTCCTTCAGCAGTTGGATTCACTCTGCAGAAATGCAGACCAACCAACAGCTGGAAGACAAACCAACATCTGGACGTCCAAGAGTTTCTTCAGCAGGAAATGACCTCATCCTGATCCACATGGAAAACCAGCCAATGACATGACAGGAGCTTCAGCAGCAGTGGTCAAACCAAACTGGTGTCCAGTGTTCCACCAGACTTTTAGATCATGGCTGAAGGTCCTACAAGGCTGTCAAGAAGCCCCTGACCAATGAGAGACAGAGGTTAGCCCGGTGTCGTTGGACCAAGAACACAAGACCTGGACAGCCAGGAAGTGGAAGAAGATTCTGTGGTCAGATGAGTCCAAAGTTGGTCCAAAATAACTCAAAACTACTCCAAAGTGAACTAAAAAGTTCCAAAATGACTCAAAATTTGTCCAAAATGACTTTAAACTGTCTGAATGTGATCTGGAATTAATTGGAAAGTCATTTAAAATCACTCAAAGTTATGCAAGATTTGTTTAAAAAAGCTCAAAATTTGTTAAAACCAGTTAAAATACATCAAACAGTTCTTAAAGTTTGTCTGAAATTACTTAAAACTTGCTCAAAAATGACTCAAACTGTTCAAATTTACTTAAAATTCATCCAAAAAGAGATAAGCTGGTGAATAAAATGATTCGAAATTCATCTAAAATAGCTCAAAATTTGTCTAAAATGACTTAAATTTGTCCATGTTTGTGGATATTTGTCAAAAAATACTTTGAATTGTCTGAATGTGATCTTGAATGAGTTAGAAATTGCTTAAAATTACTCAAATTATTCACGATTTATTTAAAATGGCTCAAAATTAGTTAAAACTAGTTAAAAATTGTCAAACAGTTCTCAAAGTTTGTCCAAAAATATTTAAAAGTGGTGCAAAAATGACTCAAACTGTTCAAATTTAGTTAAAATTCATCTAACAAGAGATAAAATGGTCAAAAAATGACGACAAATCTGAATAAAATGACTAGAAATTCATCTGAAACATGTCAAAAAGTAGATGGACCCTGTTTCCAGCTGCTGTTAGTTTAGTTCCAGCAACAGAAATGTGGCTCCACAGCTCCGTGTTCGCTCCTTCATGGGACTAAAAAGTTGTCCGTTTAGTCCCTGGTTTGTGTTTCCAGTAGTTCAGGTGTTTGTCTTGTTGTTGTGTCCGTTGTCTGGGGTTTGCTGACGTCTCTTTGGATTCTACCTGTCTCCTGTTAGGCTTGGCAGCTAGTTTCCTCTGGTTCTGACTGCATATGTACCCCACCACTAACTGCATGAAGCCTCGGGGTGAAACAGCTAGTTAGCTTTAGCTGGAGTTAGCATAGCTGTAGGGGTGGGTCTCCTGTTCACAGTTAGCCCCGAGTTCTGCACTATGAAGCCAGATTAGTGGCTCAGCAGGTATGTTGAGACCAAACACGGAGTTTTCAGGATCATGAAGGTGTGTCTCTTTGTACCTGACTATATCTCCATGGTAACTGATGCTGTGGAGCTAGATCTCCATGGTAACTGATGCTGTGGAGCTAGATCTCCATGGTAACTGATGCTGTGGAGCTAGATCTCCATGGTAACTGATGCTGTGGAGCTAGATCTCCATGGTAACTGATACTGTGGAGCTAGATCTCCATGGTAACTGATGCTGTGGAGCTAGATCTCCATGGTAACTGATACTGTGGAGCTATATCTCTATGGTAACTGATGCTGTGGAGCTATATCTCCATGGTAACTGATGCTGTGGAGCTAACCTGGTCCAGGTTGTGTTCAGAGTTTAGATGGAAATGGGCTGAAAGAAGCGTCTCCCTTTAACCAAATCGTTTCCTAGTCAGTATTTCTGAGTCATCCAGATTCTCAGCTGAGGAAAAAGTTGTTTCTGTAAACATGTTGAGCTTTATGTGACGAAAACCACTGGATGAAGTCGTCTAGTCCCAGCATCACACACTGTATGCATGGCATTGCCATGGTAACCTACATGGATGTGGTGGGTGATGCAGAAAATGCATCAATGTGTTTTAATGTCTGGTCTGTTTCCTCTGCTGGTACTGCAGCTGATAGAACATTGATTATTTATTGGTATTTATTACACACAATATTCAATCAGTCACATTCATTTCATTTTGATTTGGCCACAAATTAAAGAGATTTCCTGCATTACGGGATGGTGTCAGACCGAAATGTGTCTTAATTTGTCTCATTTGTATCATTTTGAATCATAATTTGTCTAATTTTAATTGTTTTTCTGCCTTGACTTCTTGCATTTTGTGTCATAATTGGCCTTTCTTTTGTAGTTTTGTGTAACGTTTGTTTTGTGTCTTAATTAATCTATTTTTATGATTTTGTATCTTAATTTGTGTAATTTTTGTCATTTTGTCTTAATTTGTCTAATTTTTACCATTCTATGTTTCCTTTGTGTCATTTTATGTCCTAATTCTTTCAATTTCTGTCATTTTCAGTCTTTTTTTCCATAGTTTTGTCTCAGTTTGTCTCATGTAGAATGTAGTTGTCAAACATGAAAACCTGCTCTGACTGGGGGTTTGAGGCTCAGAGATGAAACTTTAAATGACTCCTTAGTTTTTCTTCATATTCCAACTCCCCCATAATCAGAACTGATTCCATCTGCTGCAGGACTTTTTCTGTAATGATTGGTGACTTGTCCTCCTCTGTTGCCTCTTTGTTTTGTGGAGTTCCCCAGGGCTCTATTTTGGGTCCTTCGCTATTTTCATTGTATATGTTGCCACTGGGGTCAATTATAGCGAGGCATAATTTAGCATTTCACTGCTATGCCGATGATTTCCAGTTCTATTTACCGGTGTTCCCAAACAAAAGTGGTGCTCTTCAGTCCCTCACACACTGTATCAATGACATCAAGTCATGGCTGGGGAAAAAATTCCTCCATCTAAATGAGGACAAGACTGAGTTCATTTTATTTGGTGACAATGTTCTTGCGGCTTCGGACTCTGTGTTTTCAAAGCTAAAACCGTCTGTAAAGAACCTTGGGGTTACTTTTGACAGCAGTTTTACATTCGTCAAACAGATCGACAACGTGGTCAGAGTGAGTTTTTATCAATTACGTCTTTTATCTAAAGTAAAGCCTTTTTTAAATCGCACCGACCTTGAAAGGACTATTCATGCCTTTTTCAGCTCATGAATAGACTATTGCAACGCTCTTTATGTTGGTGTTTCCCAGTCAGCCCTGAGCCGCCTCCAGTTGGTGCAAAATGCGGCAGCCCGTTTGCTGACGAACACTTCAAGGCATCAGCACATCACCCCGGTCCTCTTTTCCCTCCACTGGCTTCCAGTTTCTTTTAGGATAGATTTTAAAATTTTGCTTTTCGTTTTTAAAGCCCTCAGTGGCCTTGCGCCTATTTATTTAACGGAACTTCTTTCTGTCCGAAACCCTGACAGGGCATTAAGGTCCTCTAAACAGCTGTTTCTGGAAGTCCCTGGACCCAGACTTTAGAACAAACTGCCTCCTGACATGCGCACCATCACTGACTTTGGCCTCTTCAAAGCCCAGCTCAAAACACATCTTTTCAGACTGGCTTTTAATACTCAGTAATGCGGGGACATTTTATTTTATTTTATCTTATTTTATCTTGATTTTATTTGTTGACATGTGTTCTATTGTTCCTTTATTTTAATTTGCTTTTATTCTAATTTTATTGTTTGATTTTAACTGGAAAGCACTTTGGTCACCTTTGAGTGTTGTAAAGTGCTCTATAAATAAATCTTGATTGATTGATCGATCGATCGATCGATCGATCTGCTTGTCCAACATTCCAGATCCTGAATCAGTGGTTAGAAATCAGAGTGAAAGTGGTGGACGGTCAGTTTGTGGCTGCTGGAGGAAGCAGTGTGTTGATCAGAAGCTGCAGTTTGTGACTCTGCTGCTCCTTCAGTCAGGTTTTAATTAGACTCAGTCCATTTGTTGGTCTTTAACAGGAAAAAGGTTGAATGTTGAAATAATCCGTCACATGAAATGAGTGGGAATCAGCCTGTAAAATGTGCTCTTATTGTGAAAGTCTGCCTGCTGCTTCCTCATAGGTGGAGTCCTGACTGGTTCCAGGAAACAGATCACCTGTCTGAGCGTCCAGGAGTGGACTGGAAACTTTCTTCTTCTTCTTCAGCGCTTTGAATAAAGTGTAAGTTTGCTTTGTTTGCTGCTTTAACTTCAGTAATGTTGCTGTTTGTTTCTGCTCTGTGATGTTTCTACATGTTCACTTCTTATTTCAGCACAAACTTTGGATGACTGCTGTTTAAACATGGATCAATATGATTATTAGGTTATTGATTGACTGCAATCAGTCAATATTTCTATGAGATTATTGATGGACTTGAGTCAGTTTGATGAGCTGCTGATGTTTCTTTGTTTGTTCTCAATCCAAAGTGCATGTTGTCTTTTTGACTTTGGGTTTGTGGGTGAGTCTCTGCAGCTCCATGACTCCATCTGCTGGACTGATAGTAGAAGTGCAGCAGCTGATCTTTTCCAGGAGGATTTGAGTGGATCAATGATGTTTGTTTCCTGTGCAGGTGAAGGTAGAAAGTGTGTGTGAGCTGCTGTGAGTTGAGCAGCATGGATGAGTGTGAGGACAGAGAGGAGGGAGTCCCTCCCTCTAAAAGCTCTCTGTGTGGGGAACAGGAGAACCAGAGCAAAGCTCAGAGGTGAGACCAGCATCTGTAACTGTCCAGGACTCTGGTGCATGTCAGAGCTCAGCATCACATCACTGCTGCATGATTATTCACAGGAATCCAGCTGGACCTGGACATGAACCTGGACATGGACCTGGACCTGGACATGGACATGGACATGGACATGGACATGGACATGGACATGGACCTGGACCTGGACATGGACATGGACATGGACATGGACATGGACCTGGACCTGGACATGGACCTGGACATGGACATGGACCAGGACCTGGACCTGCAACCAGCTGTGTGTCCTTCAAGAGTGACTGGTCTAAGGAACATCCTATTGAATTTAAAGGAGAACCAGGTCCTACTACAGAAGGGTAAGAAGTTCAGAACATAAACTTTTGACCAAAGGTTAAATAATCTCTTCACTGATTTTCCAGAAATCCGTTGTCAGATATTTTCTTAAACCCAGATTAGTTTTCATCTCATGTATTCAGAGCTTCATCTCCTCTCATATATGTTGCTGTCATTATTAATATCATTAATATTAATGTTCTTGATGTTGTTCTGCTTTAAGTCTCCTGAAAGTTTCCACATGCCTCTGTAGTGGTGGAACTCTTTATTTTTTATGGTTCTTTGGTGTCTGTGTGGCAGCATGGCTCGATAGCGCCTCCTATAGTTCAAGATCAGAGTTTTTACCTCAATATAGAGAACTAATCAGAACAACTTCAGATGTGGTCAATTCAATTCAATCTTTTCTTGTCATTGTCAATAAAACAATGAAATTTCATTCAGATCATGTCATAAACTGCATAGCCATGATATAAAGTGCAATGATGGTGCAAATCCCTTCTCCCAGTCCCATAAACACCCACTGTGTAAAATTAACACACAATAACATGTAATGCGATTATTTATAGCAGGCACAAATCTATAAATGTGAGCATTGACAGTGGTACTGCAGCACACGGAGGGAACAGACAGTTATTTGATCTTTGATTGACAAAATGCAGAGTCCAATTCACAGCTGTTGTAACAGTGGGGTAGGGTGAGTGTCTGTGGATGGGGCAAAGAGAGGAGGTGGGGGGTAACAGTTTAGCAGCCTCACTGCCTGAGGATACAGGCTGTGGGCTAGTCTGGTGGTTTGGGCTCTTATGGACCTGGACCTTCTACCTGAAGGCAGCAGGTGGAAGAGGTGATGCGCTGGGTGGTGATGATCATGCATCATGTTGTGCTCTCTCCTCAGACAGTGGGTGGTATAGATGGTGCTGATCTCTGGGAGGGTAATCCCAGTGATCTTTCCTGCTGTCTTTACCACCTGCTGGAGTGGCTGTTGGTCAGCTTTAGTGCAGCTTTAGAACCACACTAAGAACCTGTATGTTAAAACACTGCTGATGGCACAGTTGTAGAAGTTCATCATCAACTGCTTTGGGATTTCGGCACTATTCAGCTTTCATAGGTAGGTCGGTGTCATCTCAGGAGCTCTTTGATGCAAAGTTAACAGAATTGTGACTTTTTTTAAGGATATCTCCATCTCAGCACTGAGTTCTAGTCACAGCGCCACCTACTGGACACAGCAAGTCAGCCTTAGGAGACAAGAGAACTATTTAAATGAGATGTAGATGCTGTGTTCTACACGAGGCTCAGCAGCATCATGTTTTCTAGCACCACATGAAGTGATGTAAAACAGACGAAACATCATGTTCTGAACCACAAAGTTCAGACAAACTGATTTGTTCCATCAGTGAGCGATGGAGGTGAAAAAGCAAAGTTGTGGAACTATCATCCCACCTTGATGAACTTGAAGGCCTCATCACTGATTCCAGCTTTAGTTGAACATTAATGTTTAACTTCCATCTTCTTCAAAGACATTAAACTACTGATTGTTGTGTCAAATGTTCTGTCAGTTGTTCCAGATATATTCCAACATTAAATCCCTCTGAAACCAGAGACTCAGTGAAGCAGGAGTTTATATACAGGATGTGAAAATATCCAGGAGTACAGCTCTATACAATCAGGTAAAGCAAACAAGCCAGGGGAGTGAGCTACAGAGAACAGGAAACTAATCAAAACCCAACTAAAGATGAAGTTAACAGAAACTGAACACCAAAACATGAAACTCAAAGAGAGACGAAGGAAACACAAAATACACAAAACTACGACTGGAGACACAACCAGCTGTACTACAAAGACTAAAACTGAACAGAACCAAGTAGAACAAGACTACAGGAGAACACTAACCAGAAACACAAGAACACACTGAATCAGGAATGAATGAGGTCAATGCAGGGAAACCAGTGGAGAGATGAGTCAAGACTGACAGTCTGGCAGAGAGTGAAGTATGAGACAGAGTTTGATTGAGAGGAGAGTTTATTGGAGGCAGGAGAACCAGCCTCTGCTTAGGTGCTGCTGATTAGGAAGAAGTTCTCAGAGAAGGTTAGACAGGGAAAGGAGGTGCACAGATGCTGACACCATGGTTTCTAAGAGAATTTAAGGGGAATTCTCCTTCCTGGTGATCTTCCTCTTTATCTACTAGAATCCATCAGAGACCAGAGTCCTCTGGACCTGGATCTGGACCTCCATCCAGCTGTGTGTCCTTAAAGAGTGACCGGTCTAAGGAACATCCTCTTGATTTTAAAGGAGAAGAAGGTCCTGCTGCAGAGGGGTAAGATGTTCAGAACAAGGTTTCAGAGCTGCTAGTTTCATAGCAGATTGGCTCCTCATCAAACAGAACAAATGTTTTGAAGAAGTGATGCTAATAACGTGAACATCATCCACAGAGACATTAAAAACAGAACCAGGTGGATCACAGCAAGAACTCTGAGTTCACTAAAATATCAAGAAATAGTTTTACTGGACAAAACTCCAGTTCTTGGATCATATAAGCCTTGTTAGCCTGTATGTCAGCCTACATGTTAGCCTGTATGTTAGCCAGTATGTTAGCATGTCTGTTAGCCTGTATGTTAGCCCGAATGTTAGCCCACATGTTAGCCTGTATGTTAGCCTATATGTTAGGCTGTATGTTGGCTTGTATGTTAGCCTGCATGTTAGCCTGTATGTTAGCCTGTATCTTAGCTTGTATGTTAGCCTATACGTTAGCCTATATGTTAGCCTAAATGTTAGCCAACATTTAAGCCTGTATGTTAGCCTACATGTTGGCCTATATTGTTGATGGAGACGACTGATGCTGGACCAGGATGGAGAGGACAGAAAAATGGTTCTTGTCCTCTCTGAGTTTCATCAGTCAGCATCCAGACCTACAGAGCAGTTTTCCAGGTTCTCTCAGAAGTTCCAACCCTGGAGTAGGAACTTTGAACTCCTACAAACAGTCCTGAAAGAGGTTCTATGGGGACAGTTCCTGTGGTCAGAACAAAGATTGATGATGAGCCAAAATGAAGAGAAAGTTCCTGCAGTGGAAAACAGACTAATGTTGGAATCTCTAATGAACATCATGGACCTTCAGCTGGTGTTTGTCTCTGTGTGATAAAGTGAGAGTTAACTGTTGATGTTGATCCACAGAGTGGAGCAGCAGAACTCAGAGGTTCCCAGAGATCAGTCTGTCCAGCAGCATCACCTGGACTCCATATTCATGGTGAGTTCATGGACAACAAGTTGTTCTCCATCTGTTGTGTTCAGGCGTCTCCATGCTGCTCTTTGTAGACCAGTGGACTGTCAGTGTGTCCAACATGGATCTGATGTTTGGCTCCATGATTTGACTCTGATGGACTCATTGACACATTTCTCTGTTCCAGCTGCTGGAGGACAACATGGTGACTTTTATGAAGAAGGAGCTGAAGAAGATGCAGAAGGTTGTGAGTCCAGATTACCCAGAATGCTCCTCAGAGAGTCATAGGGAGGATGAGGAGGAGTTGGAGGGTGATGATGAAGAGCAGAGGAGCAGCAGAGAGATGTTTCAGCAGATCACAGTGTTGTTCCTGAGGAGGATGAAGCAGGAGAAGCTGGCTGACTGTCTGCAGAGCAGTAAGAGGATTTGTGGAAAGACTGAAGCTGCTGATCAACAGAACATTTTCTAAAGTCTCAGAATATCTTCACACAATCAGTCTTTAGGGGGACAAACTGTCACCTTCACTTTATTGCTGCTTTGGTGCTTTAATATCCAGGTTACTTCAACTTCACTCTTTCTTTCTTGTGTTTTCATTCAGAACTTCCTGCTGCAGTTTGTGGACGTGAACTTAAACGTGGTCTGAAGAAGAAGTTCCAGAGAGTGTTTGAGGGCATCGCTAAAGCAGGACAGCCGACCCTCCTGAATGACATCTACACAGAGCTGTACATCACAGAGGGAGGGACTGCAGAGGTCAATGATGAACATGAGGTCAGACAGATTGAAGCAGCATCCAGGAAAGCAGACAGAGCAGAAACAACCATCAGAGCAGAAGACATCCTGAAAGGCTCACCTGGAAGAGATGGACCAATCAGAACAGTGATGACACTGGGAGTGGCTGGCATCGGGAAAACAGTGTTAACACAGAAGTTGACTCTGGACTGGGCTGAAGACAAAAGCAACCAGGACATCCACTTCATGTTTCCATTGACTTTCAGAGAGCTGAATGTGCTGAATGAGAGAAAGTTCAGCTTGGTGGAACTTGTTCATCACTTCTTCAGTGAAATCAAAGCAGCAGGAATCTGCAGCTTTGAAGACTTCCAGGTTGTGTTGATCTTTGACGGTCTGGATGAGTGTCGCCTTCCTCTGGACTTCCACAACAATGAGATCCTGACTGATGTTACAGAGTCCACCTCAGTGGATGTGCTGCTGACAAACCTGATCAGGGGGAAGCTGCTTCCTTCTGCTCGCCTCTGGATAACCACACGACCTGCAGCAGCCAATCAGATCCCTCCTGACTGTGTGGACATGATGACGGAGGTCAGAGGGTTCACCGACCCACAGAAGGAGGAGTACTTCTGGAAGAGATTCAGAAATAAGAAGCAGGCCAAGAGGATCATCTCCCACATGAAGAAGTCACAAAGCCTCCACATCATGTGCCACATCCCAGTGTTCTGTTGGATCACTGCTACAGTTCTGGAGGAGCTGCTGAGAACCAGAGAGGGAGGAGATCTGCCCAGAACCTTGACTGAGATGTTCATCCACCACCTGGTGGTTCAGGCCAAAGTCAAGAAGGTCAAGTATGATGGAGGAGCTGAGACAGATCCACACTGGAGTCCAGACAGCAGGAGGATGATTGAGTCTCTGGGAAAACTGGCTTTTAATCAGCTGCAGAGAGGAAACCTGATCTTCTATGAGTCCGACCTGACAGAGTGTGGCATCGATGTGGAAGCAGCCTCAGTGTACTCAGGAGTGTTCACACAGATCTTTAGAGAGGAGAGAGGGCTGTACCAGGACAAGGTGTTCTGCTTCGTCCATCTGAGCATTCAGGAGTTTCTGGCTGCTCTTCATGTCCATCAGACCTTCATCAACTCTGGAATTAACCTGCTGGAAGAACAACAACAAACTGCCTCCAACAAACCTGATCCAACAGTTTTCTACCAGAGGGCTGTGGACGAGGCCTTACAGAGTCCAAACGGACACCTGGACTTGTTCCTGCGCTTCCTCCTGGGTCTGTCACTGCCGACCAATCAGAACTTCCTACGAGGCCTGCTGACACAGACAGGAAGTAGCTCACAGACCAATCAGGAAACAGTGGAGTACGTCAAGGAGAAGATCAGTGAGAATATGTCTATAGAGAGAATCATCAATCTGTTCCACTGTCTGAATGAACTGAAGGATGTTTCTCTAGTGGAGGAGATCCAACAGTCCCTGAGATCAGGACGTCTGTCCACAGATAAAGCGTCCCCTGCTCAGTGGTCAGCTCTGGTCTTCATCTTACTGTCATCAGGAGAAGAGCTGGATGTGTTTGACCTGAAGAAATACTCTGCTTCAGAGGAGGCTCTTCTGAGGCTGCTGCCAGTCGTCAAAGCCTCCAAGAAAGTTGTGTAAGTAGTTGGAGACTGAAGATCCTTTTTCATTTTGCTGCTGTTTCATCAGTATAATCTGCTTTTTGTCTCTTCAGACTGAGTGGCTGTAATCTGTCAGAGAGAAGCTGTGGAGCTCTGTCCTCAGTCCTCAGCTCCCAGTCCTCCAGGGTGACAGAGCTGGACCTGAGTAACAACAACCTGCAGGATTCAGGAGTGGAGAGTCTTTCTGCTGGACTGGAGAGTCCACACTGTAAACTGGAAGCTCTCAGGTCAGGACTCATCAACCTGTTCAACTGATGACCATTTAAAATGTGTTTTTATTCATGATGAGCAGAACAGCTGAGGTGGGAGGTTTTCTGTATTTGTATGACTCAGATCAGTTCTGTTCCTGACCTTTAGTACTAGTTTCTCTTCATGAGGCCTCTTCCACTACAGGAACTGAACAACCTGGAACCTGCATCACAGAACCAGAACCTGTATTAACCTGTGAAGTCTTGGTTCCAGGTTCTGTTTTAGTTTCCACTGTTTCACAAAATAGAATGTTTCAAATAGACGTTGATGAAAAGGAAACACCAGAACAAACATTTCATGTTCACACTTGAACTTGTTTTATGGATCTTCTCCAGGTTGTTTTCTCCTGACTAGATCCTTGCTTGTGTTGTTTCTACTCTCAGATGTTCGTCTCTTTGGATAAAAGCGTCTGCTGAATGAAACTGTAGACTGTTCAGTTTGTTCAATGACTGAACTCAGTGCAGTTCAGCTGGTGGACAGTTGGACTGTTGTTTACATTCTTATTTGAGGTTCAGGTCCAATTCCTTCTCACCATTGGAGCCCAAACAGCCACTGAAGCAGTGTTGCCTTCTGTCTCCACTGAGATCAAAGGGATCCTCAGTTCAGATCCTCTTGGGTTCATCTCCTCACATGTTGTGGACCCTGATCCCATCGCTCCCAACTCTGTCTTCACTGGGCAGCAGGACACGTCCCTACCTCAGGTGGTTTATGAGGAACTGAGATTCTGGGTTGAAGAACATGACAACATACTCAGATACTGGCTGAAGATTTTTGGAAAGACTTCCTGGAACAGCAGCTTCCAGGACTCCAGGTGTGTCAGAAATGATGGAGTGAAGCAGCAGCAGCCCTGCAGGTGAGGACAGTCATCATGACTGTTGATAAGCAGTGTCCTCATGTCCTCTGGTCTGTGGGTGAGGTCAGTCCAGTCTTCCTGCTGCTGATGGCTGAGTCCCATCAACTGAAGTGTTGGTGAAGGATAGAACATCCATCCCACCTGTGGTGAGGTTCATGGTCTCTCTGCTCTCCCTGAAGAGGAGCAACACCCTCATAGGGACCCTATGAGCCTTTTCAGACGTGAGGCTGTTAAAAGGTTGTTGGTTCCTTTCAGACTGTAGGGACTGAGAGCCAATCACTGGGCAGCAGAGTGTCTCCTGAGACTGAGAGAGAATGAAGAGTCCAGCTCACTGACGCTATGAGGAGTCCAGACTTCATCAAGAGTGGAGATAAACAGTTTAAACACATGAGTTTGGAGATCTTTAGTTTGGTTCCAGTGGGATTCACGTGTCAGTGAAAACCAAAGCATGAGTCTCAACAGCACAAGTAGAAGTGAAGGAACCTGAAGAACAAGGACTGGAGATCAGAAGACGTTTGTTCTGTAACAACATCAGAGATGTAACTGAGTCTGACAGTGATTTAATCGCTGTCATCAGCATCAAGTTGACTATTTTTCAGATTGTAAAGAAGGAAAAAGTCCAAACTGTGACTTGTCCAAGTGTGTGTGTCCTGATTTGAATCCAACAGACCAACTTTGGGGTATTTTAAAGACAAAGGTAGAGCAACACAAACCCTCCAACAAAGAACAGATGAAGACATAGTCTCTGAAGATGGTGGAACACCTCTGCAGGAATGTGGTTTCTTCATGCTGAGGAGGATTAAATGTGTCATCAAAAATAAAGGTGGACAAAGAAAGTAGTGAAAAAATCCAACATTCTAATGACAGTAATGAAAGATGTACTGACCTTTATTGGATTCATTTCTTGCCGTTTGGCCTGTATTCTTCATTTAGTAAATCTAAACTGTCTGTTTTTAATCAGATCAAATACTTTACTGCTTAACTTCAAAGTAATCTGATTACTGTAATGTGGTACACTTGGATTATTTTCACATTTAAATAATATTGCAGAGGACTGTCCTCAGCGCTGCTGTATTCTGGACATAGTGGGATGTATTTGTCGTTAAATGCACTGCTGTCTTTTCAACAGGACAGAAAATACTGAACTTAATGTATTACTTCTGTTCTTCTCTTTGTCTCTTCAGACTGAGTAACTGTAATCTGTCAGAGAGAAGCTGTGGAGCTCTGTCCTCAGTCCTCAGCTCCCAGTCCTCCAGTGTGACAGAGCTGGACCTGAGTAACAACAACCTGCAGGATTCAGGAGTGGAGAGTCTTTCTGCTGGACTGGAGAGTCCACACTGTAAACTGGAAGCTCTCAGGTCAGGACTCACACTTTGAAACTGATGTGATTTCTATCAGTGGATAAACAGCTAACCTGAGTACAATCATTTCTGCTGATGGGATTCATCAAATGAGCTTTTACTGAACTTGTGCAGGACTTTGTCAGGGTTTATTTTTGACATGATTAAATCCCACTAATCATTGTTGAGATTGTTGATTTGCTTGAGACGCATGAAATGTGCAGCAAAATGTATCTGAAAGACAAAGAAGGACAGAAAGAGTGAGAAACATCCATCCAAGTGTTGTCCGTCAGGTTTGTGTTGTTTTGTGTGTGCAGGCTGTCAGGCTGTCTGGTCACAGAGGAAGGCTGTGCTTCTCTGGCCTCAGCTCTGAGCTTCAAGACCTCAAATGTGAGAGAGCTGGACCTGAGCTACAACCATCCAGGAGACTCAGGAGAGAAGATGCTGAGAGCTAAAGTGGAGGATCCAGACTGTAGACTGGAAACTCTCAGGTACAGACAGACAGACACTCTCAGGA
>CM049590.1:15907935-16053063 GCA_027123335.1 Amphiprion clarkii
AGGTTTTCTTTGAACAAAAAATCATCATGAATTTTGGCGCAAAAAAAACGCCTTACTATACTATGTCGAAAAAAATGCGACTTTTCAAACATGTTGTAAAAACGTGCCATATGATGAAATAATGTAAAGGAGGGCGTGAAACACACTCCAGAAAGGTTTTCTTTGAAAAAAAAATCATCATGAATTTTGGCGCAAAAAAACGCCTTACTATACTATGTCGAAAAAAAATGCCATTTTTCAAACATGTTGTAAAAACGTGCCATATGATGAAATAATGTAAAGGAGGGCGTGAAAAACACTCCAGAAAGGTTTTCTTTGAAAAAAAAATCATCATGAATTTTGCCGCAAAAAAAACGCCTTACTATACTATGTCGAAAAAAAATGCCATTTTTCAAACATGTTGTAAAAACGTGCCATATGATGAAATAATGTAAAGGAGGGCGTGAAAAACACTCCAGAAAGGTTTTCTTTGAAAAAAAAATCATCATGAATTTTGCCGCAAAAAAAACGCCTTACTATACTATGTCGAAAAAAAATGCGACTTTTCAAACATGTTGTAAAAATGTGCCATATGATGAAATAATGTAAAGGAGGGCGTGAAAAACACTCCAGAAAGGTTTTCTTTGAAAAAAAAATCATCATGAATTTTGCCGCAAAAAAAACGCCTTACTATACTATGTCGAAAAAAAATGCCATTTTTCAAACATGTTGTAAAAACGTGCCATATGATGAAATAATGTAAAGGAGGGCGTGAAAAACACTCCAGAAAGGTTTTCTTTGAAAAAAAAATCATCATGAATTTTGGCGCAAAAAAAACGCCTTACTATACTATGTCGAAAAAAAATGCCATTTTTCAAACATGTTGTAAAAACGTGCCATATGATGAAATAATGTAAAGGAGGGCGTGAAAAACACTCCAGAAAGGTTTTCTTTGAAAAAAAAATCATCATGAATTTTGCCGCAAAAAAAACGCCTTACTATACTATGTCGAAAAAAAATGCCATTTTTCAAACATGTTGTAAAAACGTGCCATATGATGAAATAATGTAAAGGAGGGCGTGAAAAACACTCCAGAAAGGTTTTCTTTGAAAAAAAAATCATCATGAATTTTGGCGCAAAAAAAACGCCTTACTATACTATGTCGAAAAAAAATGCAACTTTTCAAACATGTTGTAAAAATGTGCCATATGATGAAATAATGTAAAGGAGGGCGTGAAAAACACTCCAGAAAGGTTTTCTTTGAAAAAAAAATCATCATGAATTTTGCCGCAAAAAAAACGCCTTACTATACTATGTCGAAAAAAAATGCCATTTTTCAAACATGTTGTAAAAACGTGCCATATGATGAAATAATGTAAAGGAGGGCGTGAAAAACACTCCAGAAAGGTTTTCTTTGAAAAAAAATCATCATGAATTTTGCGCAAAAAAAACGCCTTACTATACTATGTCGAAAAAAAATGCGACTTTTCAAACATGTTGTAAAAACGTGCCATATGATGAAATAATGTAAAGGAGGGCGTGAAAAACACTCCAGAAAGGTTTTCTTTGAAAAAAAAATCATCATGAATTTTGGCGCAAAAAAAACGCCTTACTATACTATGTCGAAAAAAAATGCGACTTTTCAAACATGTTGTAAAAACGTGCCATATGATGAAATAATGTAAAGGAGGGCGTGAAAAACACTCCAGAAAGGTTTTCTTTGAAAAAAAAATCATCATGAATTTTGCCGCAAAAAAACGCCTTACTATACTATGTCGAAAAAAAATGCGACTTTTCAAACATGTTGTAAAAATGTGCCATATGATGAAATAATGTAAAGGAGGGCGTGAAAAACACTCCAGAAAGGTTTTCTTTGAAAAAAAAATCATCATGAATTTTGGCGCAAAAAAAACGCCTTACTATACTATGTCGAAAAAAAATGCGACTTTTCAAACATGTTGTAAAAATGTGCCATATGATGAAATAATGTAAAGGAGGGCGTGAAAAACACTCCAGAAAGGTTTTCTTTGAAAAAAAAATCATCATGAATTTTGCCGCAAAAAAAACGCCTTACTATACTATGTCGAAAAAAAATGCGACTTTTCAAACATGTTGTAAAAATGTGCCATATGATGAAATAATGTAAAGGAGGGCGTGAAAAACACTCCAGAAAGGTTTTCTTTGAAAAAAAAATCATCATGAATTTTGGCGCAAAAAAAACGCCTTACTATACTATGTCGAAAAAAAATGCGACTTTTCAAACATGTTGTAAAAACGTGCCATATGATGAAATAATGTAAAGGAGGGCGTGAAAAACACTCCAGAAAGGTTTTCTTTGAAAAAAAAATCATCATGAATTTTGCCGCAAAAAAAACGCCTTACTATACTATGTCGAAAAAAATGCGACTTTTCAAACATGTTGTAAAAACGTGCCATATGATGAAATAATGTAAAGGAGGGCGTGAAAAACACTCCAGAAAGGTTTTCTTTGAAAAAAAAATCATCATGAATTTTGCCGCAAAAAAACGCCTTACTATACTATGTCGAAAAAAAATGCCATTTTTCAAACATGTTGTAAAAACGTGCCATATGATGAAATAATGTAAAGGAGGGCGTGAAAAACACTCCAGAAAGGTTTTCTTTGAAAAAAAAATCATCATGAATTTTGGCGCAAAAAAAACGCCTTACTATACTATGTCGAAAAAAAATGCCATTTTTCAAACATGTTGTAAAAACGTGCCATATGATGAAATAATGTAAAGGAGGGCGTGAAAAACACTCCAGAAAGGTTTTCTTTGAAAAAAAAATCATCATGAATTTTGCCGCAAAAAAAACGCCTTACTATACTATGTCGAAAAAAAATGCCATTTTTCAAACATGTTGTAAAAACGTGCCATATGATGAAATAATGTAAAGGAGGGCGTGAAAAACACTCCAGAAAGGTTTTCTTTGAAAAAAAAATCATCATGAATTTTGGCGCAAAAAAAACGCCTTACTATACTATGTCGAAAAAAAATGCCATTTTTCAAACATGTTGTAAAAACGTGCCATATGATGAAATAATGTAAAGGAGGGCGTGAAAAACACTCCAGAAAGGTTTTCTTTGAAAAAAAAATCATCATGAATTTTGCCGCAAAAAAAACGCCTTACTATACTATGTCGAAAAAAAATGCGACTTTTCAAACATGTTGTAAAAATGTGCCATATGATGAAATAATGTAAAGGAGGGCGTGAAAAACACTCCAGAAAGGTTTTCTTTGAAAAAAAAATCATCATGAATTTTGGCGCAAAAAAAACGCCTTACTATACTATGTCGAAAAAAATGCGACTTTTCAAACATGTTGTAAAAACGTGCCATATGATGAAATAATGTAAAGGAGGGCGTGAAAAACACTCCAGAAAGGTTTTCTTTGAAAAAAAAATCATCATGAATTTTGCCGCAAAAAAACGCCTTACTATACTATGTCGAAAAAAAATGCGACTTTTCAAACATGTTGTAAAAACGTGCCATATGATGAAATAATGTAAAGGAGGGCGTGAAAAACACTCCAGAAAGGTTTTCTTTGAAAAAAAAATCATCATGAATTTTGCCGCAAAAAAAACGCCTTACTATACTATGTCGAAAAAAAATGCGACTTTTCAAACATGTTGTAAAAACGTGCCATATGATGAAATAATGTAAAGGAGGGCGTGAAAAACACTCCAGAAAGGTTTTCTTTGAAAAAAAAATCATCATGAATTTTGCCGCAAAAAAAACGCCTTACTATACTATGTCGAAAAAAAATGCGACTTTTCAAACATGTTGTAAAAATGTGCCATATGATGAAATAATGTAAAGGAGGGCGTGAAAAACACTCCAGAAAGGTTTTCTTTGAAAAAAAAATCATCATGAATTTTGGCGCAAAAAAAACGCCTTACTATACTATGTCGAAAAAAATGCGACTTTTCAAACATGTTGTAAAAACGTGCCATATGATGAAATAATGTAAAGGAGGGCGTGAAAAACACTCCAGAAAGGTTTTCTTTGAAAAAAAAATCATCATGAATTTTGCCGCAAAAAAAACGCCTTACTATACTATGTCGAAAAAAAATGCGACTTTTCAAACATGTTGTAAAAACGTGCCATATGATGAAATAATGTAAAGGAGGGCGTGAAAAACACTCCAGAAAGGTTTTCTTTGAAAAAAAAATCATCATGAATTTTGGCGCAAAAAAAACGCCTTACTATACTATGCCGAAAAAAATGCGACTTTTCAAACATGTTGTAAAAACGTGCCATATGATGAAATAATGTAACGGAGGGCGTGAAAAACACTCCAGAAAGGTTTTCTTTGAAAAAAAAATCATCATGAATTTTGCCGCAAAAAAACGCCTTACTATACTATGTCAAAAAAAAATGCGACTTTTCAAACATGTTGTAAAAATGTGCCATATGATGAAATAATGTAAAGGAGGGCGTGAAAAACACTCCAGAAAGGTTTTCTTTGAAAAAAAAATCATCATGAATTTTGCCGCAAAAAAACGCCTTACTATACCATGTCGAAAAAAAATGTGACTTTTAAAACATGTTGTAAAAACGTGCCATATGATGAAATAATGTAAAGGAGGGCGTGAAAAACACTCCAGAAAGGTTTTCTTTGAAAAAAAAATCATCATGAATTTTGCCGCAAAAAAAACGCCTTACTATACTATGTCGAAGAAAAATGCCATTTTTCAAACATGTTGTAAAAACGTGCCATATGATGAAATAATGTAAAGGAGGGCGTGAAAAACACTCCAGAAAGGTTTTCTTTGAAAAAAAAATCATCATGAATTTTGGCGCAAAAAAAACGCCTTACTATACTATGTCGAAAAAAATGCCATTTTTCAAACATGTTGTAAAAACGTGCCATATGATGAAATAATGTAAAGGAGGGCGTGAAAAACACTCCAGAAAGGTTTTCTTTGAAAAAAAAATCATCATGAATTTTCGCGCAAAAAAAACGCCTTACTATACTATGTCGAAAAAAAATGCGACTTTTCAAACATGTTGTAAAAACGTGCCATATGATGAAATAATGTAAAGGAGGGCGTGAAAAACACTCCAGAAAGGTTTTCTTTGAAAAAAAAATCATCATGAATTATGGCGCAAAAAAAACGCCTTACTATACTATGTCGAAAAAAAATGCGACTTTTCAAACATGTTGTAAAAACATGCCATATGATGAAATAATGTAAAGGAGGGCGTGAAAAACACTCCAGAAAGGTTTTCTTTGAAAAAAAATCATCATGAATTTTGCCGCAAAAAAACGCCTTACTATACTATGTCGAAAAAAAATGCGACTTTTCAAACATGTTGTAAAAATGTGCCATATGATGAAATAATGTAAAGGAGGGCGTGAAAAACACTCCAGAAAGGTTTTCTTTGAAAAAAAAATCATCATGAATTTTGCCGCAAAAAAAACGCCTTACTATACTATGTCGAAAAAAAATGCCATTTTTCAAACATGTTGTAAAAATGTGCCATATGATGAAATAATGTAAAGGAGGGCGTGAAAAACACTCCAGAAAGGTTTTCTTTGAAAAAAAAATCATCATGAATTTTGGCGCAAAAAAAACGCCTTACTATACTATGTCGAAAAAAAATGCAACTTTTCAAACATGTTGTAAAAATGTGCCATATGATGAAATAATGTAAAGGAGGGCGTGACAAACACTCCAGAAAGGTTTTCTTTGAAAAAAAAATCATGAATTTTGCCGGAAAAAAATGCCTTACTATACTGTCGAAAAAAAATGCCATTTTTCAAACATGTTGTAAAAATGTGCCATATGATGAAATAATGTAAAGGAGGGCGTGAAAAACACTCCAGAAAGGTTTTCTTTGAAAAAAAAATCATCATGAATTTTGGCGCAAAAAAAACGCCTTACTATACTATGTCGAAAAAAAATGCGACTTTTCAAACATGTTGTAAAAACGTGCCATATGATGAAATAATGTAAAGGAGGGCGTGAAAAACACTCCAGAAAGGTTTTCTTTGAAAAAAAAATCATCATGAATTTTGGCGCAAAAAAAACGCCTTACTATACTATGTCGAAAAAAAATGCCATTTTTCAAACATGTTGTAAAAACGTGCCATATGATGAAATAATGTAAAGGAGGGCGTGAAAAACACTCCAGAAAGGTTTTCTTTGAAAAAAAAATCATCATGAATTTTGGCGCAAAAAAAACGCCTTACTATACTATGTCGAAAAAAAATGCGACTTTTCAAACATGTTGTAAAAATGTGCCATATGATGAAATAATGTAAAGGAGGGCGTGAAAAACACTCCAGAAAGGTTTTCTTTGAAAAAAAGAATCATCATGAATTTTGGCGCAAAAAAAACGCCTTACTATACTATGTCGAAAAAAAATGCCATTATTCAAACATGTTGTAAAAACGTGCCATATGATGAAATAATGTAAAGGAGGGCGTGAAAAACACTCCAGAAAGGTTTTCTTTGAAAAAAAAATCATGAATTTTGGCGCAAAAAAAACGCCTTACTATACTATGTCGAAAAAAAATGCGACTTTTCAAACATGTTGTAAAAACGTGCCATATGATGAAATAATGTAAAGGAGGGCGTGAAAAACACTCCAGAAAGGTTTTCTTTGAAAAAAAAATCATCATGAATTTTGGCGCAAAAAAAACGCCTTACTATACTATGTCGAAAAAAAATGCGACTTTTCAAACATGTTGTAAAAATGTGCCATATGATGAAATAATGTAAAGGAGGGCGTGAAAAACACTCCAGAAAGGTTTTCTTTGAAAAAAAATCATCATGAATTTTGCCGGAAAAAAACGCCTTACTATACTGTCGAAAAAAAATGCCATTTTTCAAACATGTTGTAAAAATGTGCCATATGATGAAATAATGTAAAGGAGGGCGTGAAAAACACTCCAGAAAGGTTTTCTTTGAAAAAAAAATCATCATGAATTTTGGCGCAAAAAAAACGCCTTACTATACTATGTCAAAAAAAAATGCGACTTTTCAAACATGTTGTAAAAACGTGCCATATGATGAAATAATGTAAAGGAGGGCGTGAAAAACACTCCAGAAAGGTTTTCTTTGAAAAAAAAATCATCATGAATTTTGGCGCAAAAAAAACACCTTACTATACTATGTCGAAAAAAAATGCCATTTTTCAAACATGTTGTAAAAACGTGCCATATGATGAAATAATGTAAAGGAGGGCGTGAAAAACACTCCAGAAAGGTTTTCTTTGAAAAAAAAAATCATCATGAATTTTGGCGCAAAAAAAACGCCTTACTATACTATGTCGAAAAAAAATGCGACTTTTCAAACATGTTGTAAAAATGTGCCATATGATGAAATAATGTAAAGGAGGGCGTGAAAAACACTCCAGAAAGGTTTTCTTTGAAAAAAAGAATCATCATGAATTATGGCGCAAAAAAAACGCCTTACTATACTATGTCGAAAAAAAATGCCATTATTCAAAAATGTTGTAAAAACGTGCCATATGATGAAATAATGTAAAGGAGGGCGTGAAAAACACTCCAGAAAGGTTTTCTTTGAAAAAAAAATCATGAATTTTGGCGCAAAAAAAACGCCTTACTATACTATGTCGAAAAAAAATGCGACTTTTCAAACATGTTGTAAAAACGTGCCATATGATGCAATAATGTAAAGGAGGGCGTGAAAAACACTCCAGAAAGGTTTTCTTTGAAAAAAAAATCATCATGAATTTTGGCGCAAAAAAAACGCCTTACTATACTATGTCGAAAAAAAATGCGACTTTTCAAACATGTTGTAAAAACGTGCCATATGATGCAATAATGTAAAGGAGGGTGTGAAAAACACTCCAGAAAGGTTTTCTTTGAAAAAAAAATCATCATGAATTTTGGCGCAAAAAAAACGCCTTACTATACTATGTCGAAAAAAAATGCGACTTTTCAAACATGTTGTAAAAATCTGCCATATGATGAAATCATGTAAAGGAGGGCGTGAAAAACACTCCAGAAAGGTTTTCTTTGAAAAAAAAATCATCATGAATTATGGCGCAAAAAAAACGCCTTACTATACTGTCGAAAAAAAATGCGACTTTTCCAACATGTTGTATAAACGTGCCATATGATGCAATAATGTAAAGGAGGGTGTGAAAAACACTTCAGAAAGGTTTTCTTTGAAAAAAAAGTCATGAATTTTGGCGCAAAAAAAAACGCCTTACTATACTATGTCGAAAAAAAATGCCATTTTTCAAACATGTTGTAAAAACGTGCCATATGATGAAATAATGTAAAGGAGGCCGTGAAAAACACTCCAGAAAGGTTTTCTTTGAAAAAAAAATCATCATGAATTTTGGCGCAAAAAAAACGCCTTACTATACTATGTCGAAAAAAAATGCGACTTTTCAAACATGTTGTAAAAATGTGCCATATGATGAAATAATGTAAAGGAGGGCGTGAAAAACACTCCAGAAAGGTTTTCTTTGAAAAAAAAATCATCATGAATTATGGCGCAAAAAAAACGCCTTACTATACTATGTCGAAAAAAAATGCCATTTTTCAAACATGTTGTAAAAACGTGCCATATGATGAAATAATGTAAAGGAGGGCGTGAAAAACACTCCAGAAAGGTTTTCTTTGAAAAAAAAATCATCATGAATTTTGGCGCAAAAAAAACGCCTTACTATACTATGTCGAAAAAAAATGCGACTTTTCAAACATGTTGTAAAAATGTGCCATATGATGAAATAATGTAAAGGAGGCCGTGAAAAACACTCCAGAAAGGTTTTCTTTGAAAAAAAAATCATCATGAATTATGGCGCAAAAAAAACGCCTTACTATACTATGTCGAAAAAAAATGCGACTTTTCAAACATGTTGTACAAACGTGCCATATGATGCAATAATATAAAGGAGGGTGTGAAAAACACTCCAGAAAGGTTTCCTTTGAAAAAAAAATCATCATGAATTTTGGCGCAAAAAAAAAACGCCTTACTATACTATGTCGAAAAAAAATGCGACTTTTCAAACATGTTGTAAAAATGTGCCAAATGATGAAATAATGTAAAGGAGGGCGTGAAAAACACTCCAGAAAGGTTTTCTTTGAAAAAAAAATCATCATGAATTTTGGCGCAAAAAAAACGCCTTACTACACTATGTTGGAAAAAAAAATGGCATTTTTCAAACATGTTGTCAAAACGTGCCATATGATGAAATAATGTAAAGGAGGGCGTGAAAAACACTCCAGAAAGGTTTTCTTTGAAAAAAAAATCATCATGAATTTTGCCGCAAAAAAAAGCCTTACTATACTGTCGAAAAAAAATGCGACTTTTAAAACATGTTGTAAAAACGTGCCATATGATGAAATAATGTAAAGGAGGGTGTGAAAAACACTCCAGAAATGTTTTCTTTGAAAAAAAAATCATCATGAATTTTGGCGCAAAAAAAACGCCTTACTATACTATGTCGAAAAAAAATGCGACTTTTCAAACATGTTGTAAAAACGTGCCATATGATGAAGTAATGTAAAGGAGGGCGTGAAAAACACTCCAGAAAGGTTTTCTTTGAAAAAAAAATCATCATGAATTTTGCCGCAAAAAAAAGCCTTACTATACTATGTCGAAAAAAAACGCGACTTTTCAAACATGTTGTAAAAACGTGCCATATGATGCAATAATGTAAAGGAGGGTGTGAAAAACACTCCAGAAAGGTTTTCTTTGGAAAAAAATCATCATGCATTTTGGCGCAAAAAAAACGCCTTACTATACTATGTCGAAAAAAAATGCGATTTTTCAAACATGTTGTAAAAACGTGCCATATGATGAAATAATGTAAAGGAGGGCGTGAAAAACACTCCAGAAAGGTTTTCTTTGAAAAAAAAAATCATCATGAATTTTGCCGCAAAAAAACGCCTTACTATACTATGTCGAAAAAAAATGCGATTTTTCAAACATGTTGCAAAAACGTGCCATATGATGAAATAATGTAAAGGAGGTCGTGAAAAACACTCCAGAAAGGTTTTCTCTTAAAACCTTTTTGGACAACATACTAAACTATGAGGTTTTCATAACCTTCTGAATGACAAACAATATCTTTTTGCTCTTTTTTTCCCGAAGCTAGAATCGAACCTGCATCTCCAATGTCGTTCTGTTGAGAAGTCACCCTCTTAACCAGTTGAGCTACCTGGACAGCTTGTTTTTGGCTCTTGGACGACATACTAAACTATGACGTTTTTAACCAACATTTTGGACGACATACTAAACTACTAGAAAAGCACTCAGAGAGCGCAGTACTCCACCAAGCTCAGTTAACATGTTATTTCCGACAAATGAAATCTTTAATAAAAATTGACCTTCTGCTGAGCACAGGCGTGTGTTATGCATGTGGATGCTATGTATGGATTCAGAATTGCGTGTAGATGACTCTTATAAAGGTCTGTTGATCAGTTCATCACTTTTGCCAAGCCATTGTTTCGCTCATGTTAAAATAAACATTCCCTCCATGCTTTTATTTTGATGGTGTATTTTTAATGTTACGCGCTTTCATTTTGTCACCCCTTCCAGTGGCAGAGGAAGTGTTTATCTAAAAAGCGGTTTCTTAACATGACGAAGACGCTGCCAATAAGTTCAAAAATTCAAGTAAAGATGAAAAAAAAAAAACGGTTCCAGCTGTTGCTGTCTAGCAAAGGATGTGTCTAAACTTAGAAGCAGCTGGAATGGAAACAAGCTCTTACTGTGAAGGAATGAGTGAAGGACAGAAAGGTGGATTTGTGTTCAAAATAAGGCTGATGGCTGAAGGTAAATAAAGGCTTTGTGAAACATCAGGAGCTTCACCATCGTCTGGCTGGGGTTTGCTACATACATGACCTAAATATGTAGCGGGACTCAGAAACAGCCCACAGTTTAATCATTGGTTCCTGGGATGGTTTCCAACTGATAAATCAGTCAGTTTGTAGTAGGATCAATCATGTGATCATCAGCAGGTAACTGACACAGTGTCCAGTTGTTGTCATGGTTACAGCGACGCCGTGCCGGCAGCTATATCTGCCAATGGGAAATCCTTAACAAAGCTGTGGATCCAGACTATGAGTCACATCACTGTGGAAATTTAATGAGGTGGTCCTGGTGTCATTTCTGTCTTCCCCTGAAAATTTCATCCAAATCCGTCAGTCCATTGCTGAGTAATATTTCACACTGACAGACAGACAGACGGATTCACAGATTCACAGATACGCCGATCATCACATAACTCCGCTGTTCCTTAATACGATTTTAAATCTAGAAAGATGTTAAACAGCTGCAGCTCCTCTCCTCAATGAAGATCTGGAAACAGGACGGAGTTCATCGAAAAACACAAGGCACAACTCCAAAAACAGGACAAAGAGAGGAATTAGAAGTGTCAAATACTTTTGTATGTGAGGAAAGGTGCTTAAAATTGGATCAGCAACTGCACAAAAACATGTATAGAGGCAAAATGATTATGGATTAGGCCATTTGTTGTGGCTAAAACTGTCAGTTTGCTCTTTGCTGCAGTGAAAGACGAGCTCAGATGTAGCTGAAACCCTCCAATGACCCAGAAACTGAAAGCCTTTTATCACCGATAATGATGTTGTGTTGCAGAAAAGCGCCGGGATGTTGTCAGTAATATATGTGTGTGTGTGTTTCTGAGAGTGTGTGATAACGCCGTGTAGATCACCTCTTTGTGCAAGTTTGCTTTTGGTGCTGTGCTTGTTGAAACAGAGGTTGGAGACAGGCTTGTTCAAACAACCGTTATCCTGAGTGGAGCCCATTAGCCGTCTAAATGTGACAGCAGAGTGGAGGCGAGTCATCCAGCAGCACATATGATGACAAAGTAGGGAGGGAGAAAAAAAAGATGAATGTATGCCTGCTAAGGCCTGTGGAAAACATCTAGGGACCACCTCAGGGTTCCCAGAGAGGGTTTACACAGCACAACAGAGAGGCATTACTCTGCAGGAAATGACCTCATTAACCACGCATCATGACAAATAAAGACAGAAATGATGGGAAAACAAACAGATAGATGAGCCAAGATACCCAAAGATGATTCCAGGAGCAGCTACACGGTTTTGTGTTGATGACAGTCTTTGTGTTGTCCTTCCTACAGCAGACATCAGATGGGAGGTTTTCCATCCCATAGAGTGAAAATGGAACTTTGAATACAGTCAAAATGCTGCATCCATATAATTCCCATGTATACACTGTAGAACTGGAGGAAACATTGAACGTACACGGCTCCATGGTGACAGCTTTAAAGGCTTCAGTAATGAAGCGCGTGTCGTATTTGACCATTAAAATCATGCATTCTGAAAATGTCGGCTTCATGTCTGAGTAGCGTCTATTTTTATGTGCATTTTGAAGTATTACATCAGAAAAAGTTAATATACAAGTCTAAAAAAGCGTCACCAATTTCACAAAAACTGTTTCGACGCTCACTTCTGGCAGTTTTTGGCTTTTTTAAAAGAGTTAATGCATGAATTAGAAGATGAATACACCTTTTTCGAATTAGTCAGCATTTAATTCACATGACTTATCAATTCATTATTCATATAAATGCATGCAGTTATTTTCCATATCACACACTCAGGATACATGGAATAGACCGGACTGCTTGTTGAGACAGTGTGAAATTGCAGCAACCAAACAGAGCGTCTTGGTTGCCATGTGCAGCATTCTTAGTTGAAGTTACGTCTAAATCACCATCTCTCTCTGGCTTCCCGTCTAGCTTGGAACATTTTCATTTCAGTGACATTCACACAATTGAATGCTTTCATATTCATCATTCACTCAACATACAAATCAGAAATCCTCCTTTATGATTTCACTCGCTGTCCCACATCATTAACACAGTTTTCTCAAGTTTCTTTGCAGTGACTGAACTCACATAAAACACAATCAGAGCTTGTTTGGTTTAGAATTGCTTTGTTGTCACATTTGACATGACACTACACTGCGTTCTAAATGAGGCATGCATGTTTGGTTTACATTGTTCTGTTTTTAACAGTTTTGATAAGTAAACCTGTGCATGCTTGTTCTTTGATTGCTCTATTTCTGACAGGAATATTGATACATGGTCTGTATTAAACTAGTGACTCATCGGTGATACATTTCAGTAGAATGCTCTACTAGACTGAGACAGAACCAGCCACAACATCATGACCACTGACAGCACTGTTCCCTCTAAGCTGCTGCTGACACGGTCTCCGCGCACAGAAAATCTGTGCTGCACACACACAAAAAAAAAATCCAACCTAAATTGTAAATAAAATAAACACGTAACAATTCATTCTGTGCTATTTTTCAATGTGAGTCAGTGAGTGACCGGTGACTGGCTGCTGCAGCCAATGATGCGATTCACATACGTATTTACCATAGACTGTATATAATGGTATTTACGCAGCTAATCAACGTCAGGCGTCCTTATGTGCAGCCACCGTTGTTCTCATAGATATGAATGAGTAGATAGGACACGCCCCTTTGAGCTGCGGCTACAGCGAGGCTAAGCTAGTGGGGGCAAAGTTTCAGTGCATTCCATTGATGTAGACGGCATGAAAACGGAAACAAGTATGCCGGCTCACTGTGCTGCATACAGTTACACACTGCGTCGTACGATTGAGACAAGGAAACTTGGAATGACTTTTCATAGGTAAGAATAGTTTTTGGCTCTTTTTTCATTATGAAATCTTGTTGAGAGCTTCCAGTCTATGAGAGCTAACTAGTTAGCCACTAGCAAAACGATAAGGCAAGCTAGCAGCTTGACAACCAAATACCAGACGATTAATAGTAGCTGTAGTATAGTTGTACAAGCAGTAGTAGTAATACTAAAGGTACAAGCAGCAGTAGTAGTATAAACAGCTGTTAGAGTCGTAGAAGTAGTATCAGCATTTGTAATAGTATTACAAGTTGTAGTAGCAGTGCCAGTATCAGCAGCAGTAGTTACTGTACTACTAGTAGTAGTCGCATTGCTATTACTACCACCAATGTTTAACTCTGGAAGATATCTTATCTGTAATTTGTAATATTTGTATTTTAAAAATTTTGTATAATTTCATAACGGCATGTATTGTACCATGTCGAATCATCTCATTCAATATTTTTGTCTGTTTAATAGTTAAACATTAAATTACATTGAATTATATTAAACAGACAAAAATATTGAATGAGATGATTCGACATGATACAATACATGCCGTTATGAAATTATACAAAATTTTTAAAATACAAATATTACAAATTACAGATAAGATATCTTCCAGAGTTAAACATTTAGAAAATACAACTGAACAAGAAGAACATGAAACATTTTTTAAAAATGCTAAACATTTAATTAGATCATTAAACCTTTAAAAACACAAAACATTTAATTACAAATTAAATGTTTAATTAGAAAATTACGTCTTAAAGACAATTAAACTTCAAATAGGAATTAAACAGAAAATAAAATGAAGCATTTAAAAAGAAAACTAAACATTAAAAGGTGGTATATGTATATATAATTTAATCGTATTTATTGTTTAACTCTATTAAACAGACAAAATATTGACTTAGATAATTCAACATGATACAATACATGTCATTATGACATTAAACAAAATTTTTAAAATAAAAATATTACAAATTACAGATATTTTCCAGAATTAAACATTTAAAAAATACAATTGAAAAAGAAGAATATTAAACATTTTAAAAATGCAAAACATTTAATTAGATTATTAAACCTTTAAAAAGAAAACATTTAATTAAAAAAATTAAATGTTTAATTAGAAAATTGCATCTTAAATTTCTTAAATCTTTTTAATAATGAAACTTTTGAAAAGTTTTATTGTATTAATTTTTTTCCTTTGATTTAATTGCTTTTTGTTATGTAGTTTATTTTTTTTATCTTCTTTTTCTCACAAGATTTTCACCCCAACCTTAAAAATGAAATAAACCCTTAAATCACAATGAAAATACTTTTGTTGTCACAATCATGAGTTAGTTAATTATTCAGTTTATCAATTCAACTTTATTTGTTTAACACCTTTTACACAGATGACAAAACTAAACAAGCAAAGAGAAAAAACTGCTAAAACTATGATTAAAACTCAAAAACATATTTATAAAAAAAGATTTAACATGGTAACAAAATGTGTTGTGTTCAGGGGATGGAGGGAGTTTATTGAAGTCTTCTTGGGCTCACATGGGAAATCATTTAAAATATAAACTTGATATTCAGTCTAAGGAAACTGGAAACTGCAGAGCGACAGAAGAACCAACAATATCTCCTGTTTTCTCCTTTAATGAGTCGACTCTTCTTGTGCTTTCAGACCAAAGAACTACAGACTCTTCACAACCTGCTCAAACTCTTGGTACAGGACCTCACCACACGGGTCAAGAAGGTTTCCGTCTCATTTCTACTCTGAAGCTCACCTTCTCCTGCTCAAACTGCTGACAAATGTTTCTGCTGCTCTAAAGTCTGCTCTCCAGAACTTCCTAAAAACTCTCAAAGTCTCTTCTGCTGCAGGTTGCTTTGTAGAACTGTTCCAGAAAACCTCACTAAACCACATGGAGGGGCCTCAAGATAGTCGTCCAAATGAAACTGTACAAAAACCAAACTAGTACAACCCAAACACTAAAGTCTCCTGCAGCCTACCAGAGAACCTCTGAGAACAGAGAATCAGGACAGGAACTCTTACCTTCTGGACAACCAACGCTGGTTCACCAACAAGAATACAGAATGTGTCTGACCAAAAACCTCTGAAGACTCACTACAGCCAAGATAAAGACACAACTCAGCTGCACCAAATCCACTAATCACTGCACACATCAGCACCATGTGGGTGAAGAACCACATTTACCAAGACAACTATCCAGTGCAAAGCCCTAAAACACACCAAGAAACACATTAAAGACGATTTTACTGCTGGAAGCTGCAAGCCAACGCCTAAAGAACAAACTAAAGCAACGGAACCAAACCCAGTTCAGTGGTGAAGCAGAGGAAATGTTTGTCTGCAGCCACATAAAGCAGGAAGACACTGAGCTGCTCAGGTGTTTCTGATAACACCAAGCAGCCACCTGGACAGCCAATAGGAACACAGCTTCCTGGAAGTCCAGAGGGCTGGCTTAGTGAAGGAAATTTAGTTTAAAGTTGAAGCAGAAAGTTAACAAAGAAAGTTGAAAACCACCTTCTGATACCTGAAATCTCTGAGTTTTCACACAAAGAACACCTGAACATGTCAAACTGGTTCCATAGTAGAACCCTCATTGTAAAAACGTCATAGTATGGTGTGTTGCTCAAAAAACATTAGAACCCAGCTGTCAGGGGACAAACATGTAAGAAACATGAGAACAGAGAGAATCCAACCAGTAGGTCACAGTTTATCATCATCTAATCATCTCCTGAAGTCCATATGGTGAGAGACATCAGTATCTGGTTGTTAATTTACCAGAGGATGCTTATAATCATGCTGATGTGGTCTGTACTCTACAGTATTTTAGTGACTCAATAAATGCCTAAGTTGTTTTGTTTTTTTAAAATGCTTTTTAGTTTTTAATAAACATTTAACAGCCTATATGTAATCAATAAATGGCCTTTGCCTATCTTAAGAAAAATTCACTCAGAACTCTGATATGTTAACAGTACTAAATAAATCAATAAATACATGCATACACACATAAATAAGTTAATACATTAACTGTTAAGATAAGATTTAGATTTTAAAAAGTTGTTTATGTTTTTGCAGAATCCAGTATTGCTCACTGGTTGGTCATTACATTTTGTTAGTTTGATTTCACTGTTTAAAATGATGCCACCTCTTTTCAGACAGAACCTGTGATAATAAAACAATACAACATTTTTAGTTCTGTGTTAATAAAGCACTTAAAGCTTTAAGTATGGCTAAATGCTTTTTTCTAAATTAAATATATCACTCCTTAGGTGGTAGTGGCCCCAAGTTCAGTAAAGTTGGAAAGATATTCACAGATTCGGACTTCCAGCATCAATAACTCATTAGATATAGGTTGTCAAAACATAAACGGTGCCTCTTTCCCATTGTTGCAAGGCAGACAATGTGCTACAAGCCCAGTTTTATCAAAAGTAGCTGTCTTTCAAGCTACAGGAATAACATTGGTGTCTATGGAGTGAACAGGGTCCGTCTGCAATTTGCAAAACCGCTGCAACAGTAAAGAGAGACAAATATTCAATAACTTCACTCTTATACATTGTAGTGTCACTAAAATCACTGCAGCCTTCAACTGGCTCCTGTTGACAAAGTGTTTTAACAGAAATGTAAATGCTGTGATTTGATTCTTTTAATGAACCATGTAACTTGAATGGATGCGATGCTGGTGTGACCACAGTGCAGACGTCTGATGTTGTTCACAGTGGTCCAAGGAACGCTCAGGGAGTTTGTGTGTTTGCTCAGACTCAGGAAAAATTACAGGGAACATTGACTGACAGGTGAAGTGAATAACATCGATCATCTTGTTATAATACAATGTTCTGCTAGGAAACCTTGAGTCCTGACATTCATGTGGATATGAAGAATGAAAACGGATGGAAAAGAAAATAAGCAAACCGTAATCCAAGAGATTTGAGTTTAAGTCACATCTCTTGCCATAATTCTAGTTTTATATTTTGACGTAAATGTCATTTCACTTCACTTGCTGTTTTTTGTTCCATGTTTAGTTAAGTCGAGGTGCCAAAGCTAATTGGTTAGGTTTAGAAAAAGATGTTGGTTTGGATTAAAACACACAGTGTTGCTTCATTTACCTAATGCAGAGGTCCCTACAGACCCTTATGTATGGGAATGTGCAGTGATAATCGATCATTTAAGGGGATAATGTCCACATTATATGCATTTGTGGCTTCACCTCAGATATAAACTCTGGTCGCCGAACCCAAAATGCAGAACCCAAAATACACTCTGTTGCATATTATCTCATCTTTGTTTGTATGATCTCGCGATCAGTGATAAGTCCTATAATTGGCCTGAAATGTAGACCTGAGAAGTTGGTTTGGAAGAATCTACCATCCTGAATATCCTTAAATGTAGACTAAAAGACGGTTTGGAAGAAAATTCCACCTAAAATCCTCCAATGTAGACCTAAAAGCTGAGTTTAATGGTATATTCCACCTAAAATCCACTACTGTAGACCTTGGAGGTTGGTCTGATTCTTCTTGGTTCTGTTAAACCACGGCTCAAAAGCAATGTCTGATTTTCTTGGTTAATTTTCATATAATTTTTTATGTATTATTACTTTTGTCAGATTCAAATTATTTCTGTGACCATTGTGGGTTTTTATTTCATTAACCGAGGGGTACCAACAATTTTGTCCATGTGCGCAGCAGGTGGAGGCTGTAGGGTATCTGCCCTTCACTACCTCTACAGACAGTTCTTGGTACAATCTCCCATCCAGTCCAGAGTTTCACCAGATTGGTCAGTTCAGATGGAGTGGATTCAAATGGATTCAACAAAAGGATACAACAAATGAAATGATCAAAACAATCCAGTTTTAATAATCACTCAAATCAATGAGCACCTACAGCACTTCCACTAAATAAAGACTAGTTTAACCCTGGAGACAAGTTGTTTATAGCACAGCTGAGTTCCTTTCACAGTTTAACAGCCAAACAATATGAAATGAGCATGAGCACCCTGTAAAGCTACTGTTAGCAACCAACTCCCCAAGATAGAACATCATCATCCTCATCATCTTCATCGTCCACATCATCCTCCTCCTCATCATCATCCTCATCTTCATCATCATCCTCATCATCCTCCACATCATCGTCCTCCTCCTCCTCATCATCATCTTCATCATCATCATCATCATCCTCATCTTCATCATCATCCTCCACATCATCCTCCACCTCCTCATCATCATCATCCTCATCATCACCATCCTCATCATTCTCATCCTCATCATCATCATTCTCATCCTCATCATTATCATCATCATCATCATCATCATCATCCTCATCCTCCTCCACATCATCATCATCCTCATCATCACCATCCTCATCATTCTCATCCTCATCATCATCATCCTCATCCTCCTCATCATCATCATTCTCATCATCATCCTCATCCTCATCATCCTCATCATCATCCTCCTCATCATCATCATCATCCTCATCATCCTTCACATCATCCTCATCATCCTTCACATCATCCTCATCATCATGTAATGTGCTGAAGAAGTACATGGTTTGATTAAAAAAAAAAAACATGACAAAGACTCAAATCATTTTTCCACTTCTAACATCCTTTTATTGCCGATCAGTTTTTCAGTCTTATTGAATTTAAAACCTGATGATTCTGGTTTATGAAATTTTTTAGAAGACAGAAATAAGAGGGAAAATATTGAAAATGTTCAGTAATAGATACCAAGCAGGTGAGAGCACATAATGAACATTCAAATCTATAGTAGTGACGGAGAAAGGCATACTGAGAAAAATACAAGCTGATAGTAATTCGGATTCACCTCTGGGCTGATATTCCTGCTCCCTCTTTTGGAAAAATCAAGGCTACTGTGTTGGTGGTTGAGTCAGCTCTGTCTACGTTGGAGTTTCTTTAAGGCCTCTAGCTGGCCAATAGCTGGCAAGTCCAAAGAAGCACTCAGAGTAGATGCACTCAAACAGAAATCAGTTAAGAAGCTACAGGAATCAGAATCTATTAAGCTGGGCCACATTCCAAAACCATCTATGAAAGAGTGGTTACTCTGCACACGAAAAAATAGCCAACCAGAACAAAACTAAGAATACCTCTAGAGAATGCTAGGAGTGAAGCTACGTCTGATTATTTACCGCTACTCAACAGAGAAATGCGAGCTATACTAAGTAGGTGCCAGTCTGGACATGCTCAGAAGAAGAACTCAGCTGAAGACCAGGAGAGGACTGGAAGCTGTGGAGAATGTCTGTGAGAGAGGGAAGGCTGAGGATGGAGCTGGTGGCTGATAGCTGGAGGCTGGAGGGAATCTCTGTGAGAGGTCAGTGAGCCAGGTGACAGTCCTGGGTTGGAGGTGGCAAATCCTGGCTACTGATTGGTTCCTGTGCCTCAGAACAGATGTGCACGAACAGGCGGTAGTCTGACGAGGAAAGACAGAAAGCAGAGGTTCCAAAAGGTTCCCTAATTTGTTTGGCTGAACAGGATGAGCAGAGCACTGACTGGTTTACTCAACCATCCGGCATCGAGTGGAGAGAGGCATCTGATTATATTGCAGGAGAGATGCATGCTGATTGGTCTGACTTCTGCTGATTGCTGATGAGGAATCTGGAACACCTGCTGCCACAGCCCTCATACCAGGCTACCTAAAAAAGATGGAAAAACAGAAAGGAGGGGGAAGGAAGGGCCTATCCAGAGCCTGCTGTAGCAAACCTGACAGGAATATCCTTCAAGCTTCAAAACAAATTAGGTTAGAAAATGCCAGATTCTATGTGCAGCTGTAAAAGACCTGAACACTAAATAATAAACGGTGGAACATGGTGGGTCCAGATAAGCTCCACCGTCTTCACAGATGACTGGCATTTCAGTCACTCTACAATCCACATTTTCATTTTTAACAGAACAAAAGTAATTTCTAAAATCCTCATCAGCTGCCAGGCTTGGATTAGTCATCAACATCCCTCTATGAGTCCTCAAGGACACTGGATATAGAATAAAAAGGTGGAATAAATAGAACATGGAAGGAAACAGGTCATTGTTTAAATGATCATAGAGTGATTGTTCCTCTGATGTCCAGGTCTGGACAGTCCTCCAGTGTAGCAGCTGCAGTTTCAGGACTTCCAGCCAGCAGAACATGAACAACAGCAGGGCTGAGTCCTGAAGACACATGAAGAAAGGAGTGGCCTAGCATTCTCCCTGCATGAGGAACATCACTTTCCACAACAAAGTGGGAGGCTGAGGAGACTAAATGCTCAGGATCTCCTTCAGAAAGCCTTGGAATGCTGGAGTGTGCTGCTGAAGACATAAAAAACACACAAACAATAAACAACAGGCTTCCTCCCACAACACAATAACATGCAGGTTAATATTAGTGAGTCTTCACTGCCTCTAGGTGTGAATGTGAGGGAATAGTTGTCAGACTGCATTGTTAGCACAGTGATGGATCAACACATCATAGAAACATGGTGTTCAAAAATCTTTCCTGTCACCTAAAATAAAGTCAACATTTGTGAGGATGCCACAGACACAAGACACAAACCCTGACTGCAGCTTTTCCATGCATGTAGAGAGAAAAAAGCCAATGACAGCCTCTCCAATAGCAGCGTCTCCTGCAAGACAATGTCAGGTTTATACCATGAAGAAAACGCTCTAAATCATAGGTGTCAAACTCTGGCCTGCAATGTAATTATATTTGTCCTGCAAGGCAAGGTGGGTTTAAATTCTACTGGCATCATATCGATGCTGAAACCATGTTTTATCCAGAGATAGCTGGGGTTATGGGAGCTTTTGATGGAAAAAATTAAATCTGTTAGAATTTGTTGATGAAACGGCAAATTCAGAATCTTATATAAAACAAATGAAAAAAACATTGAACCAGTTATTTATTCTAAAAATGAAAAATGGATCAATCAATGAGACAACGCTCCATGTCACAAATCACAGAAGACCACAGAATACTGTGGAAAGAGTGATATAGATGTGATGAACTGGATGCCAAGTCCTCAGACCTTAATCCCATCAGAAAGTTATGGAGATTTATGGCAAGAAAAGTTTATAATGATGGAAAACAGTTCAATAACAAGGATGATCTGAAAAATTAATTATTAAAGCATGGGACAGAATTGATGAGAAATTGCTGCTTTCTCTGATTCAGAGCCTAAAAGGTGCAGAAGTGACTTTGCTTTATGGGAGATGATAAATTATGAAGTTCTGATCTTTATGTCGCCATTTTTAGTTCTTTTTAATCAAATTTAATCCTTAAAGGAAATATAAAGAACTATAAAAACTCAAACAAAAAATACATATTTTAGGGGTGAAAAGACTAAAAAATTAAACAAAATTTAAAAACATGATATTCTATATTTAAATTTATACCTGTTCTTATTTTTATGCTGCGAACTGTATATTGTATAGTATTAAGCTTTGCGTGTTCCATATTCAATGATTAAGCAAAACTTGTTTGGGTCCATATGAAAAGGTTCATTGTTGTATTTGGAGGAATTTTTTTTCAATAAATATCAATGTTGGCCTGCGACGTTGTCCAAGGTTTAAATTTTGGCCCACTGTGTATTTGAATTTGACACCCCTGGTCTAGAAGATCAGGATTTATGGACAATTTCCTCAGTAATTGAAATGTTCAGCTTCAGATTGTTCACTGATCTTTATTCTGTAAGTTTAGCTGATTAAAGTGTATGACTCTGCACTAGAATATGATTTAAGATTTAAACTGACATCATTGTGTTTAATATTCAGGGTTAGATCCAACAGTACTGAGATGAAGAAATAAAATATTTTGGAAAATACAAATGTAGGAACAAACGCCTGGAAATGGATTTGTTTTCTAAAATAAATATAGTTTGAGGACTCTGTTTGTTTATTCACACCACTGTTGACACCAACATGTGGCCCGCGGTCCAAAACCGGTCCTCCAGAGGGTCTGATCTGGTCTTTTTTGTTGTTTGTCTATTTTTGTAATTTTGTGTTTATTGGTTTTGTGTCCCATTTTTGTCACTTGTCCATTGTTTTGTTGCGTTGAAATCTTTTTGACAATTTTTTTGTCTTTCTTGTTTTGTGTCATTTGTCTCATTTTTTGTCATTTTGTGGCTCATTTTTGTCATATTTTGTCTTGTTTTTGTTATTTTTTTGCTGTTTTTGTCGATCTTTTGTTTTGTTTCTCGTACTAGTTGTTTTGTGTTTCCTTTTTGTCTCATTTATATCTTTTGTCTTATTTTTGTCATTTTGTGTTTTTGTCTCCACTTTTATGTCATGTTGTTTCTTTTGTCATGTTTGGTCTCGTTTCTGTGTTTTTTTGTAATTTTTTTTGCTTCGTTTCTATCATTTATCCATTGTTTTATTGTCTAATTTTTTTGTCTCTTGCTTTCTGTCATGCTGTTTGTCACATTTCTGTCATTTTTTCTTGCTTTTGTAATATTTTGTCTTGATTTTGTTGTTTCTTGTCCTTTTTTGTTTGACTTTTGTTGTTTGTCTCATGTTTTTGTCGTTTTGGGTTTCCTTTGGTCTCGCTTGTGCTTTTTGTTTTGTCATTTTGTGTTTCACTTTATTCGTTGTTTTGTGTATTGTTTTTGTCGTTTCTTTCTTGTTTTTGTCATTTTGTTTTTTGTCTCACGTGTTGTCCATTTTTTGTCGCTTTGTGACTTTTCAATTTTTTTTTGCCTTTTTTGTTGTTTCACGGTTTTTTTGTCATTTTGTGACTCATTTTTGCAATATTTTGTCTTGTTTTGTTTTTTGTCTGACTTTTGTTTGTTTCATGTTTTGTTTTGTGTTTTTTGTCTCACTTGTGTTGTTTGACTACTCTTCTGTCATTTTGTTTCTTACTTTTTTCACTTTTGGGGTCGTTTGTGTTGTTTTATCTAATTTTTTGTCTCATTTTTGTCATTTGTCCATTGTTTTGTCGTTTTGTGTCTCGTTTTTGTCATATTTTGTCTTGGTTTTGTTGCTTTTTTGTCTTGTCTGATTTTTGTCGTTTGTCTCAGGCTTTCATTATTTTGTTTCTTGCTGTTTTGTGTTTCCTTTTTGTCTTGCTTGTGTTTTTTGTCTTATTTCTGTGATTTTGTGTTTTGCTTTATTTGTGGTTTTGTCTGTTGTTTGTCGTTTTTTGTAATTTTTTGTTTCGTTTTTGTCAATTGACCATTTGTCTTGGTATTGCTGTTTTTTGCGTTTTTTGTCAGACTTTTGTTGTCTCATGTTTTTTTCGTTTTGTCTTTTTGTTGTCATTTTGTGTTTCACTTTGTTGTTTTATGTATCGTTTGTGTTGTGTTTTTTGTCTCGTTTTTGTCATTTTGTTCCTGCCATTTGTCCATTTTTTTGCTTTGTAACTTTTTTTTGTCTAATTTTTTTGACTCTTTTTGCTTTGTTTCGTGTCATTTGTCTCGTATTTTGTCTTGTTTTTGTTGTTTTTTTCCATTTTGTTCTCCGACATTTGTGGTTTTGATCTTCCAGTAAATCCTCTATGGTTCAGTTCCAGATGACTAAATGTTGTGTTCCTTTGTCGAAGTTGTAATGTGGAAATGATAAACTGAGGCTGGATGTTGCTGAAACTGAATTTATTTTTCTTGATAAATTTCAGGTTGTTCATGACGTTTTGTCTAAAAGGCTCTGATTGATGACGAGAGCTTCTCTGTTGTTTCACTGGAAATAGTTCAAAATTGATCAAATGGTCCAACCAGAGAGAGGAACCTTTTAGTCACATTGAGATGGGATTTGTTTTTGGACTTTAAATATATTTTTTACAACCCTGTTCCATGTTGAATAGAATAAAGTAGATGAATAATAAACAGCTGATAACTGTAAGCACAGAAGATTCATCTGCTTGGCATTTCTGCCCGTCGCACCTCCGCCGGTGCCATTGTGCAGGCTGCAGGGTCGTCAGCTGGGATGTTTCGCCCCATTATTCCTGGAACATCTCGGGGTGGTGGGGCAGCAGTAGGGACGTCTCCCTACCACTCCCTGCAGCCTGCTTAGGATCCTTCTTTTCCCCATGCCTTGTCCTTCCTCCGGAGCCAGAGCCAGAAGCTTCCCTGCTCTGCCTCCTCCGCCAGATCTCGGAGTGCCCGCTTCCTTTTGGGACCTGTTACTCCCAGAGTTTTCAGGAGCCGCTGAGTGGATGTCCCGGTGAAGCCCCTGCACCCGACTTCCACTGGGAAAGTGAAAACTTTCCATCCAGCTTGCCGGCATGTGGCTGACAGTTCCGCATACCTCTCCTTCTTCCTCTCATATGCCGCCTCCATCTCTTCTTCCCATGGGACAGTCAGCTCTACCATGATCACTATTCTGGCAGAAGCCGACCATAGCACAATGTCTGGGTGTAGAGATGATGGAGGGAATTTCAGCTGGCGGTCGAGATCGGGCGCCAGCTGCCCCTCACCACCTAGTGATAGGAGGGAGCGCCCGGCCTTGTGTGTGTGGTGCTGAGTCTCTCTCCCTTGCCTGACAAACTAGATCCACTTCTGGGCTCTAGATGTACCAGCTCTGTTTGCTTCCAATCTGCGGATTTCCAGTGTCTCTGCCAGCTTGCACAAGACCTTATCATGCCGCCATCAGTACGAGGTTCCGGGGGCTTGGGAGTAGGTCATAGGTGGCCCTGATCTGAAAGCGCAGTCTTGCCTGGGATGTCCTTCGCATGTCGGCCCAAGTGATGGTCCTGTTAGTCACAGCTTCCCAGGTGGTCCATCTTCCTTGTTGTTGTTGGCTCACAGCTGTGATCTTAAAGCCTTCCTCTTCCATCTTGACAACTTTGTAGATGACCAGATCTTTCCTCTCCTTCATGGTGGCTTTGGAGCATCTCTTTGGTGCTGCTCCCCATCCTAAGTCCGCTCTGCCCTGTTGTGTGAAGCCAACAATTTCGTGGTGTTTTAGTCGGCCTATGGCTTGGTTGACTGCTTGGGTTACATTCCACTTGCGTCCTGTTTGAACATGAGGCTTGGCAGTTTGGGTGGTCGGGTCTGCTGAGTCTCTTAGCTCAAATAAGAGTCTCACCTTCTCCTTTTTATACCCCATGCTGATTGACTGCAGTGGAAGTTGTAAGGTGTTTCTGCCAAAAAGTGCTGTTGTGAAGAAGCATCGAGGAAGGCCAAGCCATTTCCGTATGAATTTGTTGGCTTTTGCCTCCATTTTCAAGATGGTTGTCAAGGTGATGTCACTCAGTTTCAGAGGCCACATCAGGTGTTGGTATAGTGTAAACTGGTAGCACCAAACCTTGAATTTCCCTGGCAGGAAGCATTGGTCGATCTTGTGGAGCCCATCCTGAAGTTGGGTTGTGATAGTTGCAGCCATGCTCTTATGTGATGTCAGCTGTGTATAGTCTGCCAAGGCTCCTCACGGGTTGTTCCACCAGTAAGGGAATCCTTTCGCCATCCACAGTAAAGAGGATGTTGTCATTCGTCACTCCCTTTCGGATCGACAGGCTGCAAGACTTTACGGGCTTGATTTTCATGCGAGCCCATGCAAGCAGCTCCTCTAGGCGTTTGAGGAGTCTAGATGTGCAGGCTGCTGTTTGGAGGAGGGTGGTGACATCATCCATATAGAACCGTATGGCAGGAAGCCTTTGGCCTGTCTGAGATCTCACTCCTCGGGCCATCTATCTTCCGCCTGTCAGGATTACCTCAAATGCTACTGTGAAGAGGATGGGAGAGATGGCACAGGTCCAGCCAGACAACATGGAGGTCCGACTTGCTGCATTTGGCTTGACTGGATCTGCTCCCAAATCATCGCAGTGTTCCACGCAGCCGGGGAACCCTGGAACACCTGCCTTCTGGCAGCTGGTGTCAATGCACTTGTTCGCCAGGAGACAGTTGGTCATGCGTCTGGCCAAATCGGAGAAAAAGATTTTCCCCTCCACGTTCAACAGGGCGATGCCTCTGAACTGCTTGATGTTTTGGGAATCTTTTTGCTTTGGGATGAATAATGTATGGATATAATGGATGTTTGTAATGAAGAACTCAGAGTCAGGATTTTTAGCCACAGCCCTTTATTCTTCTCCATCACACACAAGATGAAGGAAGTTCTCATTTCATCACTAGAACAGGACTGAAACACTCAAATCAGGATCAAGTCTGGCTGCACAAAAACCTGACTTTCTCTGGACAATAATGTGTGAAAGTCTGTCAGCAGTTTGTAGATTCACTGCTTCCTCTCTCATTTCACACTTTGTGCAGCTCAAATGCTTTTAGTTCAAGTGAGCATCAGAGGAAACACCACATCCTGATTTTCACTCTCAACATTTGACTGGAAAAAGACGCAAACACCACATTTGGCTCCTGGAATAATCACAACTTCCATCTTTGAAGAAAGAAACACATTTAATCCATGAATGTGAAAACATATTTCTGAGGGACAGAGTCATGGAGAGACTCAACTATCTGTTCAACACTGTTTCTCTACCAAGAGGAGACTCTGGAGACTCAACTCAGCACAGAAACACTGAGGAACCAGGAAAGACCCCAAATCCAGGATAGAGAGGTTGAGTGAATGTGGTGTTGAAGGTGTGGAGGTGGATCAGAGAGTCAGAGGAGACTCTGTAGAAGGACAGAGTTCCAGCAGGAACGTCCACATAAACTGCAACTCTGTCAGAGACTGAGGAGGAACTGATGGATGTTGGACTGTTATTATGTCTGACAGAGTAACCACCATCAGAGCAGCACAGACTCCAGGACTGATCATTACGTCCAAACCAACAGTCATCACTGTCTCCTTTCCTTCTGATTCCTCTGTAACTCATTGATATATAAACCCATCCTCGCCACTCAACCTCCCAGTAACAGCGACCAGTCAGACCAGTTTCACATAGCAGCTGATACCAGTCAAACCTGTCTGGATGATCAGGATACGACTGATCCTCCTCCACACGTGTCACCTTCCTGTTGCTGTCAGACAGTTTGAGTTTTCTGTTTACTGTGTTTGTGTCGACTGTGACTTGACAGGAATCTGATGGAGAGAACAAACAACACAGCTGCAGTTATTGATGGATCATGTGATCAGTATTAAAGCTTTGATGATGACCTCAGAGATGTGACACTTTGAAGATGCTTGAATGTGCTGCTTTGTTTCCATCAATCCATTAAAACACACTTACACTTCCTCAGACCTGGTGTCAACCATGGGACTCCAGCAGGCGTCACCCTGAAAGGAGGAGGACGGTCAGAGCAGCAGCGACTCTTTCAGCAGCACACATGGACGTTACATGGTTCTCACACTGTTCCACTGATAAAGGACCAGTCCAACATGGAGACACAGACACCTGAATGCAGCATCTCTAAAGTCCTGTCCTGTGCTCGTCACGTTCCAGCTCAGTTTACACTCATTATTCAGCTTTACTCATTGATGCTTCCTCTGTTCATGGAGCTAGGCTAACAGTTTACCCTGCTTCCTGTCTTTGAGCTAAGCTAGGCTAACAGTTTACCCTGCTTCCTGTCTTTGAGCTAAGCTAGGCTAACAGTTTACCCTGCTTCCTGTCTTTGAGCTAAGCTAGGCTAACAGTTTACCCTGCTTCCTGTCTTTGAGCTAAGCTAGGCTAACAGTTTACCCTGCTTCCTGTCTTTGAACTAAGCTAACAGTTTACCCTGCTTCCTGTCTTTGAGCTAAGCTAGGCTAACAGCTTACCCTGCTTCCTGTCTTTGAGATAAGCTGGGCTAACAGTTTACCCTGCTTCCTGTCTTTGAGCTAAGCTAGGCTAACACTTTACCCTGCTTCCTGTCTTTGTGCTAAGGTAGGCTAACAGTTTACCCTGCTTCCTGTCTTTGAGCCAAGCTAGGCTAACAGTTTACCCTGCTTCCTGTCTTTGAGCCAAGCTAGGCTAACAGTTTAACCTGTTTCTTGAGTTCTGATAAGCTATACTAACAGTATATCTTGCTTCCTGTCTTTATGCTAAGCTAGGTTAACAATTTCCTCTCCTTCTTGTCTTGTGCTAAGCTAGGCTAACAGTTTACCCTGCTTCCTGTATTTGTGCTAAGCTGTGCTAATGGTTTATTCTGCTTCCAGTCTTGTGCTAAGCTAGGCTCTGACTTACAGGTTTTATGCTAAGCTGTGCTAACAGCATGCTCCAACTAGCATTTTTCTATTGATTACAGTTTTCATGCAAAGGGAGGCTAATACCTCCCCCTGCTTCCAGTCTTGTACTATGCTAGGCCTCTGCTTGCTGTCTTTGTGCTAAGGTAGGCTAAAAGCTTCCCTCTGCTTCCAGTCTTTATGCTAAGCTATGCTAACAGCTTCTCTCTGTTTCCACTATTTGGGAAAAGCTAGTCTAACAGGTTCCCTCTGCTTCCAGTCTTTGTGCTAGGCTATGCTAACAGTTTCCCTCTGTTTCCAGTATTTGGGAAAAGCTAGGCTAACAGGTTCCCTTTGCTTCCAGTCTTTGTGCTAAGCGATGCGAACAGGTTCCCTCTGCTACCAGTATTTGTGCAAAGCTATGCTAACAGCTTCCCTCTGTTTCCACAACAGCAGGTCCTCGACTTACATTCGAGTTTCATTCCTACAGATCGATGTAAGTCAATTTTTGCTGTAAATCGGAACTCTCGAGACAATATAAACAAAGCCATTCTGTGCATCACGATATCGATCAGTTCTTCATAAAACTCATGAATAACGACTTTCATACATATATGAATCATTTTACAAGAAGATAACAGAATGTGTTTGACTGTTTTTACAACTTTATTTCATAATGTTGATGTTCATCGGTGTTTTGCCCCGTTACGAGCGTTTTATTAAATCTAATTTCAACTCCATGGTGTGTTGCCCTTAAGACAGAATCAATGTACTTTTACTTTAAAATAGCCTTTATTTTGAAGTTGTCTGTTGACAGTTGTCACTTCCTGTCCGCTGTTTTGATGTTTAGCTTTACACACATACATGCTTTTCTGGATGCGGCTCTCTACTTTGTAAACTCCACAGAGGCAAGGTTGTAACTAAATTCATTTTCAGACTCACTGGTTCAGTTAAAAGGATTTATTTACATGTATTTATGTTGTTTTATTCTGTTTTATTGCAGTTTTCACTCTGTAATGTGTATCAAGAGCCACAGTAGAGAAGTCAAGTTTGCTACGACTCATGATTCATTTTACAAGAACGAGTTTAACTAGTTGGACAGCTGCAGCTTTTACGCATCAGAATAGTCTGACTTACGCTTGGGACCCATAATGAAGGGAAAAAAGTTAGCAAATACAGCATAATCCAAGGTGGTGTACAACCGGCGAGTAGAAACAAAGCCGTCTTATAGCGCTGCCTGACGACATATTCATCTGCTCCTAGTTCCAACTAGTTCCACGTAACCAGTTCTGACGTAACGACAAAACGCCGCACGTCGGAGCATCATAAACCAAGGACCCCTTGTATTTGGGAAAAGCTATGCTAACAGCTTCCCCCTGATTCCAGCCTAAGTACTACGCTAGGCTAATTGTGTCCCCCTATTTCTACAATTTGGGAAAAGCTAGGCTAACAGGTTCCCCTTGCTACCAGTCTTTGTGCTAAGCTATGCTAAAAGTTTCCCTTTGCTTCCAGAGTTTGTGTTAATCTAAGCTAACAGTTTTCTCCTGTTTGATTGGAGTTATTTAGGATGTTAGTTTAGATAAAGTTTACGTAGTGTGGAAAAATAGTGATTTATACAAAAGCTCTTGGTAACGCCAGATGTGGTAGCTGTAAATAGCGACACAGATTGATTTATGTATGGGTAGATTTAGCAACAATCCAGTAGTAATGCCTTAAATAATGGCTGCTTATGATCCAAGTAAGTGCTGATAGAGTTGAAATGTGCATCAATCTACTAGTAATGCCTTGGGGCTCCAGCAGGGTGTGCACTTTTTCCCTCTTTTACCTCAGACGAGCGAGTGGATGAACAGCATGCTGTGTGTTCTATAATATTTTTCCCTCGCTACCCCCTTTTTTAAGGTAATTGCTGCTGTGTAACAGTGTACAACTAAAAAAGGCATGTTTGTGACATATGTTCTGTGTCTCAATTGGCATAAGAGTTTGTGTTTTGTGCTTTTGTATTATCTTAAAGAGTTTACAGCAAATCAGTTGAAATGTAAGCTAATTGCTAGCGACCTCGTGGTCCCGGTTTAAAGTATGACAGTCTACTTAGTTGTTACTAATGTTCAGATAAGTCACGTTTAAAATAATATCTGCTATGGAAAGTTCATGTGTAGTGTTTGTATGTATTTGTTGAATACAGAAGTGGTTTTCTGTATATTGGCATGAAATTGAACTTAATACAGACAGGCAAGTGGACGAACAGCATGCTGTGTGTTCTATGATATTTTTCCCTTGCTACCCCCCTTTTTAAGGGTGCAACACAGAGCACATCCTTCATCATTAATAGAGGAGAACAAGAACAACCCCAGGTTTCTCTTCAGCACTGTAGCCAGGCTGACAAAGAGTCAGAGCTCTGTTGAACCTTGTATTCCTTTAGCTTTGAGCAGTAACGACTTCATGAGCTTCTTTACAAATAAAATTATTACGATTAGAGAAAAAATTAATCTGGCCCTTCCTACAAATGTCACAGATGTATCATTGAGTACAGATGCTTTAGAATTGGCTGTAAGACCAGATGGATATTTAGAATTTTTCACTCTCATACATCTCTCTGAACTAATTTCAATAGTTTCTACATCCAAACCATCAACAGGTCTTTTAGCTCCTATCCCAACTAGAATGTTCAAGGAGGCTTTACCTTTAATTAATTCCTCAATGTTAGATCTGATTAATCTCTCTCTAGTAACAGACTATGTACCACAGGCTTTTAAGGTTGCTGGAATCAAACCTTTGCTTAAAAAGCCCACTCTAGATCCAGATGTTTTAGCTAACTATAGACCGACATCCATCCTCTCGAAAATTCTGGAAAAAACAGTTGCAAATCAATTATGTGAACATTTACAAAGGAATAGCTTGTTTGAAGAGTTTCAGTCAGGCTTCAGAGTGCATCATAGCACAGAAACAGCTCTGGTGAAAGTTACTAATGACCTTCTCATAGCGTCACATAATGGACTGGTCTCTATACTGGTTTTGTTGGACCTTAGTGCAGCATTCGATACAATCGACCACAAACTTTTATTACAGTGACTAGAACATTGTATTGGCATTAAAGGGACAGCACTGGACTGGTTTAAATCCTACTTATCAGACAGGTTCCAGTTTGTGCATGTCAACAATGACTCTTTGGAGCATACTAGGGTTAATCATGGAGTTCCTCAGGGTTCTGTCTTAGGACCAATACTGTTCACATTATACATGCTTCCCTGAGACCTGGATGACCTATAATTTCTTACTACTAAATTCAGACCAGACTAAAGTCTTTGTATTTGGCCCCAAACATCTTAGAAAATTGCTTTCAAAGCATATAGTTACTCTGGATGGCACTACATTGGCCTCCAGTACTACTGTGAGGAACCTCAGCGTTATATTTGACCAGGACATGTCCTTTTACTCACACATAAAACAAGTCTGTAGGACTTACTTTTTCCACCTGAGAAATATTGTAAAAATCAGGAACATCCTGTCTCAGAGTGATGCAGAAAAACTAGTCCATGCATTTGTTACTTCTAGGCTTGACTACTGTAATTCCTTATTATCAGGTTGTCCCAATAGCTCTCTGAAACATCTACAGCTGATCCAAAATGCTGCAGCCAGAGTACTGACGGGAGTTAGCGAGAGAGATCATATTTCTCCTATACTGGTTTCTCTTCATTGGCTTCCTGTGAAATGTAGAATAGAATTCAAAATCCTTCTTCTGACATATAAAGCTCTTAACAACCAATCTCCATCATATCTTAAAGACCTGATAGTAACATATTATCCTAGCAGAACTCTTCGCTCTCAGACTGCAGGATTACTTGTTGCTAGAATCTCTAAAAGTAGGCAGAGCCTTCAGTTATCAGCTCCTCTCCTGTGGAACCAGCTCCCAGTTTGGGTTCTGGAGGCGGACACCCTCTCTATTTTTAAGACCAGGCTTAAAACCTTCCTTTTTGACAAATCTTATAGTTGGGACTGACTGGGGGACCCTGAGGGGGTCAGCTGGAGTCTTCCTCTTGGACGTCCCTTAGTTCTGCCCCTAGTTCTGCTGCTATAGGCCTAGGCTGCCGGAGGACCTCTCTGGATGCACTGAGCCCTTCTCTATCTAGCATTATATTTAATATATATATATATATATATATATATATATATATATATATATATATATATATATATATATATATATATATATATATATATATATATATATACCATTATTGCATTACACTCACTCTGTTTCTCCCTTGTGTCCTTTCTCCGAGTGTCCCTGGTCCCAGAGCTGGATGCTTCAGATCTGTGGTTGTGCTCCCACCAACTGGCCTAATCTCCATCTGTGGGATGCTGCTGCTAACATTCCTCCAGCCCACTGCTTCCAGCTGCCCATTTCCACCAGTCTACTCTGCATTGCCCTCACTGTACTGGATATGCTCATCGACTAACTGTTCGAATTTTACTATCAGCTATATGTGTACTATACACTATATTGCCAAAAGTATTCGCTCCTCAATCCAAATAATCAGAATCAGGTGTTCCAATCACTTCCATGGCCACAGGTGTATAAAATCAAGCACCTAGGCATGCAGACTGCTTTTACAAACATTTGTGAAAGAATGGCTCGCTCTCAGGAGCTCAGTGAATTCCAGCATGGAACTGTGATAGGATGCCACCTGTGCAACAAATCCAGTTGTAACATTTCCTGGCTCCTAAATATTCCACAGTCAACTGTCAGCTGTATTATCAGAAAGTGGAAGTGTGTGGGAACGACAGCAACTCAGCCACCAAGTGGTAGGACACGTAAACTGATGGAGCGGGGTCAGCGGATGCTGAGGAGCATAGTGCCAAGAGGTGGACAACTTTCTGCAGAGTCAATCACTACAGACCTTCAAACTTCATGTGGCCTTCAGATTAGCTCTAGAACAGTGCTTCAGCAGAGAGCTTCATGGAATGGGTTTCCATGACCCAGCAGCTGCATCCAAGCCATACATCACCAAGTGCAATGCAAAGCGTGGGATGCAGTGGTGTAAAGCAGCCACCACTGGACTCCAGAGCAGTGGAGACGCCTTCTCTGGAGTGACCAATCGTGCTTCTCCATCTGGCAATCTGATGGACCAGTCTGGGTTTGGCGGTTGCCAGGAGAACCATACTTGTCGGACTGCATTGTGCCAAGTGTAAAGTTTGGTGGAGGGGGGATTATGGTGTGGGCTTGTTTTTCAGGAGCTGGGCTTGGCCCCTTAGTTCCAGTGAAAGGAACTCTGAATGCTTCAGCATGCCAAGACATTTTGGACAATTCCATGCTCCCAACTTTGTGGGAACAGTTTGGAGCTGGTCCTTCCTCTTCCAACATGACTGTGCACCAGTGCACAAAGCAAGGTCCATAAAGACATGGATGACAGAGTCTGGTGTGGATGAACTTGACTGGCCTGCACAGAGTCCTGACCTCAACCCCATAGAACACCTTTGGGATGAATTAGAGCGGAGACTGAGAGCCAGGCCTTCTGGTCCAACATCAGTGTGTGACCTCACAAATGTGCTTCTGGAAGAATGATCAAAAAGTCCCATAAACACACTCCTAAACCTTGTGGACAGCCTTCCCAGAAGAGTTGAAGCTGTTATAGCTGCAAAGGGTGGACTGACGTCATATTGAACCCTGTGGATTAGGAATGGGATGTCACTTACGTTCATATGCGAGTCAAGGCAGGTGAGCAAATACTTTTGGCAATATAGTGTATTTTATGCCAGAGCCATACACCATGGCAGTAAACTATGAATCAGTTTCAATGTCGGCTTGTACTTTGTATGTTTCATTGATGTTACTCTGATCATGCATGTATTCCATTGTGTGTTACCGTATTTTCGCGACCATAAGGTGCACTTTAAAGTCTTAAATTTTCTCTAAAATGGACGGAGCGCCTTATAATGCGGTGCGCCTTATGTGTGCAGAGTGTTCCAAAATCTGTAAATGTTGTTGTGTGACTTTGATGAGCTCCGTTTGACTGACTGAGAGCATTTCCTGCTGACACGTGTCACTGTCCCTGTTGATCTGTGACTCCATGCGCATCCATCTCACAGCCGCTGTGAAAAACCAAGTGCAGCAAATGAACTCGGAGCTTGCTATCATTCCGAGAGGCTTGACGAAGGAACTCCAACTGCTGGACATCGGTGTAAACAGGGCGTTCAAAGTGAAGTTGCGAACGGCGTGGGAGCGATGGATGACAGATGGTGAACACAGTTTTACTAAGACTGGGAGGCAGCGCGGGGCGAGTTACGTCACAATTTGTGAATGGACTGCGGATGCTTGGGCTAACGTGTCTGCTTGCACTGTTGTTCGAGCTTTCGCAAAAGCCGGCATCATTTATGAGGAGCCGCATGGCAACGAGACTGACTGACAATGATGAGCAGGAACCTTGCGTGTTCGATGGAGAACTAGCCCAGCTGTTCATTTCGGATACAGAAGATGAGGACTTTGATGGATTTGTGAATGAGGATTGATCAAAAAAACAACATGAAAACATTGCTAAATACTTCAATAAAGTACAACTGAACTCAGTTTTGCTTCCGCTGCACTTTTTAAAACATGCTAGCATGCATGTTTTAAGCTAGCATACCGGTATGTTTTACCATGCCCGCGCTCTATAATCCTGTGCGCCTTATGCATGTGTTAAATACAGAAATAGCACCCGTAACTGAGACTGCGCCTTTTAATACGATGCGCCTTATGGTCGCGAAAATACGGTGTACGTTTCCTTGTCCACCACCCCCTCTACCTCTTCTATCCCTCTCAACCAGCCGGCCAGCAGCAGATGGGTCCCCCCGTATGAGTCGGGTTCTGCTCAAAGTTTCTTCCTGTTAAAGGGAGTTTATTCTTCCCACTGTTTCCTTACAGCTGCTCTGGGGGTACATATGGTTTCTGTAAACCGTCTCGAGACAATCTGAATTGTAATTGGAGCTATATGAATAAAATTGAAATGAAATGAATTGAATATGATGTTTTTGTGCTAAGCTAGGCTAACAGGTTCCCTTCAGTCATGGTGCGTAGCTGAACTAACAGTGTTCTTCTGCTTCCACTCTTTGTTGTGAGCTAGGATGATAGTTTCCTGAGAGTGTCTGTCTGTCTGTACCTGAGAGTTTCCAGTCTACAGTCTGGATCCTCCACTTTAGCTCTCAGCATCTTCTCTCCTGAGTCTCCTGGATGGTTGTAGCTCAGGTCCAGCTCTCTCACATTTGAGGTCTTGAAGCTCAGAGCTGAGGCCAGAGAAGCACAGCCTTCCTCTGTGACCAGACAGCCTGACAGCCTGCACACACAAAACAACACAAACCTGACGGACAACACTTGGATGGATGTTTCTCACTCTTTCTGTCCTTCTTTGTCTTTCAGATACATTTTGCTGCACATTTCATGCGTCTCAAGGAAATCAACAATCTCAACAATGATTAGTGGGATTTAATCATGTCAAAAATAAACCCTGACAAAGTCCTGCACAAGTTCAGTAAAAGCTCATTTGATGAATCCCATCAGCAGAAATGATTGTACTCAGGTTAGATGTTTATCCACTGATAGAAATCACATCAGTTTCAAAGTGTGAGTCCTGACCTGAGAGCTTCCAGTTTACAGTGTGGACTCTCCAGTCCAGCAGAAAGACTCTCCACTCCTGAATCCTGCAGGTTGTTGTTACTCAGGTCCAGCTCTGTCACACTGGAGGACTGGGAGCTGAGGACTGAGGACAGAGCTCCACAGCTTCTCTCTGACAGATTACAGTTACTCAGTCTGAAGAGACAAAGAGAAGAACAGAAGTAATACATTAAGTTCAGTATTTTCTGTCCTGTTGAAAAGACAGCAGTGAATTTAACGACAAATACATCCCACTATGTCCAGAATACAGCAGCGCTGAGGACAGTCCTCTGCAATATTATTTAAATGTGAAAATAATCCAAGTGTACCACATTACAGTAATCAGATTACTTTGAAGTTAAGCAGTAAAGTATTTGATCTGATTAAAAACAGACAGTTTAGATTTACTAAATGAAGAATACAGGCCAAACGGCAAGAAATGAATCCAATAAAGGTCAGTACATCTTTCATTACTGTCATTAGAATGTTGGATTTTTTCACTACTTTCTTTGTCCACCTTTATTTTTGATGACACATTTAATCCTCCTCAGCATGAAGAAACCACATTCCTGCAGAGGTGTTCCACCATCTTCAGAGACTATGTCTTCATCTGTTCTTTGTTGGAGGGTTTGTGTTGCTCTACCTTTGTCTTTAAAATACCCCAAAGTTGGTCTGTTGGATTCAAATCAGGACACACACACTTGGACAAGTCACAGTTTGGACTTTTTCCTTCTTTACAATCTGAAAAATAGTCAACTTGATGCTGATGACAGCGATTAAATCACTGTCAGACTCAGTTACATCTCTGATGTTGTTACAGAACAAACGTCTTCTGATCTCCAGTCCTTGTTCTTCAGGTTCCTTCACTTCTACTTGTGCTGTTGAGACTCATGCTTTGGTTTTCACTGACACGTGAATCCCACTGGAACCAAACTAAAGATCTCCAAACTCATGTGTTTAAACTGTTTATCTCCACTCTTGATGAAGTCTGGACTCCTCATAGCGTCAGTGAGCTGGACTCTTCATTCTCTCTCAGTCTCAGGAGACACTCTGCTGCCCAGTGATTGGCTCTCAGTCCCTACAGTCTGAAAGGAACCAACAACCTTTTAACAGCCTCACGTCTGAAAAGGCTCATAGGGTCCCTATGAGGGTGTTGCTCCTCTTCAGGGAGAGCAGAGAGACCATGAACCTCACCACAGGTGGGATGGATGTTCTATCCTTCACCAACACTTCAGTTGATGGGACTCAGCCATCAGCAGCAGGAAGACTGGACTGACCTCACCCACAGACCAGAGGACATGAGGACACTGCTTATCAACAGTCATGATGACTGTCCTCACCTGCAGGGCTGCTGCTGCTTCACTCCATCATTTCTGACACACCTGGAGTCCTGGAAGCTGCTGTTCCAGGAAGTCTTTCCAAAAATCTTCAGCCAGTATCTGAGTATGTTGTCATGTTCTTCAACCCAGAATCTCAGTTCCTCATAAACCACCTGAGGTAGGGACGTGTCCTGCTGCCCAGTGAAGACAGAGTTGGGAGCGATGGGATCAGGGTCCACAACATGTGAGGAGATGAACCCAAGAGGATCTGAACTGAGGATCCCTTTGATCTCAGTGGAGACAGAAGGCAACACTGCTTCAGTGGCTGTTTGGGCTCCAATGGTGAGAAGGAATTGGACCTGAACCTCAAATAAGAATGTAAACAACAGTCCAACTGTCCACCAGCTGAACTGCACTGAGTTCAGTCATTGAACAAACTGAACAGTCTACAGTTTCATTCAGCAGACGCTTTTATCCAAAGAGACGAACATCTGAGAGTAGAAACAACACAAGCAAGGATCTAGTCAGGAGAAAACAACCTGGAGAAGATCCATAAAACAAGTTCAAGTGTGAACATGAAATGTTTGTTCTGGTGTTTCCTTTTCATCAACGTCTATTTGAAACATTCTATTTTGTGAAACAGTGGAAACTAAAACAGAACCTGGAACCAAGACTTCACAGGTTAATACAGGTTCTGGTTCTGTGATGCAGGTTCCAGGTTGTTCAGTTCCTGTAGTGGAAGAGGCCTCATGAAGAGAAACTAGTACTAAAGGTCAGGAACAGAACTGATCTGAGTCATACAAATACAGAAAACCTCCCACCTCAGCTGTTCTGCTCATCATGAATAAAAACACATTTTAAATGGTCATCAGTTGAACAGGTTGATGAGTCCTGACCTGAGAGCTTCCAGTTTACAGTGTGGACTCTCCAGTCCAGCAGAAAGACTCTCCACTCCTGAATCCTGCAGGTTGTTGTTACTCAGGTCCAGCTCTGTCACCCTGGAGGACTGGGAGCTGAGGACTGAGGACAGAGCTCCACAGCTTCTCTCTGACAGATTACAGCCACTCAGTCTGAAGAGACAAAAAGCAGATTATACTGATGAAACAGCAGCAAAATGAAAAAGGATCTTCAGTCTCCAACTACTTACACAACTTTCTTGGAGGCTTTGACGACTGGCAGCAGCCTCAGAAGAGCCTCCTCTGAAGCAGAGTATTTCTTCAGGTCAAACACATCCAGCTCTTCTCCTGATGACAGTAAGATGAAGACCAGAGCTGACCACTGAGCAGGGGACGCTTTATCTGTGGACAGACGTCCTGATCTCAGGGACTGTTGGATCTCCTCCACTAGAGAAACATCCTTCAGTTCATTCAGACAGTGGAACAGATTGATGATTCTCTCTATAGACATATTCTCACTGATCTTCTCCTTGACGTACTCCACTGTTTCCTGATTGGTCTGTGAGCTACTTCCTGTCTGTGTCAGCAGGCCTCGTAGGAAGTTCTGATTGGTCGGCAGTGACAGACCCAGGAGGAAGCGCAGGAACAAGTCCAGGTGTCCGTTTGGACTCTGTAAGGCCTCGTCCACAGCCCTCTGGTAGAAAACTGTTGGATCAGGTTTGTTGGAGGCAGTTTGTTGTTGTTCTTCCAGCAGGTTAATTCCAGAGTTGATGAAGGTCTGATGGACATGAAGAGCAGCCAGAAACTCCTGAATGCTCAGATGGACGAAGCAGAACACCTTGTCCTGGTACAGCCCTCTCTCCTCTCTAAAGATCTGTGTGAACACTCCTGAGTACACTGAGGCTGCTTCCACATCGATGCCACACTCTGTCAGGTCGGACTCATAGAAGATCAGGTTTCCTCTCTGCAGCTGATTAAAAGCCAGTTTTCCCAGAGACTCAATCATCCTCCTGCTGTCTGGACTCCAGTGTGGATCTGTCTCAGCTCCTCCATCATACTTGACCTTCTTGACTTTGGCCTGAACCACCAGGTGGTGGATGAACATCTCAGTCAAGGTTCTGGGCAGATCTCCTCCCTCTCTGGTTCTCAGCAGCTCCTCCAGAACTGTAGCAGTGATCCAACAGAACACTGGGATGTGGCACATGATGTGGAGGCTTTGTGACTTCTTCATGTGGGAGATGATCCTCTTGGCCTGCTTCTTATTTCTGAATCTCTTCCAGAAGTACTCCTCCTTCTGTGGGTCGGTGAACCCTCTGACCTCCGTCATCATGTCCACACAGTCAGGAGGGATCTGATTGGCTGCTGCAGGTCGTGTGGTTATCCAGAGGCGAGCAGAAGGAAGCAGCTTCCCCCTGATCAGGTTTGTCAGCAGCACATCCACTGAGGTGGACTCTGTAACATCAGTCAGGATCTCATTGTTGTGGAAGTCCAGAGGAAGGCGACACTCATCCAGACCGTCAAAGATCAACACAACCTGGAAGTCTTCAAAGCTGCAGATTCCTGCTGCTTTGATTTCACTGAAGAAGTGATGAACAAGTTCCACCAAGCTGAACTTTCTCTCATTCAGCACATTCAGCTCTCTGAAAGTCAATGGAAACATGAAGTGGATGTCCTGGTTGCTTTTGTCTTCAGCCCAGTCCAGAGTCAACTTCTGTGTTAACACTGTTTTCCCGATGCCAGCCACTCCCAGTGTCATCACTGTTCTGATTGGTCCATCTCTTCCAGGTGAGCCTTTCAGGATGTCTTCTGCTCTGATGGTTGTTTCTGCTCTGTCTGCTTTCCTGGATGCTGCTTCAATCTGTCTGACCTCATGTTCATCATTGACCTCTGCAGTCCCTCCCTCTGTGATGTACAGCTCTGTGTAGATGTCATTCAGGAGGGTCGGCTGTCCTGCTTTAGCGATGCCCTCAAACACTCTCTGGAACTTCTTCTTCAGACCACGTTTAAGTTCACGTCCACAAACTGCAGCAGGAAGTTCTGAATGAAAACACAAGAAAGAAAGAGTGAAGTTGAAGTAACCTGGATATTAAAGCACCAAAGCAGCAATAAAGTGAAGGTGACAGTTTGTCCCCCTAAAGACTGATTGTGTGAAGATATTCTGAGACTTTAGAAAATGTTCTGTTGATCAGCAGCTTCAGTCTTTCCACAAATCCTCTTACTGCTCTGCAGACAGTCAGCCAGCTTCTCCTGCTTCATCCTCCTCAGGAACAACACTGTGATCTGCTGAAACATCTCTCTGCTGCTCCTCTGCTCTTCATCATCACCCTCCAACTCCTCCTCATCCTCCCTATGACTCTCTGAGGAGCATTCTGGGTAATCTGGACTCACAACCTTCTGCATCTTCTTCAGCTCCTTCTTCATAAAAGTCACCATGTTGTCCTCCAGCAGCTGGAACAGAGAAATGTGTCAATGAGTCCATCAGAGTCAAATCATGGAGCCGAACATCAGATCCATGTTGGACACACTGACAGTCCACTGGTCTACAAAGAGCAGCATGGAGAAGCCTGAACACAACAGATGGAGAACAACTTGTTGTCCATGAACTCACCATGAATATGGAGTCCAGGTGATGCTGCTGGACAGACTGATCTCTGGGAACCTCTGAGTTCTGCTGCTCCACTCTGTGGATCAACATCAACAGTTAACTCTCACTTTATCACACAGAGACAAACACCAGCTGAAGGTCCATGATGTTCATTAGAGATTCCAACATTAGTCTGTTTTCCACTGCAGGAACTTTCTCTTCATTTTGGCTCATCATCAATCTTTGTTCTGACCACAGGAACTGTCCCCATAGAACCTCTTTCAGGACTGTTTGTAGGAGTTCAAAGTTCCTACTCCAGGGTTGGAACTTCTGAGAGAACCTGGAAAACTGCTCTGTAGGTCTGGATGCTGACTGATGAAACTCAGAGAGGACAAGAACCATTTTTCTGTCCTCTCCATCCTGGTCCAGCATCAGTCGTCTCCATCAACAATATAGGCCAACATGTAGGCTAACATACAGGCTTAAATGTTGGCTAACATTTAGGCTAACATATAGGCTAACGTATAGGCTAACATACAAGCTAAGATACAGGCTAACATACAGGCTAACATGCAGGCTAACATACAAGCCAACATACAGCCTAACATATAGGCTAACATACAGGCTAACATGTGGGCTAACATTCGGGCTAACATACAGGCTAACAGACATGCTAACATACTGGCTAACATACAGGCTAACATGTAGGCTGACATACAGGCTAACAAGGCTTATATGATCCAAGAACTGGAGTTTTGTCCAGTAAAACTATTTCTTGATATTTTAGTGAACTCAGAGTTCTTGCTGTGATCCACCTGGTTCTGTTTTTAATGTCTCTGTGGATGATGTTCACGTTATTAGCATCACTTCTTCAAAACATTTGTTCTGTTTGATGAGGAGCCAATCTGCTATGAAACTAGCAGCTCTGAAACCTTGTTCTGAACATCTTACCCCTCTGCAGCAGGACCTTCTTCTCCTTTAAAATCAAGAGGATGTTCCTTAGACCGGTCACTCTTTAAGGACACACAGCTGGATGGAGGTCCAGATCCAGGTCCAGAGGACTCTGGTCTCTGATGGATTCTAGTAGATAAAGAGGAAGATCACCAGGAAGGAGAATTCCCCTTAAATTCTCTTAGAAACCATGGTGTCAGCATCTGTGCACCTCCTTTCCCTGTCTAACCTTCTCTGAGAACTTCTTCCTAATCAGCAGCACCTGAGCAGAGGCTGGTTCTCCTGCCTCCAATCAACTCTCCTCTCAATCAAACTCCAGTTCAGACTTCACTCTCTGCCAGACCGTCAGTCTTGACTCATCTCTCCACTGGTTTCCCTGCATTGACCTCATTCATTCCTGATTCAGTGTGTTCTTGTGTTTCTGGTTAGTGTTCTCCTGTAGTCTTGTTCTACTTGGTTCTGTTCAGTTTTAGTCTTTGTAGTATAGCTGGTTGTGTCTCCAATCGTAGTTTTGTGTATTTTGTGTTTCCTTTGTCTCTCTTTGAGTTTCATGTTTTGGTGTTCAGTTTCTGTTAACTTCATCTTTAGTTGGGTTTTGATTAGTTTCCTGTTCTCTGTAGCTCACTCCCCTGGCTTGTTTGCTTTACCTGATTGTATAGAGCTGTACTCCTGGATATTTTCACATCCTGTATATAAACTCCTGCTTCACTGAGTCTCTGGTTTCAGAGGGATTTAATGTTGGAATATATCTGGAACAACTGACAGAACATTTGACACAACAATCAGTAGTTTAATGTCTTTGAAGAAGATGGAAGTTAAACATTAATGTTAAACTAAAGCTGGAATCAGTGATGAGGCCTTCAAGTTCATCAAGGTGGGATGATAGTTCCACAACTTTGCTTTTTCACCTCCATCGCTCACTGATGGAACAAATCAGTTTGTCTGAACTTTGTGGTTCAGAACATGATGTTTCGTCTGTTTTACATCACTTCATGTGGTGCTAGAAAACATGATGCTGCTGAGCCTCGTGTAGAACACAGCATCTACATCTCATTTAAATAGTTCTCTTGTCTCCTAAGGCTGACTTGCTGTGTCCAGTAGGTGGCGCTGTGACTAGAACTCAGTGCTGAGATGGAGATATCCTTAAAAAAAGTCACAATTCTGTTAACTTTGCATCAAAGAGCTCCTGAGATGACACCGACCTACCTATGAAAGCTGAATAGTGCCGAAATCCCAAAGCAGTTGATGATGAACTTCTACAACTGTGCCATCAGCAGTGTTTTAACATACAGGTTCTTAGTGTGGTTCTAAAGCTGCACTAAAGCTGACCAACAGCCACTCCAGCAGGTGGTAAAGACAGCAGGAAAGATCACTGGGATTACCCTCCCAGAGATCAGTACCATCTATACCACCCACTGTCTGAGGAGAGAGCACAACATGATGCATGATCATCACCACCCAGCGCATCACCTCTTCCACCTGCTGCCTTCAGGTAGAAGGTCCAGGTCCATAAGAGCCCAAACCACCAGACTAGCCCACAGCCTGTATCCTCAGGCAGTGAGGCTGCTAAACTGTTACCCCCCACCTCCTCTCTTTGCCCCATCCACAGACACTCACCCTACCCCACTGTTACAACAGCTGTGAATTGGACTCTGCATTTTGTCAATCAAAGATCAAATAACTGTCTGTTCCCTCCGTGTGCTGCAGTACCACTGTCAATGCTCACATTTATAGATTTGTGCCTGCTATAAATAATCGCATTACATGTTATTGTGTGTTAATTTTACACAGTGGGTGTTTATGGGACTGGGAGAAGGGATTTGCACCATCATTGCACTTTATATCATGGCTATGCAGTTTATGACATGATCTGAATGAAATTTCATTGTGTTATTGACAATGACAAGAAAAGATTGAATTGAATTGACCACATCTGAAGTTGTTCTGATTAGTTCTCTATATTGAGGTAAAAACTCTGATCTTGAACGATAGGAGGCGCTATCGAGCCATGCTGCCACACAGACACCAAAGAACCATAAAAAATAAAGAGTTCCACCACTACAGAGGCATGTGGAAACTTTCAGGAGATTTAAAGCAGAACAACATCAAGAACATTAATATTAATGATATTAATAATGACAGCAACATATATGAGAGGAGATGAAGCTCTGAATACATGAGATGAAAACTAATCTGGGTTTAAGAAAATATCTGACAACGGATTTCTGGAAAATCAGTGAAGAGATTATTTAACCTTTGGTCAAAAGTTTATGTTCTGAACTTCTTACCCTTCTGTAGTAGGACCTGGTTCTCCTTTAAATTCAATAGGATGTTCCTTAGACCAGTCACTCTTGAAGGACACACAGCTGGTTGCAGGTCCAGGTCCAGGTCCAGGTCCAGGTCCAGGTCCAGGTCCAGCTGGATTCCTGTTAATAATCATGCAGCAGTGATGTGATGCTGAGCTCTGACATGCACCAGAGTCCTGGACAGTTAGAGATGCTGGTCTCACCTCTGAGCTTTGCTCTGGTTCTCCTGTTCCCCACACAGAGAGCTTTTAGAGGGAGGGACTCCCTCCTCTCTGTCCTCACACTCATCCATGCTGCTCAACTCACAGCAGCTCACACACACTTTCTACCTTCACCTGCACAGGAAACAAACATCATTGATCCACTCAAATCCTCCTGGAAAAGATCAGCTGCTGCACTTCTACTATCAGTCCAGCAGATGGAGTCATGGAGCTGCAGAGACTCACCCACAAACCCAAAGTCAAAAAGACACCATGCACTTTGGATTGAGAACAAACAAAGAAACATCAGCAGCTCATCAAACTGACTCAAGTCCATCAATAATCTCAGAGAAATATTGACTGACTGCAGTCAATCAATAACCTAATAATCATATTGATCCATGTTTAAACAGCAGTCATCCAAAGTTTGTGCTGAAATAAGAAGTGAACATGTAGAAACATCACAGAGCAGAAACAAACAGCAACATTACTGAAGTTAAAGCAGCAAACAAAGCAAACTTACACTTTATTCAAAGCGCTGAAGAAGAAGAAGAAAGTTTCCAGTCCACTCCTGGACGCTCAGACAGGTGATCTGTTTCCTGGAACCAGTCAGGACTCCACCTATGAGGAAGCAGCAGGCAGACTTTCACAATAAGAGCACATTTTACAGGCTGATTCCCACTCATTTCATGTGACGGATTATTTCAACATTCAACCTTTTTCCTGTTAAAGACCAACAAATGGACTGAGTCTAATTAAAACCTGACTGAAGGAGCAGCAGAGTCACAAACTGCAGCTTCTGATCAACACACTGCTTCCTCCAGCAGCCACAAACTGACCGTCCACCACTTTCACTCTGATTTCTAACCACTGATTCAGGATCTGGAATGTTGGACAAGCAGATCGATCGATCGATCAATCAATCAATCAATCAATCAATCAATCAATCAATCAATCAATCAATCAATCAATCAATCAATCAAGATTTATTTATAGAGCACTTTACAACACTCAAAGGTGACCAAAGTGCTTTCCAGTTAAAATCAAACAATAAAATTAGAATAAAAGCAAATTAAAATAAAGGAACAATAGAACACATGTCAACAAATAAAATCAAGATAAAATAAGATAAAATAAAATAAAATGTCCCCGCATTACTGAGTATTAAAAGCCAGTCTGAAAAGATGTGTTTTGAGCTGGGCTTTGAAGAGGCCAAAGTCAGTGATGGTGCACATGTCAGGAGGCAGTTTGTTCTAAAGTCTGGGTCCAGCGACTGAAAAGGCTCGATCACCCTAGTGTTTGTACCTGGTCCGAGGGACTTCCAGAAACAGCTGTTTAGAGGACCTTAATGCCCTGTCAGGGTTTCGGACAGAAAGAAGTTCCGTTAAATAAATAGGCGCAAGGCCATTGAGGGCTTTAAAAACGAAAAGCAAAATTTTAAAATCTATCCTAAAAGAAACTGGAAGCCAGTGGAGGGAAAAGAGGACCGGGGTGATGTGCTGATGCCTTGAAGTGTTCGTCAGCAAACGGGCTGCCGCATTTTGCACCAACTGGAGGCGGCTCAGGGCTGACTGGGAAACACCAACATAAAGAGCGTTGCAATAGTCTATTCATGAGCTGATAAAGGCATGAATAGTCCTTTCAAGGTCGGTGCGATTTAAAAAAGGCTTTACTTTAGATAAAAGACGTAATTGATAAAAACTCACTCTGACCACGTTGTCGATCTGTTTGACGAATGTAAAACTGCTGTCAAAAGTAACCCCAAGGTTCTTTACAGACGGTTTTAGCTTTGAAAACACAGAGTCCGAAGCCGCAAGAACATTGTCACCAAATAAAATGAACTCAGTCTTGTCCTCATTTAGATGGAGGAATTTTTTCCCCAGCCATGACTTGATGTCATTGATACAGTGTGTGAGGGACTGAAGAGCACCACTTTTGTTTGGGAACACCGGTAAATACAACTGGAAATCATCGGCATAGCAGTGAAATGCTAAATTATGCCTCGCTATAATTGACCCCAGTGGCAACATATACAATGAAAATAGCGAAGGACCCAAAATAGAGCCCTGGGGAACTCCACAAAACAAAGAGGCAACAGAGGAGGACAAGTCACCAATCATTACAGAAAAAGTCCTGCAGCAGATGGAATCAGTTCTGATTATGGGGGAGTTGGAATATGAAGAAAAACTAAGGAGTCATTTAAAGTTTCATCTCTGAGCCTCAAACCCCCAGTCAGAGCAGGTTTTCATGTTTGACAACTACATTCTACATGAGACAAACTGAGACAAAACTATGGAAAAAAAGACTGAAAATGACAGAAATTGAAAGAATTAGGACATAAAATGACACAAAGGAAACATAGAATGGTAAAAATTAGACAAATTAAGACAAAATGACAAAAATTACACAAATTAAGATACAAAATCATAAAAATAGATTAATTAAGACACAAAACAAACGTTACACAAAACTACAAAAGAAAGGCCAATTATGACACAAAATGCAAGAAGTCAAGGCAGAAAAACAATTAAAATTAGACAAATTATGATTCAAAATGATACAAATGAGACAAATTAAGACACATTTCGGTCTGACACCATCCCGTAATGCAGGAAATCTCTTTAATTTGTGGCCAAATCAAAATGAAATGAATGTGACTGATTGAATATTGTGTGTAATAAATACCAATAAATAATCAATGTTCTATCAGCTGCAGTACCAGCAGAGGAAACAGACCAGACATTAAAACACATTGATGCATTTTCTGCATCACCCACCACATCCATGTAGGTTACCATGGCAACGCCATGCATACAGTGTGTGATGCTGGGACTAGACGACTTCATCCAGTGGTTTTCGTCACATAAAGCTCAACATGTTTACAGAAACAACTTTTTCCTCAGCTGAGAATCTGGATGACTCAGAAATACTGACTAGGAAACGATTTGGTTAAAGGGAGGCGCTTCTTTCAGCCCATTTCCATCTAAACTCTGAACACAACCTGGACCAGGTTAGCTCCACAGCATCAGTTACCATGGAGATATAGCTCCACAGCATCAGTTACCATGGAGATCTAGCTCCACAGTATCAGTTACCATGGAGATCTAGCTCCACAGCATCAGTTACCATGGAGATCTAGCTCCACAGCATCAGTTACCATGGAGATCTAGCTCCACAGCATCAGTTACCATGGAGATCTAGCTCCACAGCATCAGTTACCATGGAGATCTAGTCAGGTACAAAGAGACACACCTTCATGATCCTGAAAACTCCGAGTTTGGTCTCAACATACCTGCTGAGCCACTAATCTGGCTTCATAGTGCAGAACTCGGGGCTAACTGTGAACAGGAGACCCACCCCTACAGCTATGCTAACTCCAGCTAAAGCTAACTAGCTGTTTCACCCCGAGGCTTCATGCAGTTAGTGGTGGGGTACATATGCAGTCAGAACCAGAGGGAACTAGCTGCCAAGCCTAACAGGAGACAGGTAGAATCCAAAGAGACGTCAGCAAACCCCAGACAACGGACACAACAACAAGACAAACACCTGAACTACTGGAAACACAAACCAGGGACTAAACGGACAACTTTTTAGTCCCATGAAGGAGCGAACACGGAGCTGTGGAGCCACATTTCTGTTGCTGGAACTAAACTAACAGCAGCTGGAAACAGGGTCCATCTACTTTTTGACATGTTTCAGATGAATTTCTAGTCGTTTTATTCAGATTTGTCGTCATTTTTTGACCATTTTATCTCTTGTTAGATGAATTTTAACTAAATTTGAACAGTTTGAGTCATTTTTGCACCACTTTTAAATATTTTTGGACAAACTTTGAGAACTGTTTGACAATTTTTAACTAGTTTTAACTAATTTTGAGCCATTTTAAATAAATCGTGAATAATTTGAGTAATTTTAAGCAATTTCTGACTCATTCAAGATCACATTCAGACAATTCAAAGTATTTTTTGACAAATATCCACAAACATGGACAAATTTAAGTCATTTTAGACAAATTTTGAGCTATTTTAGATGAATTTCGAATCATTTTATTCACCAGCTTATCTCTTTTTGGATGAATTTTAAGTAAATTTGAACAGTTTGAGTCATTTTTGAGCAAGTTTTAAGTAATTTCAGACAAACTTTAAGAACTGTTTGATGTATTTTAACTGGTTTTAACAAATTTTGAGCTTTTTTAAACAAATCTTGCATAACTTTAAGTGATTTTAAATGACTTTCCAATTAATTCCAGATCACATTCAGACAGTTTAAAGTCATTTTGGACAAATTTTGAGTCATTTTGGAACTTTTTAGCTCACTTTGGAGTAGTTTTGAGTTATTTTGGACCAACTCTGGACTCATTTGACCACAGAATCTTCTTCCACTTCCTGGCTGTCCAGGTCTTGTGTTCTTGGTCCAACGACACCGGGCTAACCTCTGTCTCTCATTGGTCAGGGGCTTCTTGACAGCCTTGTAGGACCTTCAGCCATGATCTAAAAGTCTGGTGGAACACTGGACACCAGTTTGGTTTGACCACTGCTGCTGAAGCTCCTGTCATGTCATTGGCTGGTTTTCCATGTGGATCAGGATGAGGTCATTTCCTGCTGAAGAAACTCTTGGACGTCCAGATGTTGGTTTGTCTTCCAGCTGTTGGTTGGTCTGCATTTCTGCAGAGTGAATCCAACTGCTGAAGGACTGCATCTGCACTTCCTGTTGATGTGGTTACAGCTGCACCCTTCCTGACTGAGTTTCCTGTGTTCGGTTCTTTGTTTTAGTCGTTTTTATCTCTGAAGAACTTTCTAATGTGCTGCTTTATAAAGACATGAAGCATGGAAACTAAAACTGTGTCTTTAAATAATAAAGCAGGACCTTCATTAATGGATCACTGGAACCAAAATGAGCCAAAACTCAACATTTCTTCTGTATTTTTATGGAACCAATCAGTTTTCAGGATTTAATGTCTTTTTTAGGATGTGTTCAGTATTCTGGCTGTGACTGAACTAAAAGAAATTCCACTTGAAGACCTCAGAGGGATTCTTAATGCAGTATTTCACAAATGCATGGGGAGTCCCAAAACTTTTCTCCACCTCTGTTTGGTCCACAATATGTTCTAGTTCTACGTGTGTTGTTGTTGAAAAATCAAACGTTCAAAGCATTTCCATCCTACAACTGTTGCACTGAAGTTCTGCTGATAAGAACAACTCATGTTTAGAACTGAGAACAAATACAAATGATATTTACTGATAAACCATAGAAAAAAACTTAAAATAACAGAAATTGAAAGAAGTAGGACATAAACTGACAGAGGAGACACAGAATGGTTAAAAAAAAAAAAGAGACAAATTAAGACACAAAATGGTTATAAAAAACACACACACACACACACACATTGATTTCAGCACTACTGCATCAGTTTGATAAGTCCTGCTGGTTGGGAACACCCCAACTGTCACAGCCACAGCTTAAGGCTGTTGTAGTGCTTCCTGCTCGCTCTCTCTCTCTCCTAGGCGTGTTCTTGGTGAAGCTTAGTTCTAGTAGTAGTTTAGTTCTTCTTTGTTTAAGATTCTAGTTCCGGTTCCTGTATAGAGTTTCTTGTTGTGAATAAAAGCATTTTTAAAACATTTACGCTGGTGTTGTTTCATTTCCTGATCCTGAGCCTTTTGAACCTGCCGGAACACCAACATGTCTGAAGATTTGGTTTTAGGGAGAGAAAAAAAAAAAAAAAAAAAAGATTGATTCAATGTTTTGTGTCACAACATTTTTGATCTAAACTACGACAAATGATTCAATCAGTTTTATGTTCTATAGATATATAAAAGATAAAAACCAGTTTAAAGTGTCTCTTACTCACATTCAGACGGAGAAAACAAGCTGCAACACGAAGACGGTAAAAGCAGAACTAACTTGAGGAACAGAAAGTGGCCATGATGTCAAGATTTACTGTTTTCTCCAGTTTAACTTCAGAGACTCAGCAGATATTCAGGACTACTGACAACACAGAACCTTAACCTCACTGTTTTAATCACATTTAGGTTTTCTAAACATTACATTAATGTGAACCAGCGTCTCCATGAACAGCTTTATTAATTAAATGCACTACATTACAGTAACACAACACACTTCAACTGTTTACATGAAACTCAACACAAACATCATTAGCTTGATGCTACGTTAGCTTAATGCTACGTTAGCTTTATTCAGGCTACGACTGAACAGCTAGCTCGGTTAGGATCGCCAACATTAAAACTAATATTTACTATGCTAACTCTCTTCTCTGGTCAATACACACTGAAATAAACTCCACCAACATCTGGAGTGCATGGTACACATTATATCTGACACTAAAGCTGCATATAAAGTGCAGTAAAAGCGGCACCGATACGAAAATAAACATTAACTTACCGAACTATCAAAGTCCTTTCAGTGTCTGCTGGTAGAATCAGCCGAAGGCAGAAAACTGGTTAAAACAAACCAACGGGCAGGAAAACTGTCTGTGGAAAAGGTTCTGCTGCTGCACCGATAAATAAACCAACAGTTATTATATCAGAATTAATCCAAACGAGGAGAGCAGAGTCTCTGCTGCCTCCTCCATAGGACCTGTCAATCATTCCAGACCAGACTGTCAATCAAGTAGTCCCGCCCCCTGGCTTCACAAAACTTTAACGCTCGATAAAAAAATCAATATTGATTTATTTTAAGATCAGCCACCTGATCTCTCATTTTGACCATGAAAACTAACGGAAAAAAAGTTATATACAGTCTCTGCACCAAACTCTGTTTGGCTCCACACTTGCTGATGACCACTTTCGGTCTCAGAAAGTGAAAAAAAAAAACTGACATTTTTTCGTTTGTCTCTTACTGATTTTATTTTCTTGTTGTTCTAAATATACAGTGAAAACCAAACCATTTAAAAAAAATTCGTATATCCATTTTTGATCATGAAAAGGAAAAACGCCTTGTATTTCAATTTTAATTTTTGTATTTAAAACGAAAATCAAATAACCACTCGTTTTGTGTTTTTCAATACTTGTTTCAGAACGGAAAATCCAATTGCCAGATAAAATCCATGTATGGTTCGCTCATTCGTTTTTCCGTTTCAAAATAAAATGAGAAAAAACGAATAATCGCTTTGTTTTTTTTCTTTTTAAAAATTAAATTTGAAAAACAAAAAGTAGAGAAAGAAAAAAAAAACACTGCGTTTTTACAAATTTTAAGGTTCAAACAAAATGTAACCAAGTTAGGACTAGTGAGGGTCTTCTGGTTTCTTTTAACACGGAACCGACAACGCCACCTAGGGACTTTCACCCTAAGAATGTTCACAATCCTGCCTCTCAACAGAGGGTTTCCCCTGCTAAACACGGGTACGGGCACAAATGATTACAGAGGCGTGTATAGAAAATACAAATACAATTTCTATTCTGGTACAAAAATATGTTCAGCACACAAGACACACTAATGTTAATATAAATGCAGTTATTAAAACTGACAGTCACACAGGCGCTACGCAGCTATGGAGGAGAGAAACCTGATTACTGAGCCAGAGAACACAGCCACGACAAGCTAAGGATAAACAACACACTAACGGGGAGAAAACGAAACTAAACTCGAACCAAGCAAACTAATACAGAACTAGGCAAAACGACTACAAACTAAAAGAAAGAAACAACAAAATAAACAAGCAAAAAGACAAGGCAACAGAGGCAAAACTGTAATGAAACAAAGAATTTTTTAACCACAACACAGCAACGGAACAATAAACATAAACAAACATTTTGTTTACCTCTGCTGTCCGACGCTACACGCGAATGACGCCGCCGATAAACCGGGACACCGTCAGCGGACTCTGCCCTAGTGATGTTACGCTGGAGCCAGTTTGCTCGACACAGTGCCGAGCGTTTGAAGCGGAAGTGCTCCGAGACAGTGTCTGGACCCCTGCCTCGGCATGCCCAACAATCACGTGACTACCGAGAGCGTTACGTCACAGCGTGTGTTGCGTTGCTTAGACTGTACATGGCGGTGCTTTGGGAATAACGAAGGGGTTGGACATTTCAATCTGTCCAGGTCTGAAAAGGGTCTGATTCACTCCTCAAACTGTGGGTTTTTGAGAGGAGATTAAGCTATTACATTTACCATTTGGAAAGAAGTCAGAGAGCGAACTCATTTAGGTAGAATTAAGTTTAGATAAATTTATTTACATTTCATACACTAAATAACACTCATAGATACATACACATAGATTCACACATACACAACACATATTCATTCATTCATAGAAACACACTACACATATAGTAGAATAGGTTATAGATAGGTACATAGAGAGTAGTTTGAGTGGTTGAAAGAGTGTGTTGTGAGTTGTGAGAGTGCAAGGTGTCTATCTGAGCCCTACCTGTCCAGAGGAGAAGACCAGTTCACCTACTGGGCATCACGTCAAACTGTATCCAAACCTCTTCAGGATGGCCAAAAAGTATCTCCTCATGCCAGCAACATCTGTGCCATGTGAGCAGGTCTTCTCCAAAGCTGGAGAGGTAGTCAGCCACAAAAGAAACAGACAGAAACCATGCACTCCCTGGTTTACACCCCATTTATACTGCCACAATGGCAAAGTTGCAGAAGCACTACTATTGACTTCCACATCACATAATACTAGTGTCCCACACAAAGTAGCACAAGCACTTTCCTGTCCCCCAGTACCTCTATACACACCATATGCATGTATATCTACACACACACGCACGCACGTGCGCACACATTTAAATATATCTATATTTACATACAAAAACACAAATACATGCATGCAAACAAACATATATACCGTTTTAAAACATTTATTGCAAGTACAAAGCAGTGTGAGACAAGCAGTCCTGAGGCTTTTTCAGTTTTCTCCACTTGCAGTTCTGACACAGAGCCAGCAGATGTCGCTCTTCTGGTTGTGTCAAATGCTTCGAAGCAGTGTGTCGTTCTTGATGCAGTTGTGTCAAAGTGGTTCATTGCATCATGAAGCTTCGATTTCACCATCACTACTCTGCCCTGCAGCCACAGAACACTGGTCTTAAAAGAAGAAACAATATTAATACAAAAGCTAAAGCTTACCAGTGTATTGCGTGCTGAACAGCTCATACCTGTCCAGGAGAGTTCAGGAGTTTACGGGATCTACGTCCGCCAATCAATTTGAACTCCCAGCTGCAACGGCCAAACCAATCATTAGTTCCCCCACAGCTGTATGGCAGATGGCTAATCAGCTGGTCACAAAAAGAAAAAGCCTTTTCCCATTTGGAAGCTTCCGGCAGAACCGGAAATCAAAGTCATAACTCGTGGCGAATGACTTCACTTTTCTGTCCCAAACTCCGCACCACCTAATGTGAAAACACCGAAGACATGTTTTTGTCTTACTGTCTTATCATAAAAATACGTTTTTTATTTCGCCAGCACAATTCTTTTTACTGTCTGTAGATGATATTTACATGGATATAGACTTTATTAAGTAGTGATGCTGACGTTTCTCGGCGAGGTCTTCTTTATCTATTTATTTCACACACAGCCAAGTCTGGTCGGATGAATCTGAGGACGAAACATCTGGAGGCGGAAACTATCACCAGTTAACCTGATCACCAGTTAAACTGGAACACCAGTAGATGACCAGCATCCCGTCATAAACTGTCGTCCACATGTCGGATCTGACTGTAAAACACACAGAAGTGAAACGTAACATTCTACAGTTAATAAAGTATGGCACTGAAAATAACATCTGTGGTTAACAGAACAAATTCCAGCTCTCTCCAAATCAGCATCGACACATGATTGATCTTCGTAAACTGTTCTCCAGCAGAACCTCCTGACTCTCATTATAGACTCTATAATAATATAATATAATATAATATAATATAATATAATATAATATAATATAATATAATATAATATAATATAATATAATATAATATAATATAATATAATATAAACTCTATAATATAGAGCAATGTGGAGCTCCATGATTTCTGCGTGGGTTTTCCACTCTTAAAGAGAATTAAATAGGAAAAGGGTTCGAGGACAGCCATTCTAGATGTGTTCACGGTCCAGACCAGCTCTAAACTGTTCTTCCTCGGTGACTTCCGGTGTTGCTACAAAATAAAACAAGAGCCGTATTTTGTATTTCGGTTTTAAAAAGCTAGAGCAAAAAACCAACGCTGTGGTTTTTTCATTAGTTAAATAATACATTTCTACATTTAGGTTTTAAAAACGGAAAAACAAAAAAACATCGTGGTTTGATGTTTTTTTTTTAGATTTTATTTTGAAACGGAAAAACGAATGAGTGAACCATACACGGATTCACAACGTTTGTTTTTGCTTGATGCACGTAATAATTTGACAGCTTGTTATAACTCAATATATTTTGTTTAAATAGGACTGTTTCGTGTGATTTTTTACCTTTACTAACTGAAGTACATTTACATTTTTTGTTTTAGATTTAATAGGTGCAGTACTTTGAAAATCAACCCTATATTATATTTTGAAATATGTGTAATTTCTAAATATTGTTTTTCAAAAACAAGGTAAACAACGGTAAAACTTCTATAAAATCCTTTCTCGTGCCAGCCTCAGCAACAACAAACTCCATTTCCCAGAATGCCAGTGAATCTTAGCGGCAGCGGAAGCGGGACAGAAACTCTCGTTGCTCGGAAACAGTTTTTCGCGCTGCCGTTTGTGTGTTTGTGTGTGTGTTAGCGGCTCACAAAGCTCAGTTAAACGGATTATTATTGAGCTGCAGAGTAATAATAAAACATGCCTGCTGACGGATCAGACTTTGCTTCGGCCCCGCTGTTTTTCACAAATGTCTTGAGCTGAGGGATGAAGAGCAGAAAGCAGAGGAGCGGGAGGAAAAAAGGTAAAGTTAGTGTAGCTTAGCTGCTAGCAGGCTAATGCTAACGTAAGTAGCTGTCAGTTTAACGTTAGCCTCCTCTGCTAGCTTACTAGCTAACTTTGTATTCAGTTATTGTGCTGTCACTTTCTGTCGGATTGTGTTACTATTTCGTCGTTTTCTGTCTGCCTGAATAAACATTTGTTTTCCAGTTTGTAACTCTTTTGTACAAACTCTAAGCAACTGTTGTTGTTCTGCCAAAAGATGCTAAAGCTAAAAATGGAATGGGCTGTATATCTGTTACTGTTTACTCAGTTATCCAGTGAAAATGCTGTGTTCCTGTATGTTTATGTGGTGTCTAATCTAAAACTGCGTTGTATTTCTTGTTTATGATCACTGCTGCAAATATTAGCAAGATGGGGAGCTTTTGTGGTTATTTAAAGATGAAATTAAAAAGTTGCAGTAGTCTAATACTGGTCAGTTTAAACACAAGACACTTGTGCTTATTGTGATATTTGGAGTGTAATTCAACACTAACTGAATTGCACTGGGCTTTAAGTGTAGGTTTACTTGTTCCAATCAGTGCTATATCAAAAATATTGTCCGTAATATCATAACTGTTTAACATGATGGCGTTCAAATGGAATCTTGCTGTAATCATAGGTACAGCAGCTCAAAGGGGTATTTGATGAATGCATTGTGATGAATTTGTAAGCTTCCTACAGATCTGCAGCTGTAAATAGTAGGTCTTGGAATTATCACAATATTCATCAGCAGATTTTCTGTTATCAACAAGTCCCAGAATGACACATCTCCAAAACTGAATGTAAAATAATTGAAAATATAATGCTGTTGAAGGTCAAACAGTGAGCTGTGTTTTACTGCTATTTATGTTAAAATGTAAACCTTAATACGCACTTAAAAAGTACTATTGTCTGCTGAAATCATGCTAACATTGTGTCATCATAATATTATTCTGCTTGGTGGATATTGAATTGCTGCACAGTCTGAGAGGGCAGTATGTGATTTTTCCATCAGCCAACATCGAACTGAAACCTGCACCAGTTACCACTCTCACCTGTTCCACTGTATGTTCACCTTTGACGTTAGAATTTCCTCTCTTTGCATAGTTTGCATTTTGACTTTGCTGTAATCAAACGTGACTCTTGCAGCCCCCAGCGATGTGTCCCCCTCCACCAGCCTCCCTCCGCTAGTTGAGGGCCAGCTGAGATGCTTCCTGCAGGTGACCATAAGTCGGGTGTTATGGACCGTTCACAAACCCCCTTCTGCAGCGTTCATCAGGCTGCGCTGGTGGGGAGAGTCGACCAACGGGACGCACTTCTTCCCAAGAGATGGATCGCAGCTGTCACAGAAAACCATCAAGACAACGGCACGCTTCCCCATCCGCTGCGGCCCAAAGCAGTTCACCTCATATCTTACAGGTAGCTTAGGAAACACTGAAATACCTGCTGATATGTTTGCTATACTGCATCCATCTTTAAATCTGCAGCTCATCCTTTATTACCAGATATGGGCTCTTTGGTGCTGGAAGTTCTGACAAAACCAGATCATTTGCCAATCGCCCGGGCTCAGGTTGTGGGTATCTCCCGTTTGACTCTGTCACATCCGATTAGTGGATTCTACACCCTTGTATCGCCAACATCTGAAAAGCTGGGAGAGTTACAGGTTAGTGGAAATTTGGATTTACATTGCATTTGTGGAGTAGTACCTGTAAATAGGGCTGTAACTAACGACTGTTTACAAGGTCATCAACATCTATCTATTCACCTGATGTCTGAACAAAACAACTCAAAACTAATGTATTAACAAGAAGACATGATGAACGTTTTTGAGCTATTTTTGAAGGTGCTTTTTGCTTTTTTCTCGATATAGCACAATTTCTTCATCACTAGCTGTGCTTTTAGCCAAGAAAAATGTGAGGACAGTCTACATCTTAGCTCCTTTTCTTTTTTACCTCTTTAGGTTTCACTTAGTCTTGAGCCTCTGACTGAAGCTTATGACAGCAGCAGCTCAGGTCCTGCCACAGACATCAGCATGGAAGGACTGAAAGTCACCAAACTGACTGCACCATCGCAGCAGCAGCACAGATCGCTCTCAGCTGGCAGCGGCAAAGAATCAGCTGGAAACACACCAAGGTTTGGAGTAGTTTTAATAATATACCCACACAGGGATACCTCTCAAAATATAAAATGCTATGTTTAATTTTCCATAGAGGGATCTTATTGTATATATTGGTGTAATATTTTCAGAGGGAAGGACCATTTATATTTCCAAAATGCTCCGAAAGACAAAGAGGAGACTCTGGAGAATCAGAGGCCAATAACAAACAAATCCCAGAATAATCAAACAGCTGTGAATCCTTCAAGTCAGGAGTTTCATTGTGGACAAGCAACCAGTGATCTCCTTTCAGGTCGGTTGCAGCATCACTCCACGTCACTTTGACATAACTGCACATGTAAATGTTTTTGGTAAGATAACCAACATTTTCTCTCTTCTCAGTTATTCTAGAGCGTGGAAACAAGCTACGAAATGCAATGGTGGTTTCAGCTCTGAACTGTGACATGGATTCTGCACCGGCTCTGAAGGATACCCCTCTGCCTCTCCCAAAGGACAACATCCAGCCACCTTCAAAGTCAGTGTTTCAGAAGTTTGTATTAAGAAAAGACAAATGTTTTCTCTCACCGTGTTTAATGCACAGTCTGTAAGACTTCATTCCCTTCTTGTGTCTGCAGGTCTACTCCATCCCCCTCTGGGATGTTTCTTGAAAATATCCTGAATGCAGATTCACCTCTGAAGCCCTCTGATGATGCTGCTGTCCTCTCCTTGGACATTTCTGCTGACGTGGACAACAGAGCTGTGGATCTGCTTCTTGGCAGGTAGCAGCTATGTCTGCATTTACATCCAAATCTGTCACAAAAGAAAAGGTTGACTTTTCCAACAGTATTACTTTTTATCCTTTAGCTCAATCACATCTCTGCCTCTGTGGGATGGACAAGGCTCCTCCCCCGGATCTCTGTCCGACCACGGAGACAGTGAGCTCAACGATCCACAGTATGATCAGAGCTTATTGGAGAATTTGTTCTACAAAACTCCTGTAAGTAGTTGACCTTCTTGTGTTTCTTTGTCTGCCTTTGTGAGTTCACTCGTTTGATTTTCAAGCAGAGGATTCATTGAAGTCGTCTTTTCAGATCTCTGTCACCAGATCAGATGACACTGAGGAGGAACCTAAAAAAACACCATCCTCAAGAAAAACTCAGCCAAAACATCCGACCCAGTCAGGACCCAGGATTAATAAAGAGTAAGGGCTTTAGGTGCACTTTAAGCCACAAATCTTGAACAGTAAAGAACAAAAAGCTCCATTTATAAGCACAGGTCGATGTTGGCAAGTTCAGTATTTAACTCTTCCAAATATATTAAGAAACTATTTACAAAGAATGCAAGAGAAAAGTTAATACAGCAGTTGTAGCTTCCATATAGTCCTGTATTGCTTTTAAGGCAGTTTTTAACCATATTTTGACTGTATGTAGTTCAGATTCTGAGCATCAGCAGTCTGCAGATGCTGTTGGTAAATGTCCTCACCTGAGCGTGGAGCAGCTGAGCTTTCTGAGTTTGATCCGGATGGTCAAAGTGACCATCGACTCCCTGACTGTACCTGCCTTCAGCTCCACCACAACACCCAGAAAGACCTCCAGTAAAGCTAGACCTGCTCCACCAATAATCAGCAAGAAGTGGTAGGTGTAGCATTTACATCTTATTGGTCTTTTTTAATAATAATTATAAGAAGAAGAACTTTATTTATATGGAAGTTTCAAATCAAAGTGCTTTACAGAGCAAGCAACAGATAAAATAGAATAAAATCATAACGGGTAAAAACAATGGCTAAGAAGACACAATGACAACAATAAAACTGATAACAATATCTAAGAAGCTAAAAATAGAAGTGCCATTATGAGTTACTAATACATGTGATGTGTTCTGTCCTTTGTTAGTACGTATTTTGTGGAGTACGTGTTCCCGATGGCCAACGCTTCCACTCGACATGATGGCAGCAAAACTGGAGGTGGGCAGGTGACCAGAGCTGTTTCTAGTAAAGTCACAGGAGGAGGTAAAGCCTGTTAGATTCTGGTTTTGTGAATCCCACCAGTTAGCAACAGGTTTTTCTGACTTACGTTTGATCTCCTGTGTTTTTTAGCGGCGAGGTTCCAGCAGCTCTCTGTGTTTCCGGTCCACTTCAGTCCAGCAACAGTTCAACAGTGGTGGGATTCGGATCTGCTTTTCAAGATCTACTCACGAAAGAGTGACCAGAAGAAAGTATGTAGATCTTTCTTACACATCACTCACTTAGTTGGCTAAAATATCGATCTGATATCCTTAGATTATAGTGTGCTTTACATTGGAGTCTTAGTCTATTAAGTGGCTGTAATGTATGATTTTGAATAATAAGGAATTGAATTGGTCCTCTGTGGTCTTTATGCACTTCTCACTTTGGAAATATTAGTCATCTTTAACAAAATACAGCAGTTGTGCTGTCATTTAGTGCTGCTACAAATAGAGCTGCTGTAATAAGGCTTCCATAAATAAATAGAAATATATAGGTAGTTTGATATTTCATTAAATGCTCAGATGTGCGTACAGTAGAACTGTTGAACTTGAAAGACTGCAGTGTTGGTCCTGAACTTGTCTGCTGTCCATGCAGCCTGTTGCCATTGGAAAGGCGGTTCATCCACTGCGCTGTCTGCTGGACAGCAAGCAGCTGAGTCACACTGTTGTCTTACCTGTTCAGAGCTTGGACAAGAACAATGAAACGCACCAGGTTGGACCTCTCAAGGTAATACGCTGCTTTTATACAGGAAGTCATATTTGCAAATGACTAGCAGAAAGAATATTAATATCTTTTTCAGGTGTCCCTGGAACTTGGAGCCGACAGCAGAAGCTTGTCGTCTGAACGTTTTAAAAGCAAGCTGACTTGGAGAGACGCTGCAGACAGTCCAGAGAGGGAAGACATGTCCACATCCCACCCTGCTGGCAGGGAGGAGTTAGCAGCTGGATCTCTAGAGGACTCCAGGCTGAATGGACCCTGTCCTCATCCCGGCCTCCTCACAGCTCCTCCTAAACCCTGGCAGCAGGTGGAGCAGGAGGTGCTGCTGCTGCATGCTTTACTCATGGTGCCAGACGGGAAGAACTTCAGCCGTGGACCAGCGCAAGCTCCAAACGTCTACTTGAACTGTAGACTGTTCTGGTGCGACGAGACGGCGAAATCCGTCGTCAGCTGGGGTCATTCAAACCCCTCGTTCAACTTTGTCCAGGTCAGTTGAGGACATCTAGTCTTCTAATCGTACGTTTCTACCACTGCAGTCCTCGCTCTTTGGACAGACGGTGTCTTTTTAAATGTGTTTCATGGAGCTCATCTATTTAATCTGAATGCTGGACTTGTCTGCTTTCATGTGTTCTGCTGCAGCCGCCTGGAATAGTTTAAATAACGTTGTTGTTGTTTGTAGTGAAGCTGTTCTAGTTCATTTTAGTTTTCTTATTTTTGAGATTTGATTTAAAAAATAAATCACTTTTCATTCCTATAATAAGACCTGGTTTTTAGTTTAGTTTTACTTGTGTGCTCATGTTGTCGTCTTTTCTGAGAGTTGTAATGTTACGATCTTGGCCAGGTCTCCTTTGAAAAATAGGCTCAGCTAACCTTACTGGGACTTACTTGGTTTAAAAAATGTAATGACTTGACTTTAGGCTACAGATGTGCTTTTTCCTGTTTTCTGTGGTCTTAGGTGACGCCTGTGGCCTTAACAACTAAACTCCTGGAGCGGATGAAGAATAATATGATGGTGATTGAAGTGTGGCAGAGAACAGGAAGCTCAGGACAGGATCGACTCCTGGGTCTGGTCAAACTACCTCTTCATCAGTTCTACATGTCATTTAGGTAATTCATGGAACACATTTTTCTAATTTTCTTGTCTGGAACTCGGTGAAAAAAATATACTTTTTGTCTGGAGGAGAAGAAGTTTCACCAAGAGCATGACTAAACAAATAATTATCATCAATTATTTGTTTGATAGATTCTGTATCTGCAGGTTATATGATCCAAACAATCTCTCATTTTGTGTAAAAGTGGCATAAATGTATTGATGCCAATCTTTCACATGAGTAAATATATGTCAGCTTTCTCACATCTCTTTGAAACTAAATTGAATATCTTTGGATTTTGTAATCGTTCTGTGAATAAACAATATAACTTCAGCACTGGATAAGCATGAGACATTTTCTCTGATGTTTTCCCCAAAATGCAGCATCACAGATTTACATATTCCTTTAACTACTGTGTCCTCTGGGAGGCGCTATAGTGCAGTTAGACAGAGTATGAGGCTAAGCTCTTTCATCCCAGATGCCGTTACCTTCTTGAATTCCTATATTTCATCAGTAATTACCTGTAAGTGGTGGCTAACATGCAGGTGTTCCCTCCAGGGATCCGAGCATCGCCCTCCTCCTCCTGCAGGCTCAGCTTCCTGTGCTGGGGGTGGACTGCTACATGCCCGTCATCGACGTCTTCTCTGGTAGCTGTACAGGAAACCTCAGGGTTGTTCTGGCCATGGGTCGATCGGAGCAGATACTTTCCCTCCAGCACACAAGAGATGAACAACATGAGTGTTTGTCACATCTTGTGAGGCCAGTTCATCTGCTGGATCACCAGCTGCATCCTCAAACGAAGGTCAGTGATAAATGCTTCCAGCATCTTTATGTACACCTGCAGGCTGTTTGTGGAGAAGTTCAAGGAGAATTCTGCACACTGAAGCGCTAAAATCTGTAGAATTAAAGGATACTACTGATGGGTTCGTCAGCAAACTACCACTATCGCTGCTTTTATCTTTAATTACATTGTCTTTAGGTTTTAGTGTGTGTGATGCTGATGTAAATGTTTTAGTCACAATGCTGGAATTTCTCACGTCGTCGCTGAAATACCTTGAAAATATTAATATTCACTACCGATTTTGGAAACCTGGAGAAAATTGGCACAAGATTGTGACCATAAAATCTTGTGTTTTGTTGGAGAAGTCAAGGTAACGAGGCTATAAAATGACAAGAAAATTGCATTTTTGCATAAATGAAAGCTTCTTGAGGTTGAGCACTTGTTTAAAAGCAGCTGAAATTATCGCACAGTTAAAAGACAACAAAGGGCAAATGTTTTTATTGGCTTTCTAAGTGCAAGTAGAAAGAAAAATGGAACAGTCTTATGCATTTTAAGTAACAAATGAGGGCTAAAAAAATCCATAAAACCCTGTTTAAAGAATAAGATGATTGACCTGAAGAAGAAGGTTCAATGACATGTTAGCTACTAAGAGCCAACATTCCATATTTCACATCATTTCCATCTGAAAAGCACTGCACTGCTGCCAGTGTGCTCAGGTTGTTTTATTTATTTTGCTTTATTTATACTGTGTTTTGATCCTTTTTAATGTATGGCACTAATGCAGTGCTGAGAGAGAAACGTCTTTTTGGTTCCTCTGTATGTCCTGCATGTATAGAGAAACTAATAAGAAAAACTTCTGTTCTGTTGTGTATCTTACATAACTACATGTATTTCTAGATGTGTGTGGAAAAATGTAAAGCAAAGAATGCCGTGCTTTGGTTGAATGAGTGTCCATGAACCAGAACACCAGACACTAACTGCAGCGATGAGTTGAAAGGTTTCACTGCCGTGTTTCTGCCTCAGGTGAATGCAACACTAAAGGAACCTATGAGAGAACATGTGTTTGTGATCAGAGTGGAGAAGGTCAGCGGGTTGATGCCTCTACAGTCCACAGTGTGGGGTGAAGCTGACTGCTACATCCAGTACAGTTTCCCCTGTCAGGAGGCTGGTGTTTCCACAGACCTGGATGGAGGCCTCATAGACAGCAGTAAGGCCTCTGAAGCATGTAGAGATGATCCACCTCCCTATAAATGGCTCTCACATTGATCTGCTCTCCATTAGGCCTGACTCTGAAGCCCTTCCGGACCTCTACCGCTCTCTGCATCCCTGATCCAGTGTTTGCTCACACTGAGACTCATGTCCTGGTGGTTCCTGAAGGACTTCCTGTGCAGAGGCTGCTGCTCAGCTGCCTGTCAGGTCCAGGAGGCGTCCACTTTGAAGTCTGGTGCAGGTCTGTGTGCGGTCGCTATGTTTAAAGTCTATTCTGAGAAACGTTGAACTTGACATCGTATATTTTAGAGTTGAAACTCTGGTTATAGCCCAAAGATTAACCAGCAGTATGTGACTTCATAAGATCCACTGTGAGAGTCAATCCTCTGCGTCTGTATTTTCCTGCTTTGCAGGGATTCTGACTGTAACTGATGTGCATCATGTAATTTTACCAGAGAGAAGTGTTTGTTTCTTCTGTCTTCTTTTTACTTCTGGGACAAGACATTTTAGTTGAGACGTTGGCACTTTGGTTGTAAATGTACCAGATCTGTAGATCTGTAGATCTGTAGATCTTCTGCTTCCATGGATGTTCTTTTGACTTCAGTTTAACGGCTTACAGGTTTAAACTGTGTGGCTCAACACATTTGATCCATGTGAATCGTTGGTATACTGTGCCTCTGCAGATATTACTATCCAAATGTCAGAGATCAGCTTGTGGCCAGAGGGATTCTTCCACTGTCCAAACTGTGTGCCATGGTGACCATGCAGAGGCAACATCCCAACGAGGCTCAAATGTTCTCCCTGCCTTTGATTCCCAGGACAGAGAGTCCTCCAGGACTGCAGCCTCAGCCTTCAGGTGCACATAGAAAGACAGTAATGGCATCTAATATTAGACCTGCATTTAATGTCTTCCTGTGGTAACTGATTCCTTCTGATGCTCAGGTTTGCTGGATGTTTGTATTGGATACAAGCCTGAAGGGCAGCCTGGTAGAGCAGCTGCCTCTAATGCCGTGATGCTGGTGGTTGAAGTGCATCGAGCATCAGGTCTGAAGGCAGCAGCCAGGTTCGTTACTGCACTCACCTCTGCATACATGTGATATCAAACAGGATTTATACAAACAGGGATTCAACACTTTGATATGTGCAACTGAGAGGTTTGTGTAACATTTCCAGTGGATGGATATGTGTGGGTTCCATCTGTGGAGCAACAAGGGAGAAACATATTTTTAGATCATTTAAATGGGCTTGTCTTGACTGAAATATGTGATTTTCTACTTTCTTTTCTACTTGTTTTCCTGAAAGGTTTTGTTGAGTTAAATATGTTTAGCTAAAACATGAACTGCTGAATGTGTGAACATCTTTACTGTTGCAGGTCTGCCAGCAGCCTAAAACACAGCTGCTGGACGCTTTGTATGCCATTAAAAAACAAAAGTAGATGTAGCTCCATTAATAGTGTCTGAACAGTGAAGACGTTGAAGCTTCCCCTCTTCAATCTGTCAGGAGACGATACACCATCATGTTCATTTCACGCTTCTTCTCTTTCTGTTGAAGGGTTTTATCAGAGCAAGATGAAAGGTTCAGTTATTTTGCCGGCGTGGGGCTGAACTCTTTCGTCACCGTCCAGCTTTCCTTCTTACCTGACAGTGAAAGGAGATCCACCTGCACAGCATCCAGAAGCTTCTGCCCCGAGTTCAACCACCACATGGAGGTTTGCTGTGATCTGCTGCTTCAGAGGAGCAGTGGAAGCAGCAGCAGTCTAGCAGAGCAGCTGGAGAAGGCTTCAGCTGTCTGTACTGTCTGGAACAGAGACAACCGCAGAGGTTTAAAGAGCTTAGTGTCGTTATTTAACCCTACAGCAACGTCTAACCTGCAGGATTTGTCCTTTCTGTGTTAGTGACACTTAAAGTGTAGCTTTTGATAGTGATGTTTGTATTTACAGTGTTTCTGTACCAGCTTATAAAGAATGTATTTGTTTGTCAGGTCAGAAATTCCACTTATTTCTATTAAAATAAAATGATTTTCTTTGCATGTCTCCCTGCTACAGACATAATTAATGACCCAAATATGTTAAAAGTGATGTTAATGAGTTGACATAGTCTCCAAGACACCTGATAGAAGTAACTCATAGTTTGTAAATGAACAGTTGCCTCTGCTTTATACATATTTACATTTAAATGTTTGAATATGTTCCCGTAAGTTTCCCTTTGTGCCATCTCTCTGTAATATTTTCTCTCTGCTGTTGGTTCTAGCTTTGGATCTTTCCAGACCTAAAGATGTGATGTTGGGCACAGTGGAGATACCACTGGCTGATCTCATCCATAGAACAACAGGTACGTTGTATTTCTGCTCACTTCTAAGTCATGGAGTTGGTTTTTTATGAGCCCACAGTCATTGTGTTTCCTTTTCCAATAATAAAGGTATTTCCGGCTGGTTCGGAGTGTATCAAACTCAGGAAACCAGCTGTTCTCAGCAGCAGCAGCACGTCTTGGTTGGAGGTCTGGAAGTTTCCATCAGCTTCGCTCATCACTCAGACAGAGAAAGAGCCATTAAAGCTGCTCAGGGTTTGGGCTGGGAAATGCCTCAGACTGACGACGAGGAAAGCCTGAGGAAGCTCTCTGTGACCTTCTCTATGCCCAGAGTGTGGATTCCTGTCCACTGTTTGCTTCTGCCGGGCCACAGTGAGCTCCAGCCTTCCACCTACTGCTACTTCAGGTACAAGTTCTACGAGCAGGAGGCCTTCTGCTCTCAGATGAAACAGCCCTGTGTGGAGCAGGACGCTGGGCAGGAAGCTGGGCAGGAAGCTGGGCAGGACGGCCATGCCACGGTGAGCTTTGAAGGAAGTAGAAGTGTGGAGCTGAACAGCACTCAGCCTTTCCTGTGGTATCTACGGGAGGAACGGCTGGAGGTGCAGGTGTGGGTCGCCTTTAACAAACACAAAGCCAGAAGGCCCAGCGACACAGACCGACTGGTGGGATCAGCGTTCGTTGATCTGTCGTCTCTGGCAAAGACATCCAAGCAGAAGCTGACTCTAAGTGGTTTGCAATGATTTATTACGTCTTAATTTAATGAACTGCTTTCGTGTTCTCATGTCTTTGTTTGAGGTTGTAATAAGTTTGTGGCTTTACAGGAGTGTACCCGCTGTTCAGACGCTCAGCAGCAGACCTGCAAGGAGCAGCTGTCAGAGTCCACATCACCCTGACGGCAGCTTCTGATCCCAGAGAGGTTTCTGCTGGAGTCCACACTCAGCTGGACTCTGACAGTCTGGAGGAGCTCCTACTAGAAGAGGCTGAAGCAGCAGACCGAGTCCCTTCACCCACAACGCTCACAGCATCCTGCACTCAGACCAAACACAAGAAGAAGTCCTCCAGAGCCGCTGCAGACATGACATCTGTGCAGCACCCAGGAACCAGCAGAGATGAATCCTTGTTCCCAGTGACGGTGGCAGTGGACCGAGCCATGCACCTCAGTCTGAAGGGTGAGCGCATCACCCCAATGCTTCTCAGCTGTCTTTTAGTACATCATTTCAGCATCAACATTGCCATGTGCAACCAAAAGAGGCGCTTTGTGTCTCCACGAGACGCTACACAACTCATTAGTTTGACTGGTTAAATCACCAAAGCAACAACACTGTTTTGGATGCAACAAAGTCTCAGACATTTTATAAAAATGTTATTTATTTTCTAAGTGCACTCGAATACAAAATCACCCTGATCTTTCTGGATGATTCATTCTTTGCAAATAGTATTAAAATCATTCCTATAGCTTTTCATATGGCAGTATATATTTCAGAACTACCGTATAGAAGGATGTGATGCATTGGTGAGTGTTTGTGTTGCTTGCTGGCAGGTTGTCCTTCAGCAGAGTGCAGTGAAACACCACCATGCTGCTGGGTTTCATACATCACTGCTGACTCTGCTCAACCAGTTTCCACTGCTGTCATATCCAACAACGACTGTCCTGTCTGGGACCATCAGCACCAGTGCAGGTCCACTTTCATCACAGATCTCTGCCTCAGTGTGTTACCGTAGCGACCGAATGCCACAATAACATGTTCCCTTCAAATCCCCAGGCTTTTGAAGCAGCAGCTGATTGATCCACAGCAGTCTCTGGTGTTTAAAGTCTGGCACAAAGGAGGTACAGGAGGCAGTTTAACTTTCTCCATTTGTGTTGCTTTGACTGGTTCAGTAATCACTCTGGGCTTGTTGTGCTTCCACAGAGGTAGAGAGGGTGATTGGTTTTGCCTCTGTAGACTTGTCCCCTTTGCTGTGTGGATTCCCATCAGTGTGTGGTTGGTACAACATCACAGACTTCAGCGGTCAGTGTCACGGCCAGCTCAAAGTGTCCATCACTCCGTTACGAGGGCTTCAAGATCTTCGTGAGCAGAGAAAAACCGCCAACGAAGAAGCTGCCAAAAGCTCACCGGTAGGAGCAGTGCAGTTGTTCACTGCTTACATTTTGGTGCCTTTTTAGATTGTAAACCAACCAAAGTGTGTTTGGTTTCCAGGCTTTGTTCCAGTCTGCTCCTGTCAGCTACCAAACCTCAGCCACCTACAGCAGCTTCCCCTCTCACATCAGCAGATACACCGAGCAGAAGATCTCTTCACCCGACCTCTCAGACAGGCTGTTCTCTGGAAGGTTGGAATTCACACATTAAAGCCCCACATGCTGAAATGTAAAGTCAGTGGGTGCATTTATGTGTTACTGTCCCACTGTTACAGATCCAGTGAGAGCGATCGGCACTTTGAGCACATGGACAAAGTGCGTCTTTACCATCAGAATCTACAGGAACAGACAGCATCTCAGTCTGTTGGCAGCAGCAGCAGCTGTGCTGACATCAATCCCTGCAGCTCATTCTTATTTTCAGCACTCAGGTAACAGTTTTAGATGCAGGTTCTCCCTTCACTGCTTCGTTTGCTGTTTTTACGACTGAGCTTTGAAAGTGACTCTTTGTTTTTACAGGAGAAAACTCAGTGAGCTTGATAACATTCAGAGATACTTCAGTGGAAAGCTTTCAACGCCATCATTCCCACCTCTGCCTGAGCAGGACTGTAACAAACAGAGGGACTCAGAGACCGACTCAAGTCAGCTGCTTCTCAAGTCCAACCAGTTAGTCGGACAAGTCAACAACATCATTAGTGGTGAGCACTTCCTCTGGGCTGAAATTACCAAACACCAGGGAGTTTAACAAGTTAACTCTGAGCTGAGTCTTCTCACATAACATGTGACAACAAACTGTATGTAAAACATGTGGAAGGAATGATGCAACACACAGAAAACATGGCCACTAATCATTTTATCATGTTAGATTGTTCTTGGCTGAAGTTTGGTTCTAGTTTACCCAACGTTGGCTGCTGACCTGCAGTTCATTGTGGACTCGGTCTACTGTGTATCTTTGACATTTTACCCATAAAAGGAGGCATCTTTACCTTCTGATGCTCTGAGGAACAACCAGTGGTGCTGAAATGTCTGCTAACAGAGTAAAGTCTTGCTGCTCTGCTGTTTATATCAAGGCATTGTCCAGTTCTTGTTGCAGTCATTGTGGACTCAGACCACGTTGGTGTTGAGAACCTTTTAGGTGTCATCAGGTCAAAGCCAGCGATGTAAAGTTCTGCTTTTAGACGCAACACTGTGACACTTAACTTCACAAACACAACACACTGATTTTATTCCTGAAAACAAAAGTTGTAATGGAAGAGGATAGTTTTTTGTTTTGTGAAATGTTTGTTTTCTTGCAGAGAACTGAGTGAGAGGATAGATGTAAATATAAAGTTACAGACAGCAGGTCTTTAGCTCAACTCTGCACAGAGACCAGACACAGCAAGCTTCATTGAACTGCCATTAAACACTTTGGCTTTTACACCGATTCAACAAACACACTTTAATTAGTGAATTTTAAACCTTTGAACAAAGCAAGAACGCTAATAAGCAAATTTTCAATATGTCAAGTGATTCCTTTGAGAAGGTTGTGTTAATTTTTCTATGAAACTCTTCACACTCCAACTCTTCTCTCAGGATTACGAGGACACCACTTGGAAACGATTCCCTCCAACCCTCAGAGCAGCTCAACAACTTCCCCTGTTGGTGACAACAACCTTCAAACCTTCCCTGAGAGCGTCTCCAGTCCACACAGAGTTTGTGATTGTTCCCTAGAAATCCCGTCTCCTCTGGCGTCGCCGCTTCCAGAGATGTCTGAGGACCAAACGGCCTCCGAGCCTGAGGAGGAAAAGGACAAACGAAGCTCCGAGGTAAACATTTCTGAGGATGAAGATGAAGAACAGGCGGGTTGCAGACGGGACAGTGATGATGAAGAGGAAGATGAGGATTACGAGGAGGTTGTGGTGAAGCCGAGGACTCTAAACGAGGTCACTTCACTAACAGACAAAACCAGTCCTTGGACCAGCATCATGTCGGACCCTGACCTGGTTTCTCTGGGCAGCCTGGAGACACCAGAGGAACCAGACATGAGTGAAGACGAGGAGAGGCAGATGGAGAATCCAAAACACCAAGACTGCAGTGGGAAACAAAGCGACCACCAGAGTTCTAACGGATCAGATGAAGACGCTTCAGACACAGAAACAGATGATGAAGAGACGCTGAAAGTTTTAGAAGAGCGACAAGCACAAGAACCCAGCAGCTCCAACAAGGAGTCAGGAGACTCTGTTCAGGTCCTCACAGGTCCCCACAATGCATCCTTCTCCCTGGACAATCAACACGCACACCTCCAGCCGTATCCTTCATCTGTAGCAGCTTCTTCATTTCTGGCTGTATCGTTTATTTTTTCATTTCTTTAGAGGTCAGATCAGAGATTGGTGAGAAACTAGCTGAGGTTGTAAACTGTCCACCCTTCATATTCAAAGAGTAAAACTATGTTTATAAGATCTATAGAGTCCTGGCTGTCGCTCTAAGGGAAAACATGATGCATGTGGCCACTCTTCTGCAAGTCTAAAGCCGTCCTGGTGCTTTTATGAAGGCATGAACAGATGCAGGCGGCTGCATTCTCTCACTGAGGCTTTGCTTTATTTAGTTAGTTCCAGCAGTTGAACGTTTTAAACAGTTGTACGTAAAGTCAGCGGAAAGGCATAAAAATGTGTGCCCTGAAACAAAAATGTTTTTGTGGGTTTATTAGTTGATTTTCTAAAAGTACAGAGACAAGAGGAAGAAGGAGAGCGACTGAAAGGAAATAAGAAACCCGAGTTTCCTGCTGAGCTGAACATAGAAACATCCTCCTAGAACGCTGCTCACAGCCTGAAGCCGATTGAAGCTGTCAACTCAGTTTTTACATCAGATGTTGGTGGAAAATAATTGCAAGCTGCATGCATGACCTGCTGCTCACATCCACATCTGCTGCTCACATCCACATCTGCTGCTCACATCCACATCTGCTGCTCACATCCACATTAGAAAATCAGATGAATGTTTCCCCAGCAGTAGATTTATCCAAAATTTAGTCAGATGCAATAAGATGACAGATTTACAGATAAATGTAATCAATATAGGATCATTGAGGACAAATAATGGAATACATGTTTTTATGTCATGTTTTTTGTCCTAAGTTTGATCAGAGTGAAGTTTTAAATGTATCTGTGTTAAACCTGCAGATACCCTGAATGATAAAAGCTCTTAGTTCCAGTTTTTAGGGGCGTTTTTCATGCTGACTGTATCAATCTGTGACTGTAAATGACCTACAGAATGCCATGTGTTTCCTTTAGCGTTCTGCATTCAGCTCTGTCCCTGTTCAAGTCCCTAATTTCTTCCTGTCCTCTCACCAACTGGAGGCGTCGATGCGAACCATACGTTTAGCTCCTTCTTTCTGCCAGACGCCCAGCGACCCGGTGAGTGTTTCCCATCGCTTCTACTTCTGATATTCACAATCAATCACTCACTGCTTTTCACCTGCTTCCACTTTTCACTCCCCTCTTAATGAACATCTTGGTGATAAATCACACCCTTGAAGCTTCAGCGCTGTTTAATATATGCATTCATGTTTGAAGAATTTATTGCTTGAGCTCACTTAGCAAAGAATGATGACAAATGAGGCATGAATCCAATGAGGCAGCTGGATGTGAAAGCAGTTATCAGTGGATAGCTTTCACTCAGTGCATGCAGGAATAGTGACGCTGTGTGAGGTTGGCTGGACTTTAACTCTTATTAGTGCAGCAGCAATAAGAGGTTGAGCTCCACCTGCTGTTATATAATCTGATGCTCTTAAGAGCTGAAAAAGTCCATCCCAGTGTTAAAAACCACGGCAACATATCTGATGAGTTCGTGATGCTTTGGATGAAGTCCCAGCATCATTTGGTGTCTGTTGTTCCGTGAAGTTCAGCTTTCTGTGTTGCAGAGTTAATGCAACACCACCTGTCCTGCTTCTTAGCACCTCGTATCTGCAGTTTAGTGAGAACAACAACAGGAAGATGTTATCTTGAGCTCTCTGTTCAGGGTTCGTGATGCAACCCAATGTCTGCGGGTTGTTGGTGAAATGTCATCAGCTGAGCTCCAGTTTAAGGCTGAGTTTAGACCTCATATCAGAGTCACGTGACCACATTGCTGTTTCTGAACTTTAACAGACATCTGCTACAGAAATGGTTCAACTGAGATTTAGATTTATGCAGCTCAGATCATTTGATTCAACCTTTTAAAGGAAAAACTTAATATATAGTTGTGTCATTACAATGATGGTGTTGCTTGTTCCTCAATTCATTTTTAATGCCAGAAACTGATTACCTGATGAATATAAGCTGTAAAGAAAAGGCATATTGTCAGTTTCTGGAAATGGAGACGTCAGAAGAGCAGATGCTGAGTTTGTGTTTGTGTTTCAGGCAGGTACAGGCCAGACTTCTCTTTGGGAAGGAATAACTCGCTTTAGTGTTTACTTTTGGCTTTGTAACTTTGCAGAAGTGTTTCATGCACATAGAAGTTCTAAGACATATGCTCCCCTCAGGCTTCAGGAAAAGGAAGCCACTCAGTGATAAATGAACTGTCAGATCGAGCAGTTTTACTGTCAAATGGTGACATATTTCACAGAGAAAACTGATGATGTCACTGATGGTAGAAATACTTACAATGGCCTTATTTATAATTATTGTGATTCATTTTTGGCAGTCAGTTAAATACATATAGGGCAAATTCTCAGCATGTGCATGTGACGGTGCTGAGCGTAGTCAGGTACAGAGAACAGAAAACCAACTACCTACAGCTGCCTTTTAGAGCAATAATGAAGGCAGACACCTGCCTGGACCGGTTGGATGAAAGTAGGATGAAATGAATCAATAATGTAACATTACAGATCATGAACCTGACTATAGGAAGCACTCTGACAAGGATCATTTCAGGAGGAACACCTTTCAGATCAGTCTTCCAAAATACTTTATACAGGACAGAATACGTGAATAAAATGATAAAATGGTGACGCACACATGAACAACTGGTTTTGTTCTCAACAATCATGCATTCATCGTTGGTGCTGTTTAACTGTACATCAGTGTGTAACCATGAACACAAGTGGAAACACCTGAGGTCATAATAACAGCAGTAAGAACACAACAACACTGATAAACGCTGCCAGAGTGCATGCTGGGAAACCGTCAGACACACCTTGTCCCACATTTTTTACTGAACCTGTTCAGGCTTGTTGCTATGAAGATTCCTGAACTGCAGACAGAAACCTGAGGAACCTGTTGAAGTGTTTGAATGGTGACGTATGAATGAAAACACGTCTTTGTTTCCATCCCACCCTGTGAAAAGCTTTTATTATCCGTTATCAGCTTGTTCTGAACTGGTGTGTGAACAACAATAATAAAGTGTTTTAAACGTTGCAGGAGCAGAGCGCTGCAGGTCACAGCGTTCCTCCTCCCAGACCCAGAAACCCTCCACAGCCTCCCAACATGTCGCCTTCATCCATGAAGAAGGAGGCGGAGAGGATAGCAAAAATATTCACAGCTCGCTTTGATGACTCGCACTGACATTCCACACTTCAGCACAAAACCATCATGGAAAGTAAATGTAGCACTTTGTATTTTTATGAATAAATATTGACAGTTTTCACCACTGGAAGCCTTGTGTGTTTTTGTGTTTTGTTAGTACAGAACATGTTTGAACTTGAGCTTGTGTTTGTCGTGTTTAGAAGCCACGTGGTGCATTTCTAACATCATCTACATGTTTAAACACGATGAGTTGACAGATTGTGTTTGGAGACTGTTGCTGATGTTTAATTTTCTTCTAACAGTTTGGGGATGTTTCAGTAAATTTAAAATGCAGCGTCGCCTTATTCATTCCACATGTTCAGACACTAATGAAGCCAGTAAATATGGGTTTAAGATGCAAAATGCTGGAGACAAACCATCCAGTACGACACTTTAAGAAGAATTGGATTCAGAACCAGCATCAGCCAAGAACACATGACTGGTTCTTCAAAAACTGGATTCTACAATTCCCACAATGCAGCTTGTTACCAGCTTTTATTTCTGTATATCAAATGCAGATTTATTTCTGGTCAAACTGTGGTGGAGTTTTTAAAAACTGATTTACAAAGTTCACAGCAGAAATCCATCAAAGACGGCATCAGGTTGTTTCTCACTTCTGACAAAGTAAAACAATGTTAACGGGCAAATTCAATGGATTTCACCATTAAAAAACAAAAAAACAGGTGAATGGATAAAATTTAAAAGAATGTGAAAGTGTGTCTTTAATAAAATTACTATAAAGCAAATAAAAATAAATAGTAATGATGAACACAAATAGAAAATACAGTCATGTGAAAGTGGAATAAAAAACAATGAAAAAGGAGAAACATATGCTTTAAACTACGTAAAAATGTAGAAAGAAGTAAATAGATGTTAAAATAAAGCCTTAAATGTAGAATGTGTATATATATATATATATATATATATATATATATATATAAAAATAAAAATTTCTTTTATTTTTATATATATATATATAAAAAATAAAAAATATTTTTTTATTTTTATATATATGTATAAAAATATATATACAATTTTATATATATATATATAAAAATAAAGAAAATAATTTTTGATTTTTATATATGTATATATATATATATATATAAATAAATAAATATAAATATATATATAAATATATATATATATAAATAAAAATAAATAAATATATATATATTATATATATATATATTTTATATATATATATATATATATATATATATATATATATATATATATTTAAAAATAAAATTACGCATTTAGAAATATGTAGGAATGCAGAAATAAATAAATGCAAAAAATATAGAAATAAATACATGTACAAGTAGAAAATTAAGAGATGAAAATATATGTTATATATGTAGAAATAGAAAATAGATAAATAATACATGTGGAAATAAATTTTAAAATAAATGTTGAAATTAACACAAATAAATATAAAAAATGCAAAAAATAAATACATGTAGAAATTCACACGTAAATAATTGTTGAAACATAAATGTAGAAACATATAAAGGATGAATATAACATAAATTGAAGCTAATGATGCTGCTTTGTGTATTGTATTGTGTGTTCTGTGTGTATTTGTACACACCACAGACTCGCTGTGTGGTTTGAAAACAGCTGAATCGTGAAGCAGTTCATAACTAATAATCCATCTGAGAACCTGCTGCTGATCATGTTGTGTTTCCGGTTTGGAGGCAGGGCAGGGCTCAGAGTCAACAGCTGTACAGACTCTGATGAATGCGTCAGCTGGAGACAGTGCAGCTGCTGGGTTTCGAACAAATCCCGCTTTCTAGAGCCGCGTTTAGTTTATCCTCCGGGCTTTTACCGCCTGTTCGGTGCGTAATGGCGCATCAGGAGAACTTCTCTACAAACTTCTCTTTACCTGAAACTTGACTTGGCAGCAGCGGAGTTTGTTTCCGGGCATGAAGCCATGAGAGGACAGATAATTAACCATATAATTAACCTGCTTCTACATTCAAACTGTGGACGATCATCGCTTAACGCGGACAGAAGCTGATTTGTCTCTTTGTGATTCATGGGCTCGGAGTTTTCTTCTCTTTATTCATTTTATTTTTTGTCGGCGAGGCTTCGGGGATCCTCTGAGCTCCGGTTTTAACATGGTTTCAGGAGGAGGAACCGCTGATCTGACGCCAACAGCTGCTGTAAAAATCGTGTCCGCTGGAACAGCTGGATGTGTGGCTGATCTGGTGACCTTCCCTCTGGACACCGCCAAAGTCCGCCTGCAGGTCAGAACCACCAACCATCAGCGAGGGCTGCAGATACACCAGGCGGGGTTTAGATGTTCCACTCACTCTGCTGTTAATTATGTTTAATGTAGATTCAGTCCCACTGAGTGTCAAGCAGGTTATTTACAGAAATACTAAATTTTATTCATTATTAGACCTGAGAACAGCTAAATGTAAGAATACTGGCTCTCCAGACCAGAATAAACTCTCTAATTATGTGTAATTATAGAAGATAAATGCTCCTCATGTAGTTAAAACCAACAAATTCACTAAATATGAGTGATGTCTTCATGGATGTAACCAGGTGCCAGTAGATAAACATTCATGCTGTGATGAGGAACTTTCTAATGATGTTCCTGTAGATCCAGGGTGAAGCCAGCAGCTTGTGTGAAGGCCACAGGGCTAAATTCAGAGGTGTGTTTGGCACCATGTGGACCATGGTGGAGACTGAGGGGCCCAGGAGTCTGTACAGCGGACTGATGGCGGGACTGCAGCGACAGATGAGCTTCGCCTCGGTCCGGATCGGTCTGTACGACACCATGAAGCAGCTCTACAGCCGTGGATCAGAAAGTAGGAGTCCCTGCAACACAACTGCATGTTCCAGCAGATGCACCCATAAAATCAGCAGGAAACTTTATATCTTCTGTCAGTATAAAGGCTGCAAATAGTTATTTTCATTATCAACTCACTGGCTGTTTGTTTTGTTGATTAATACGACTGTAAAGCATTTAAAAATGTGGAAAAAGTCAATATATTCTAATGTCAGTAAAGGAAAAAAATTATCTTAACATTTGTGAAGCTGAATTTACCAAATATTTGCCAATTTTGCCTTAAAACATGATTTAATGAAACCTGTAGCCATGAATTCATGTGTGGCTCATATTTACTGTAAATACAGTAAAAGTAGTTTGTATAAAGATAAATTTTTGAACATTTTTTTGGTGGAAAAAAAATGTTAAAAATGTTTCTTAAGAACATTCACATAAAAATCAACCAAAATCCAGCGAATTTCGCTGGATTTTGATTGATTTTTATGTGAATGTTCTTAAAGAAAATATTAGAAGTTTTACTGATATATATGGAATCACTTTAGATATTTTTAGGATTTTTTTGTAAGATTTTTACTCATTTTTTGAAAATATTTACAAGAATTTTCTTGCCAAATTTGGGGGATTAAAAAAAAAATCTTTTAAGGGAAACTTTTCAGGAATTATTGGAATTTTCTTCCTGAAGGTTTTGCAAATTTTCAGAAATTTGTGGAATTTTTTTGCTGATTTTTTGGATTTTTTTTCAGACAAGGAAACAATATTTTTTGGTGCCTGTAAATGAGGACAGCAGGAGGGTTAAAACAACGTGTTGTGCAGATGTTGTGCAGAAAAGCCGTCCCAAAGTAGAGCAGAGAGGAGATTCCTAGGAAACAGATCTGTGTTTAAGCCGGAGGCCTCATCTGGTTCACTGTCACTAACATTAGTAACATTTTAGCCAGAAGTTCCCTCTAGTCTCCACCCAGATCCGGTTCACTCCTACAGAGAACTCGTTGAACCAGGTCTGAAGCAGCAACACATTACTGACATGAACAAACATTTTGTAGGACGAACTCCACAGCCAAGTTTCAAAGTGGGTTTGGTCTCTAATTGCTCTGTGTGAAGCTGCCTGTACTGTACGGTGATTGTGCTGATGGTTTGCCAGATGCAGGAATCGGGACTCGGCTGCTGGCGGGCTGCACCACCGGGGCGATGGCCGTGGCCTTCGCTCAGCCCACCGATGTGGTGAAAGTCCGGTTCCAGGCCCAGGTCCGGCTGCCTGAAAGCGGCTCGCTGAAGAGATACAGCAGCACCATCGATGCCTACAGGACCATCGCCAGGGAGGAGGGAGTTAAAGGACTCTGGAAAGGTGCGATCAACCGTGGGCATCTGTAATTCCACGGTGCTGTGAGTGTTAATGTTGCACAGCATGTCATGTCCAAACACGGAGCAGCAGCCAGGACTTCCTTGACCTCATACAAAACCCTTCAAAAATCTGGGGTCACTGACAAATGTCCTGATTGTTGAAAGAAAAGCAGAAGATACCATTAAATGAGTGATAAATCCAGTGTAGACACTGTTAATGTGGTAAATGACTATTGTAGCTGGAAACAGCTGGTTTTTAATGGAATATCTCCATAGGGGTACAGAGGAACATTTCCAGCAACCATCACTCCTGTGTTCTAATGCTACATTGTGTTAGCTAATGGTGTTGAAAGGCTCATTGATGATTAGAAAACCCTGCAGTTATGTTAGCACATGGATAAAAGTGGGAGTTTTCATAGAAAACATGGAATTGTCTGGATGAACCCAGACTTCTGAACTGTAGAGTACATAGTCTTTTTGCAGGTGTTTGACTGCTATTACTGAATATTTGAAAAAAGGAAGTGATGTTTTTCCAGAGGGAGCGGCATGAAGGCTGACAAACTGTCAAGTGATGCCAACAGATTCAGGGTGTGTTGAGGCTAAAGTTCAGTTAAAAAGCCTCCAGCTTCTGGCAACTTAAAAACCACGGATATTTTTAGTTATTCTAACATTTCTCCTTGATCCTCTCATTCATGTTTTCACTTCTACCGACCAGAATGTGAGAAAGAGACATCAGGAGGAGCTAAAGCTGCTAAATGAGAAACTTTACATTCCATATTGTTGGTCTTCAGTGACACTATGCTGTGCTCCAAATTGCCGACGTTTTCTTTGTACTTACACTGCAGCTGCCCTTACAAAGTACCTGCTGTTTTTCTGCAGTATGCTAACTGCTGGGAAACACTACTTTGTCATAATATTACACATTAAACTTTGATCGTTGCAGCCTGTTCAGTTGAAGATTGTTACAGGAGACACTGACATGTCTGACATTACTGTGCAGAGGATTGTGGGCCAGAAAAGCTGCAAAATCCAACCAGAAGTAGTGAGATATATGGGTGTTCTTGCCCTGCTGTGTACGGGGACAGACTAAATCTGTTTCTGATGATTACATGGTCTGAAAGTGTGGATGTTGGATCACAGCCTGTTATGACAAACTGCAGTTCTCTATCACTTGTCAAATGAAATCAACAGCCATGAAGGTGCAGGATTTATGCGTCACATCACTTGAAAAAGCTCTTCCTCATAGGTTCATCTGTGCTTCCTCATTCTCAGCTTTCCATCTCCTCCTCGTCTAATCCAGGGGCATTAACTGGAAGATCCTCCATCATGGTGGAGGGAACAAGACGACAGGAAGTGAGGAAGCATTAATTAGTATCATGACAATCATCCAGTATTAACACCTCCAGCATAACTCACAGGAATCTCTAACCGCACTGTCAGCAATTAAATTCACACTGTGTGTAGAGCAGGGCCAGGCTTTAATATGGATGAAGAACAATGTGTGGAATAAACCAAACGGGTCCTGCTGCATCAGTGTTTATATCGATTCATGTTGAACAAAAAACTTGGTGTTTTAGTTTTAGATTCTTCAAAGTCATCAAGAGCCAAAAATCACACATTTGGTCTAATTTGTACAGATTTCTACTGGCCTAACGTCCAGTTCTCTTCTTGGTTCAGCTACTGAGGCCTGGTTCACACGTTTGGTTCCATTCTCTGAATGCTGATGCAGTACATCTATCTAACTGCACGACTGAGATGTTTCTGCTCCCTGAGAAACACTGAGCTCTAATCTGAGGTGTTGCACGCCCCTCACCTGCCTCGTACACGCCCCTCACCTGCCTCGTGCACGCCCCTCACCTGCCTCGTGCACGCCCCTCACCTGCCTCGTGCACGCCCCTCACCTGCCTCGTGCATGCCTCTCCTCCTCGTGCACACCCCTCACCTGCCTCGTGCACACCTCTCAGGCAGACTGTATATAAATACATATAAATATAAACTTTATATATAGTCTGTGCTCTCAGGAACTGACAGTGTGCCACCAACTCCAGTTGCAGACTACAGCTCCAGAGAGGGCGCTATTGAGCCAACAACAATAAATGCAACCAGATTACAGCAAGTGGAATTATTTACCACATATACGCTGTTACAGACGCTGTTGATTTTTTTTTAAATCACCTATTAACTGGTTTTGTCCAGACTTTTGACTGTTGTGGTATTTTATTGTGCTAGCTTGAGGACTATTTTAAAGTTCTTCAGATAAATGTTGGTTCTATGAACATAAAAAACTCGTGAACTGTCTTCTCAGGGTGTCTACCAAACATAACTCGTAATGCCATCGTAAACTGCTCCGAGCTGGTGACCTATGACATCATCAAAGAGCTCATCCTGAAGTACAAACTGATGACAGGTAAATCATGTCATTGTTCCTCCTGTTTACAGGCTTCTGTGTGACTTTTAATAACCAAAGCAAACACTGTTCTCCTCAGACAACATGCCGTGTCACTTCACTGCAGCCTTCGCAGCAGGTTTCTGCACCACCATCGTAGCGTCTCCGGTGGATGTGGTAAAAACTCGCTTCATGAACTCGCTTCCCGGCCAGTACAGCGGTGCCATTAACTGTGCACTAACCATGCTGATTAAAGAGGGACCCACAGCTTTCTATAAGGGGTAAGTAGAGGCGATATGAACAGCTGACATGACTACATCTCTACTGCACGGGTTCTTCATTCATCTGATTCCCTTTATAGCTTCATGCCCTCGTTTCTTCGTCTGGGATCCTGGAATATCGTGATGTTTGTGAGCTACGAGCAGATTAAGAGAGCTGTGATGAGACTTCAGCACTCCTGGGAGTCTCCGATCGGACCAGTCTAACTACTGGTTTGGTTCTAAAGCTGCGCTGCATCAGTCGGTGGTGTGGTTACGACTGCTGTTGGTCTGAGCTTGTTCATCCTCAGGGATAAAACTGAATGTCTGTCATTAAAGAGGACTTATGATGCTTTTATTTAGTTTCTATATATTATATTACTGTGGTAGATGTTCATATTGAACACGGTGAAAAGTCAGGCTTCAAACCACTCTGAATAAAAGGTTTCCAAATATGTCATCAAGGTGTTGGCAGTCCAGCTTACAAATACTGGGTGCTTACCCTCAGGAGGCTTCCAGAAGTTGGCCAATCAGAAGAAAGTGGGCTTTTAGGGAGGGGGGCCTTAAAGCAGCAGTAGATAAAACGACTGCTTTCAGACAAAATGAACTGAGGAGTTGTATTAAAGGCCAGTTTACAATGAAAAAACATTAAAAATGAGCATAATAGGCCCCCTTTAAAGAGTTCAAACACCAAAGAGAAATGGCAGGGATGATTAATGATGACGTTTTTCTGATTTAATTATTAGAATAATCAATGTTTTCTCATGTTTCTAACTGACCTTCTTTCATTGAAGACATTCTGACGTTGTTGCTGTTTTCTAGACACAGTGACAATCAAGATGTCTGCAGTGAAAAATGTCTGTTTATAGAGTGAAATATGGTGTGGATGGTAATGCAGAGCTTCCTCCTGCTGCATTTACTTTGAAGGGAATTTTTATTTGCTCAGTACATTTATGCAAACAAGGAAGTGGACTCCGGGTTGTGTGTCTGGTGTTGAACAGAGATATGTGTGTAGATACAGAGACAACAGATTAAACTGTTTAATGTACGAAGGAATGTGTGCCAAAGGGTGTGAGAGTGAACGGAGCACAAAAATAAATATTAAATGTGGAATGTAAGTATTTTGTCTTGGTCGGATTTTGTATTTCACTTTACTAATTCTATGGTGTAGTGGAAAAATGTAGTCTTTGCAGCTGGCGCTTATTTCCAATCTAGACTAATGTGCAGATTATTTTGCAATTAATCAAGTAGTTATCCCGCATTTAAAACAACAAAGATGCTAAGTATGTAGTTTTAAACACAGACTGAAGCCCCTAAAGTTCAAAGATGTTCACATTGTTATTATGTCAAGTGAAGAAAAGAAGCAAATTCTTTAAAAAAGAAAAAAAAAAGCTGGAACTGGCAAGTAGAATCTAAATAATGGGTTATTCATTTTCTGTCAGTCAGTTAGTTTATTGATTGATCGATCATTTCTGTGTGCAGCTCAGGTTGGAGCAGACATCTTGACTAGTCAAGAAGAAGCTACAGCTACAAGGAGCTACAGCTCTGGGTCTGGGACAGGAGCTATTTTAAAAGCTACATGTATTGCGGTAATAATTTGTGCCAGAGCAGACCCTCGTTAGCATTTCCGCTAGCTCGGCTAACACTTCCGGTCACTCCAGGGATGCCGTTGTCGGTTCATAAATAGACTGATGAAAAGTCTTCGCACCATTCGGTGATTGGACCCTAATAAAACCGTCATTGGTTCTCTTTAATGATTAATTGACTCTTTTTTTTTTGAAAGGTCAGATTTGAGCTAAGATGATTTTTCTGTTTCCAAACCAGAATGTTTGATGTTTGTTTATTTTCTAATTTTATATTTAGAAATAAAATCAGTTTGATGTAAAAATCATCAATAAAACCAATAAGGCAGCTTTTAATGACCCAAATGTTTGCCTTTTATTTGTCTTTTATGTATAGTTAGATTTGTTTTTATAAAATGTCCAGTTTTCTACTTTTAAAACATTAATTAAATCACAGAATTTGCTTTAAATTCATTTATCTGAATTTTATTTTGACCTTTTCCATGTTTGTCTGTTTCTCTTTTCGTATAGAACGTTTTTATTTCTATTCATTTTCCACCTTTAGGTGTTTCAGATAAACTTCCTGCTGTTCAGCGAGCTGATTGGCTGCTGCAGCGCTGAGGCTCCTCCCACCTTGTTCTTCTTCTGTTTGATGAAGCTGCAGCAGTTTAACTTTAACCTACAGACCAGCAGATAAACCAGCGTGTTCAGTTCAATCATCTGCTGCAGCTTCAGGTCTCCGTTCTTCACTGTCAGGACCAGGCTGTTACCATGGCTCCCAATCCATCAACAGCAGGGCATTCTGGGAGCTGTAGTTCTGTAATCTTTTTCATTAGCAGCAGGGCATTCTGGGAGCGGGCTGCACAGTGGCGTAGTGGTTAGCACTTTCGCCTTGCAGCGAGAAGATCCCTGGTTCACGTCCCGGCTCGGACCTGGGATCTTTCTGCATGGAGTTTGCATGTTCTCCCTGTGCATGCGTGGGTTTTCTCCGGGTACTCCGGCTTCCTCCCACAGTCCAAAAATATGCTGAGGTTAATTGAATATTCTAAATTGCCCGTAGGTGTGAATGTGTGAGTGATTGTTTGTCTTTGTGTGTGGCCCTGCGACAGACTGGCGACCTGTCTAGGGTGTCCCCTGCCTTCACCCGAGTCAGCTGGGATAGGCTCCAGCACCCCCCGCGACCCTAGTGAGGATTAAGCGGTGTATAGATAATGGATGGATGGATGGATGGCATTCTGGGAGCTGTAGTTCTCTTCCTGGTAGCCCCAGATAAGCCCCTCCCAGTAGGTCAGCTGACTCCCGCCCCTCCAGGTCATCGTCCTCCTGTTGCTCCCAGTCAGACTCTATCAGCCCTCTGAGGTTCTTCAGGCCGAGTTCTGTCTGTCATGTTCTGGTGTTTCCTTCTGGTTCTGGGCCACCTGCTGCTCCAGCAGGCCGCCGCTCACGGTAGGTTCTGATCCAGGTTCTGATCCAGGTTCTGATCCGGGTTCTGATCCAGATTCTGATCCGGGTTCTGATCCAGGTTCTGGAGGGTTCTGAAGGGTTGTGGAGGTTTGGGTTCTTTAAGGCAGTTGGTTGTGGATCCCTTCTGTGTCTGATGTTGTTGATCTCACTGCTGAGATAAAGAGGAACTGAAGCCCCTCACAGTAATCAGATTACTTCTAACAGTTCAGATTACTGTATTTAGATTCAGGATCCACAGCAGGAACTCAGAGGAATTAAAGTGAGGAAACTGTTGGACAAAGCTGGAGGAATGTGATCTGAAGTCATTTAGACATTTTATACTCATTCTCCTCACAATGAGTCATTGAATCTGATCTGAATTCATTTTAAACTGATCTGAAGTCACTTAAACTGATCTGAAGTCATTTTAATCTGAAGTCACTTTAAACTGATCTGAAGTCAGTTTAAACTGATCTGAAGTCACTTAAACTGATCTGAAGTCATTTTAAACTGATCTGAAGTCATTTTAAACTGATCTGAAGTCACTTTAATCTGATCTGAAGTCACTTTAAACTGATCTGAAGTCACTCTGAGTGACTTCCTGCTAATTTCAGACCATGTTTGAGTCATTTTGTCGAAGTTTGCTAATTTTAATGAATCTGACTCGTGTTGGTGTCACAGCTGCTGGAGGTGATCAGCGCTGATGGAGAGCAGCTGCTGGTTTGTGCAGCTGCAGCTCATCTTCATCACCTCCAGCATACAGACAGTCTCCCCCCACCGTTCAGAGTGGGTTTCTACTGCTTGTCACAGATAGACAACGGTGCGTGACACTTCCTGCTCCGGTCGACCCGGCCCCGTCCCTCAGAGAGAACCTGCCCGTAGTGAGTTTTGGCCTTAGTTGGCGTTGATAGTTTTTGTTGTATTTTTTGTGAATAAAACCCTGTACAGTCCGCCTGCCGTCCACTCTGTGCTGTTCTCACTTTGGGTTCTAAACTCCACATGTACCGTGACACTTGGAAAATAATCGTCTTGTTTTTGACGTTCTGGTTCCGCTTGGGTCTAGTGGAGAAGCTCTGGTGTGATGCTCTCTGGATGTTCTCCTGCTGGAATGTTCCTCTTCTTCATCTGGTCAGCCAGTATTCTGGTTCATCCTCAGACCTTCATCCAGAAATGCCATCATCATCATCATACCGCCACCTCCGTGCTCCACTGTCAGGACTGTTAATAACTGATAGTTTGAGATCCAGGTGACACTGAACACCTTCTGCAGTAATGGGTTCCCATTGTTCCACGTCTCCATTCTCTCCCCAGTGTTCCTGGACGGCCCGGCAGCCAGCCAGGTTCTGATCCGATCCAGGAGAGCCAACAGCTTCCTGGAGGAGATGAAACCAGGAAACATGGAGAGAGAATGCATGGAGGAGATCTGCGACTGGGAGGAAGCCCGGGAGATCTTTGAAGACACAGAGAAGACGGTTGGAACCTCCCAGGACACGTAGAACCACACCAACAGGACACATAGAACCACACCAACAGGACACATAGAACCACACCAACAGGACACATAGAACCACACCAACAGGACACATAGAACCACACCAACAGGACACATAGAACCATACCACCAGAACACTATAGGAACCTCTAAGGACACGTAGAACCACACTAACAGAACACTATAGGAACCTCTAAGGACACGTAGAACCACACTAACAGAACACTATAGGAACCTCCCAGGACATATAGAACCACGCTAACAGAACACCATAGGAACCTCCCAGGACACGTAGAACCACACTAACAGGAAACTATAGGAACCTCCCAGAACACGTAGAACCACACTAACAGGAAACTATAGGAACCTCCCAGGACACATAGAACCACACCAACAGGACACGTAGAACCACACCAACAGCTTTTTAAAAAACATCCAAGTAGAACCAGGTTTAACTAAGTCCAGCTCTCAGATCTTCTGTCGGTTAGAAACACAAAATTGAATGTTGGGGTTTTGAAGCATTTCTTGGTGGATTCTACTGACTAACTTGGAACTAAATCCAACATGTAGAACAGACAGATTAGAGTTCTAACCAGAATCCTATAGAACAGACTAGAGTTCTAACCAGAACCCTAGTCTGCTTAGTTTCTGATCAGGTCTGAAGTTGTTCAAAACCATCTTATTTTATGTTTTTCTGTTTCAGAATGACTTCTGGGCCAAATATGTGGGTAAGGAAGTTCTTTTAGAAACCCTGAAACGTAAAGATGTTTAAGTTCTAAAGTTTGTGTGTTCTGGTCTCTGGTGAGAACATGGTGCAGTACCAGTGTTCTTCTTCAGCAGAACAAACTGAACCTGCTGTGTTGGTGCTGCAGATGGCGACGCCTGCGAGTCGCAGCCGTGTGCTCATGGGGGACTCTGCAAAGACGGGGTTGGAACCTACACCTGCTCCTGCCAGCAGGGCTACAAGGGCTTCAACTGCCAAGTCGGTGAGAACAGCTCTGAATGCACATTCATTTAATCAAAGGTTCTGCAGCAGAACATACCTTTAATCAAAGGTTCTGTTGGAGGTCAGGTTGGGTATTAATAAAGGTTTCATCACAGTCTTGGAGAACTTCCATCCATCATCTGATCCAGACTCTCTTGGTGGCAGCAGATCATTCCAGATGTTTCTTTACCAGAAGTATTTGGTTCCTGGGGGAACCTGAGGTGTTCTCAGGCCAGATGAGAGATGTGATCTCTTGTCAAACCTCAGATTCAGGAGGAACCGTGTCATTTCTTCATGGTTTTGGAACAGTTTATCCCGCAGAGCTGCTGAGGGGATTATGGGAGTTAGTAGTGCTGGGCGATATGGAAAAAATCATATATCACGATATGGATTATTTTATATCACGATAACGATATATATCACGATATACCACAATAAACTATGTTTTCAGTTATTCTCTGAAAAGTTTGACCAAAATTTCATTGCTTACTTTTCTCCATGAAACTTCAACCTGTTGCTAGGGCTGGACCCGAATATCCGGTCCGATGGTGGTACGCAGATATTAATTTTGAGATCCGAATATTCGCCCCCCCACCCCACCCGCCCCCCCCCCCCCCCCCCCCCCCCCCCCCCCCCCGTCGGGCGTTACGAACCGAGTCGAAAATTCGGCTTTTTCCTCCGTTAGCTCACCGTCTCTGACCTCACGGACCGAACCGAATATTCGGGTCGTTCCTCCGTCCGTCCGTCAAATTCCTCCCCCCCGACCCGGACGTTAAGGAGGGGACCGAATATCCGGAGCCCAGAAACTGCTATTCGGGACAGCCCTACCTGTTGCGCGTTCATCGCTCAGCACTCATGAGTTAAGTAACGTAAAGAATGTCGCAAACCCGCGTGACAATCAAAGAATGTAAAGCAGCGTCGTGTCGCAAAAACCACAAGACGGAGTTTGTTTGCGAAAAATCTCTTTTTTTCTTCTTCTTTATTTTCACTTATATAAACTTATAGTATGCACAGTGACAAGAAAACACTAATACAATCGTCGCAGGCTATTTAATGATATATTTGCTGTAATAATTGATAAAATTAGGTTAGAAACGATAGAAACGATAGAAGAGAAATGGAACGATAGACACTTTTCTATCGTTCTCACGATATGTATCGTCATATCGCCCAGCACTAGGAGTTAGACCTACAACTGTGTTCTCTAGGGAACCCCATAAAAGGTTCTCCTGGAGTGTACAACCGTCTCCGATCTGTTTGTAATGTTCGTGGATCCGTAGATTCATGGATCTGAAGGAGATCAGAACTTCAGAGTGTGTGGGTTCTGTTGCTTCTATCAGGTTCTCTGACAGAACCCAGTAGATTGTTCCTCTGGTTGGAAGTGAAGGAGTTTCAGTATCTAAGGACCTTCTTCAGAGTGATGGTTAGATGTAATGAGATGGTTGGATGGATCAGTTCAGCCTCAGCAGTGATGAAGGTGTTTAACAGACCTTCATGATGAAGGTAAAGTTTTCAACTTAACAGTCGGTCTGTGTTCCACCGTTCTCCTGTGATCATTAGATCTGGTTAGAGAACCAAAGGAGCAGCTGAAATGAGCTTTAGGGGTTTCTGGACTGAGTCCTGAAGAAGTTGAAGAGTTCAGAGTAGAAACACTTCTTCTACAAGGATCCAGCTGAGGTGGTTCAACATCAGGATCCTCCTTCTTTGGAGGTTTCCAGCTGGGAGGAGAACTCAGGTAGAACCACAACTCTGCAGGTAGTGCAGGTAATGTAAGGAGTTACATATCTCATCTGGCCTGAAGACAGAGTTTCACTGAAGAGAGAAACATCTGGAAAGATCTGTCTAATCTGCTGCCATGGAGACCAACCCAGATAAGTAGGACATGGACGGCAGTGAGTCCAGGTTCTCAGAGAAGTACCAACATTGATTTAAAACCAATAAGAATGAGGAACAGGGTCCAGACAGAAGGTCCAGGTGCTGTAGCCAGAAGGTCCAGGTGCTATAGACAGAAGGTCCAGGTGCTGTAGACCGAAGGTCCAGGTGCTGTGGACAGAAAGTCCAGGTGATGTGGACAGAAGGTCCAGGTGCTGTGGACAGAAGGTCCAGGTGCTATAGACAGAAGGTCCAGGTGCTGTAGACCGAAGGTCCAGGTGCTGTGGACAGAAAGTCCAGGTGATGTGGACAGAAGGTCCAGGTGCTGTGGACAGAAGGTCCAGGTGATGTGGACAGAAGGTCCAGGTGCTGTGGACAGAAGATCCAGGTGCTCTAGCCAGAAGGTCCAGGTGCTGTGGACAGAAGGTCCAGGTGCTGTAGACAGAAGATCCTGGTGCTCCTCTGGTGGTTTAAACTGTGTTTCTTCTGTTCTGCAGTTATTCCTGTACCCTGCGACAACAACAACAACGGCGGCTGTGAACATTTCTGCAACATGGTCCAAGGCAGCGTCCAGTGTTCCTGCGCTGATGGATACTTCCTAGCATCGGACAATAAATCCTGCAACTCCAACGGTGAGACTCAGGAACCGAGGAGGTCTGACGGCAGCCATGTTCTCCTGTTTGTTCTCAATCCCACCTCAAGGTTCTTTCAGTGAAGAAACTCCTTAAAAATCCTCTAAACTTCTCTCCAACTCCTACAGAGAAATTCAAATGTGGTGCCCTCATCACGGAAAACGTCCGAAGCGTCTTCAAGTACAAGGGGAAGATGACGGCCAATGTGATGGAGGAGAACGTGACGGTGGAGAACGTGACAATGGAGAACGTGATGGTGGAGAACATGACAGGTCTGAACGCTACCGTCAACGGCACCGAGCAGCGAGACGTTCTGGACGTTCTGTCCTCAGCAGAGACCGTCTTACCGAGAGTCACCGAGCAGACGACCATCTCTCAGATTCCCGGAATGAATCGCATTGTCAACAGAGAGGACTGTCCACCTGGAGAATGTCCATGGCAGGTAAAGACTCACCTGGCTGAGCAGATACCGGACAGAACACCTGCCAGCCAATCAGGACCAAGTGTTTCCAGCTGTAGTGGATGTTTCCACCAATCAGCTTCATTCTACATCAAAAATGGTGTTTTTATCTTCCCAGGCTCTGCTCCTCAACGAGGACGACCAGGGGTTCTGTGGTGGAACGATCCTCAACGAATACATCATCCTGACTGCCGCCCACTGTGCGAACAAATCACGGTACATCTACGTCAAGCTTGGTAGGTTCAACAGCCAATCACAGGCCGGCACACTGGAAGCACCGTCTGTGACTCAACAAGTCAGAAAAGCAATAATTATTAAATCATCACAAAACGTTTGAGATCAGTGAGCAAAAATGAGTCCACAGTGGGTTAAAATGAATCCACAGTGGGTTAAAATGAGTCCACAGTGGGTTACAATGAGTCCACAGTGGGTTACAATGAGTCCACAGTGGGTTACAATGAGTCCACAGTGGGTTAAAAGGAGTGCAGAGTGGATTAAAATGAGTCCACAATGGGTTAAAATGATCCTCAGTGGGTTAAAGTGAGTCAGAATCTTCTCAGAAATTGTCTGAACATCAGTGGTTTTTATTTAATGATCAGAGACTCACCTCTCGGTTGTTCCAGGTGAGTTCGACACGTTGGTGAATGATGGTAACGAAGTGGACCGCACGGTGGAGACCATCGTGACCCATCTCAGGTACCAACCCAACACCTACCACAACGACATCGCCCTCATCAAACTGGCCACGCCCATAAAGTTCAGCAGGTACATCCTGCCGGCCTGCTTACCTGAGCAGGACTTCGCCGAAAAGGTGAACCTCCAAACCAGCTGATGTTCTCATGATGCTAGCGTAGCCTGGACACGACCAGTGTTTGTTCTGCTGTTTTATGTCAGTAAATGTGAAGTCATTCATATTTACATGTTTAATGAAGCACAAAGGAATCAGAAGGTCCAAAACCACACAAACAGGACTTAGATGGTCCGAAACAACACAAACGAGACTTCGAAGGTCCAAAATGAGACACCAAAAGACAAGTTGGTGAGCAGAGAGGAAACGTCTGGAGAAACATCTAGAGTATGAGGAGATTTTAGTTCCAGAGTTTATCATCTGAGAAGAACCATGGTGGTTCTGCGATAGAGCAGCAGTTCTTCTTGGATCCTGCACATCGTTAAAAACTCTGAGAGTCCTTGAAACTTCTGGAGATGATCTTCAGAGGTAGTTGAGGTGAGGTTCAGCTGGGTTCTGACAGTAACGTGGGGTTCCTCCTTGGTCCTCTCAGGTCCTGATGAATCAGCCCGGTGGGATGGTCAGCGGTTTTGGGCGTCTGGGTGAAGGTCGGCAAACGTCCACCATCCTGCAGCGCCTCACGGTTCCATACGTCGATCGACGGACCTGCTTAGAGTCCACGGCTCTGAGGATCTCCACCCGCATGTTCTGCGCCGGGTACGACTCCATCGCCAAGGATGCCTGTCAGGGTGACGGCGGTGGACCGCACGTCACACGCTACCGGGACACCTTTTTCGTGACGGGCATCGTGAGTTGGGGTGAAGGCTGCGCCCGCAGGGGGAAGTACGGCATCTACACCCAGGTGTCCAAGTTCACCCACTGGATCCGAGAGGGCATCAACCGGCTGGTTCCCCAGGACAAGAACGGAGCCCGCAGGAAGAGGAACCACGGCGCCATCAAGAGGCTGGTCATGTGACACGCCTGGAACACACCTGGAACATGTCTGTAATACTCTGTAATACTCTATAATGCCTGTAACACATCTATTACAACACGCTTATAGCATATCTAGTACAACATGTCTGTAACATGCCTACTACAACACACCTGTAACATGTCTGTAATACTCTGTAATACTCTATAATGCCTGTAACACGTCTATTACAACACGCTTGTAACACATCTAGTACATGTCTGTAACATGTCTCCTACAACATGTCTGTAACACAGCTACTATACCACGCCTATAGCATGTCTACTACAACACACCTGTAACATGTCTGTAATACTCTGTGATACTCTTTAATGCCTGTAACACGTCTATTACAACATGCTTATAACACATCTAGTACATGTCTGTAACATATCTAGTACGTCTATAACACAGCTACGATAACACGCCTGCAACATGCCTACTACAACACACCAGTAACATGTCTACTACAACATGTCTGTAACACAGCTACTATAACATGCCTATAACACGTCTCCTACAACACGCCTTTAGCATGTCTCCTGCAACACATGTAACACGTCTACTACACGCCTGTAACACGTCAGTACAGCTGCAGGACAGATCATATCTGAATCACAGAACCAACGTTGACTTTGGTCCAGTCAGCAGCTGGTGAAGTTCTCCAGGTTCTCCACTCGGTTCTTGACATGTTCTACATGGTTCTTGACATGTTCTACGTGGTTCTTGACATGTTCTATGTGGTTCTTGATATGTTCTACGTGGTTCTTGACATGTTCTATGTGGTTCTTGACATGTTCTACGTGGTTCTTGACGTGAGGCAGCAGAACCATCAGTGAAAACATCTGGAGAAGAATCTGTTTCCTCATCAAGCAGAAAAAAACGGGCAAACTGTTTATTTTAAAACATGAAACCAGTTTGTTGTTTCTTCAACCAGAACCGGTTCTTGGCTCTAGTTTGAGATGTCTGAGGGTGAACATGTTCTACTTCCACATATTTCATCACACGTTGAACTGAATCCAGCAGCTTCCAGTAGAACTTAGTTTCATCTTTAATCTTCTGTCAACCAAACGCCTGTTTGTTGTGTTTTTTCTTTCATTTTTGCCTGAAATGAACTGAAGATGAAAATAAAGACAGACTATGAGAACCAAACATTTCTGATCAGCATCATGGAGAACTTTAGACCAAAGGCAGACCATTATTATGTCCAACTGTAAAAAGTTATGGATGAAATGATTCTGGCTTTCCAGCATGAAAGAGAAAATGTTTAATGAAAACCTGAACTTTACAACCTCAGTTTAACAGAGATGTGAAGAGAAAAGCTTCAGTGTTCATTAGTAATAATAATAATAATAATAATAATAATAATAATAATAATAATAATAATAATAATAGTAACTGCTGCAGTGTAAATCAGAGGCAGTTGCAGCTCCAGGATCTCTGAGCTTCAGCTCCAAACCTGAACCCATTAAATGATTAATCTGCTGATAAATCCTTGTTTACATCAAATAAACAGTTTCAGAGGTCGCTGCTTGTTTGGTGAAGTTCTTCCAGAACAAAGTCCAGAACAACCTCAGAACTGATTTAACTCTTTAGAGGAACTCAGGAACTCAGAAAAACTGAAGAAAAACAATCAGAGACGTGATAAAAGAAGACGTTCAATAAATCTGCAGCAGTTAAACAGTTAAACTGACTGTAAGCAGCTGTCAGTCAGAGCTGTGGACGGCAGAATGTGTGTGTGTGTGTGTGTGTGTGTGTGTGTGTGTGTGTGTGTGTGTGTGTGTGTGTGTGTGTGTGTGTGTGTGTGTGTGTGTGTGTGTGTGTGTGTGTGTGTGTGTGTGTGTGTCCAATAAAGTGAACTATGTCCAGTTTATCAGATGTGTCAGAGTCAATATTTTATTTTGGCAGCATTAATGTCCATATTCCAAATAAATAAAACATTCACAGGTCAGGAGATTTAGAAGTTTTTAGTTATTTGTAAGGGAGTGGAAGCAAGATCTGTCAGTAGAACTTTGATTGATTGCAGTCTCTGAGGTTCCTCCTTCATCACCAACAAGCACAAACATGAGGCTCAGTGTCTTTCAAAGCAAGTGTGCAGACAGAGAGAAGTTTTCTTCCAGAGGACACAGACGTCCCATCAGACTGAGGACTGGACATTTCATGTGATCCTGTTTTATCCTCAACACCAAACTGGTGACTGAAATGTGCTGTTTAGTGAGACTCAGTTTGTTGTTTGGACTCAGTGGCGTCATTAGAGCCGGACATCCCAAGCTGTAGCCCCCAGTGTTTTCTGAAGACCCCGGATCTGGTTCATGGATCATTCCAGTCATTAAACTCCCCCAAAATCAGAGCAGAGCACTGATCCAGCTGGAGCTGATGTTGTGTGTCATGTGTTTTGTGTTGTTTTCTTGCTCTGCTTCATGTTCCAGACGGAGCGCTTGTTAGAAAACTGCTTGATCTGCTTTAGCTGGCAGGGTTTCTGCTTTTGGATCCTTCAGCCAATCAGTGAGTGAGAGGAAATGTCAGGTGTGTGCATGATGTTGATTGTGCTTGTGAGAGGTGTGTTTAGTCCCTGGTTTGTGTTTCCAGTAGTTCAGGTGTTTGTCTTGTTGTTGTGTCCGTTGTCTGGGGTTTGGTGACGTCTCTTTGGATTGGAGTAGTGTCTCCTGTTAGGCTTGGCAGCTAGTTCCCTCTGTGAAGTGCTGTTGTCAGATCATGTTGAAATCTGTTTCCTGCTTCGTTGCCCTGACAACAGTGATGTCACAGCCACTTCCTGTTCCTCAGGTTAGTTCTGCTTTTACCGTCTTCGTGTCGCAGCTTGTTTTCTCTGTCTGAATGTGAGTAAAACACTTTAAACTGGTTTTTATCTTTTATATATCTATAGAACATAAAACTGATTGAATCATTCCTCGTATTTTAACTCAAAAACAACGTTGTTGTGACACAAATAAAACATTAAATCAATCTTTATTCCCTAAAACCAAATCTTCAGACACGTTGGGGTGTTTCCAACCAGCAGCAGTTATCAAACTGATGCAATAGTGCTGAAATCAATGTGTTTTATCAGTAAATATCATTTGTATTTGTTCTCAGTTCTAAACAGGAGTTGTTCTTATCAGCAGAACTTCAGTGCAACAGTTGTAGGATGGAAATGCTTTCAACGTTTGATTTTTCAACAACAACACGTAGAACTAGAACATAGTGTGGACCAAACAGAGGTGGAGAAAAGTTTTGGGACTCCCCATGTATTTGTGAAATACTGCATTAAGAATCCCTCTGAGGTCTTTAAGTGGAATTTCTTTTAGTTCAGTCACAGCCAGAATACTGAACACATCCTAAAAAAGACATTAAATCCTGAAAACTGATTGGTTCCATAAAATACAGAAGAAATGTTCAGTTTTGTCTCATTTTGTTTCCAGTGATCCACTAATGAAGGTCCTGCTTTATTATTTAAAGACACAGTTTTAGTTTCCGTGCTTCATGTCTTTATAAAGCAGCACATTAGAAAGTTCTTCAGAGATAAAAACGACTAAAACAAAGAACCGAACACAGGAAACTCAGTCAGGAAGGGTGCAGCTGTAACCACATCAACAGGAAGTGCAGATGCAGTCCTTCAGCAGTTGGATTCACTCTGCAGAAATACAGACCAACCAACAGCTGGAAGACAAACCAACATCTGGACGTCCAAGAGTTTCTTCAGCAGGAAATGACCTCATCCTGATCCACATGGAAAACCAGCCAATGACATGACAGGAGCTTCAGCAGCAGTGGTCAAACCAAACTGGTGTCCAGTGTTCCACCAGACTTTTAGATCATGGCTGAAGGTCCTACAAGGCTGTCAAGAAGCCCCTGACCAATGAGAGACAGAGGTTAGCCCGGTGTCGTTGGACCAAGAACACAAGACCTGGACAGCCAGGAAGTGGAAGAAGATTCTGTGGTCAGATGAGTCCAAAGTTGGTCCAAAATAACTCAAAACTACTCCAAAGTGAACTAAAAAGTTCCAAAATGACTCAAAATTTGTCCAAAATGACTTTAAACTGTCTGAATGTGATCTGGAATTAATTGGAAAGTCATTTAAAATCACTCAAAGTTATGCAAGATTTGTTTAAAAAAGCTCAGAATTTGTTAAAACCAGTTAAAATACATCAAACAGTTCTTAAAGTTTGTCTGAAATTACTTAAAACTTGTACAAAAATGACTCAAACTGTTCAAATTTACTTAAAATTCATCCAAAAACAGATAAGCTGGTGAATAAAATGACTCGAAATTCATCTAAAATAGCTCAAAATTATTCCAAAACTACTTAAATTTGTCCAAATTCAATTAAATTTGTCCAAATTCAATTAAATTTGTCCATGTTTGTGGATATTTGTCAAAAAAATATTTTGAATTGTCTGAATGTGATCTGGAATGAGTCAGAAATTGCCTAAAATTCCTCAAATTATTCAAAGTTTGTTGAAAATAGCTCAAAATGTGTTAAAATTAGTTAAAATATGTCAAATAATTCTGAAAGTTTATCCAAAATTACTTAAAACTTGACCAAAAATTACTCAAATTGTTCAAATTTACTTAAACGTCGTCCAAAAAGAGTTTAAATGGTCAAAAAATGACTACAAATCTGAATAAAACGACTAGAAATTCATCTGAAACATGTCAAAAAGTAGATGGACCCCTGTTTCCAGCTGCTGTTAGTTTAGTTCCAGCAACAGAAATGTGGCTCCACAGCTCCGTGTTCGCTCCTTCATGGGACTAAAAAGTTGTCCGTTTAGTCCCTGGTTTGTGTTTCCAGTAGTTCAGGTGTTTGTCTTGTTGTTGTGTCCGTTGTCTGGGGTTTGCTGACGTCTCTTTGGATTCTACCTGTCTCCTGTTAGGCTTGGCAGCTAGTTCCCTCTGATTCTGACTGCATATGTACCCCACCACTAACTGCATGAAGCCTCGGGGTGAAACAGCTAGTTAGCTTTAGCTGCAGTTAGCATAGCTGTAGGGGTGGGTCTCCTGTTTACAGTTAGCCCCGAGTTCTGCACTATGAAGCCAGATTAGTGGCTCAGCAGGTATGTTGAGACCAAACTCGGAGTTTTCAGGATCATGAAGGTGTGTCTCTTTGTACCTGACTAGATCTCCATGGTAACTGATGCTGTGGAGCTATATCTCCATGGTAACTGATGCTGTGGAGCTAGATCTCCATGGTAACTGATGCTGTGGAGCTATATCTCCATGGTAACTGATGCTGTGGAGCTAGATCTCCATGGTAACTGATGCTGTGGAGCTATATCTCCATGGTAACTGATGCTGTGGAGCTAGATCTCCATGGTAACTGATGCTGTGGAGCTATATCTCCATGGTAACTGATGCTGTGGAGCTAGATCTCCATGGTAACTGATGCTGTGGAGCTATATCTCCATGGTAACTGATGCTGTGGAGCTATATCTCCATGGTAACTGATGCTGTGGAGCTAGATCTCCATGGTAACTGATGCTGTGGAGCTATATCTCCATGGTAACTGATGCTGTGGAGCTAGATCTCCATGGTAACTGATGCTGTGGAACTATATCTCCATGGTAACTGATGCTGTGGAGCTATAGCTCCATGGTAACTGATGCTGTGGAGCTATATCTCCATGGTAACTGATGCTGTGGAGCTAGATCTCCATGGTAACTGATGCTGTGGAACTATATCTCCATGGTAACTGATGCTGTGGAGCTATATCTCCATGGTAACTGATGCTGTGGAGCTATACCTCCATGGTAACTGATGCTGTGGAGCTAGATCTCCATGGTAACTGATGCTGTGGAGCTATATCTCCATGGTAACTGATGCTGTGGAGCTAACCTGGTCCAGGTTGTGTTCAGAGTTTAGATGGAAATGGGCTGTAAGAAGCGTCTCCCTTTAACCAAATCGTTTCCTAGTCAGTATTTCTGAGTCATCCAGATTCTCAGCTGAGGAAAAAGTTATTTCTGTAAACATGTTGAGATTTATGTGACTAAAATCACTGGATGAAGTCGTCTAGTTCCAGCATCACACACTGCATGCGTGGCGCTGCCATGGTAACCTACATGGATATTTTCATCATTTATACATATTTGTGGTAGTTTTTTCTCATATTTTGGTCATTTTATACCTATTTCTGGTTGTTTTGTCTCATTTTTTGTGGTCATTTTATTCATATTTGTGGTAGTTTTTTCTCATATTTTGGTCATTTTATACATATTTGTCGTAGTTTTACTCTTAATATTTAAATGACTAATTTATCTGCATCATTTCTAACACTATTGGGTCTAAACCTTCATATTTCAACATGTTAGTTTCTCTCTATGATTAATAATACTGGAGGGTCTGAACCTCAATATTTAATCTGCTTCATTTCATTTATCAAACCAATCTGATTTGTCTGCAGGAAATAACTTTGGCATAACATCTGTTTTTATTTTTGATGTGTTTTATGAATGAGGGTGACTTTACTAATAATCAGTAGAGCTTCCATGTGTCTGACGTCATAATAAATAAAATATATTAAAAACTGACAGTAAAAATATAACAGATCCATTAAAATATAAAGCGGTAGAAGAGTATAAAAATGTAAAACAACAACAACAACAACAATAATAATAATAATAATAATAATAATAATAATAATAATAATAATAATAATAATAATAATAATAATAATAATAATAATAATAATAATAATAATAGTTCTCACATAAATATGGATGAATCTTTAATCTGTGGTTCATCATGTTTTGGATTCCCAGTGTCAGATAACAGCCATAAATAAAAAACAACTACATGATGTTTTCAGTGTAATTATTACTGAAGCTCAGCAAATATTCAGAGATCTTTCAAGATGTTTTATTTCCCTAAACGCGGTTCATCTCCAGCTGAACTCTCTGATGTCTGATTTTTCCGCTGGAACCCAAACGCCTCTCTGTCTAACTTTCAGTTTCGTTCTTCCAAAGTTGTGGCGCAGTTTACGTCCTCTGGTCCAGCCTCCGTGTGAAGGTAATGTCAGCAGCTTTTAAACATTTTAATGTTGGACATTTGTTCAGAAAAACAGCAGAAACTTGAGCCTCGATGGAAACTTTCTGTGGATCTGGAAGGTTCGGTTGAAGGAGTTAAACCGATCAACGTGTCGCTATTTAGTGTCTGTGACCGGAAACCGTCGAACAAAGTCCTAAATAAATAACAGTAAAGTGTAGAAATAACAATACAGTAAAGGCAACTGATGGTCAGGAGCTGAATGCGGTGTTTTTTCCGTGTTTCTCCGCTTTGTGGTGCTTGAATCAGCCTGTGGAGGAGGCGGAGTGAGCAGCTGCTCCAAGCCGTTCAGGGAGGCCTGAACTCGGCCTGACAACCGGCAGAGACCCGGTCTGACTGGATCCAGACAGCAGGAGGCCGTTCTCTAGCCGTCCCCTTAACGTGCTATCCTGCAGTCAGACTAACTGGATTTGACTCTGATCACTGCCTAGTTCCCTGTCAATACTATCAGCGGCCTCGTTTCCAGTGATGAAAGCGTTAAAAGCCTAAATCTCCTCCAGGATGTTGACTTTAATAATCAGGTTGATCATAGAACAGACAGCTGCCTCACTGGAACCTTAGTAGCTGTGACTTGTAGAGGACTGGGATGTTTATTCCACTTTATAGAGTCTGTTGATGTGAGCCAGTAGTTTTATTAGTGTCTGCATGGAACCAACAACTGATCAAGTCAAATAAATTCAGTACGGTTCAAAAACATTCACGCAACATTTATTAAACCATAACATTTGTTCAAGTTCACTTTATTGTCTCCCATGGGAGAAATTTGTCTTAGACAAGGCAAGACATCGAGCTGCACTGCAACAATAAAACAGAACACATGCTATTAAAAATACATGATAAATACATGACATATAATAAATAAATACATGACATATGATAAATAAGTTAAGATGAGTTTAATAAAATAAAATAAATAAGCAGACTAAAATACACCCATTCCCCCATACATACATGTCGCTCCTCCCCAATTAGCTCCCTTTGCTAGCTGCACCTAACTGCTTATTAATGAGCCTGACTGAGACGAGGATTAAAGAGTTTTTAAATGGTTGAGCTGCACAGTGGGACTCTGTACCTCCTGCCTGAATTCAACAACTCATACTCTGTGAACAGGACATGGGATGGATCAGCAGGAATGTTGTTTGCTTGCCTGATGGTGGCCTGTATAAATAAGTCCTGTGGCATTAGTGGAACGGGGTACCCATGATTTTACTGGCCATCTTCACCACGTTATGAATCTGTGTTTTTGACTTGAATATGAGCCCAAACCAGCAGGTGATCCTGTTATGATGCTGCTGCAGCTCCTGTCCTTCTGTCCCCTTCGTCCTCTTTTTCCTCCTTTGGGTCCTGATCTGTTTCTGTTTTGACCTGTCTCTCTTTGACTCCCTCTGTCTGTCTGTCCCTCATGTCTCTCTTCCTGTTTCTCCTGCCTGCATTCTGCTTCCTGCTGATTACTATGAGTTTCTGCTGCAGTAATCAGTTCATTCCATTCACCTGTTCTCCACCTCCACCTATTTGAGCTCCGTCCTTTCATTCACTCCCTGCTGGATCATCGACTCACATTCTGTCACAGACTCTGTTTTCCCCCTTGGATTGAGTTCTCCATACCAAACCCTGTGAACCCCTCGTCTGCTTCAGCTCCTTGGACTCTCCTGCTTCCCCCTATTCCTGGTTATTGTCCACTTGGACTCTGTTGTGCTCCAACCTGTTCATGGATATTTCCCAGCCTTCTGTCTGCCAGTTTTGTTCCTCCACTAACTTCTGGATTCCCTGATCCTGCCTGCTTTGCCCCCTTAGTTCTCTTTCCCCTGGTTTAGTCAGTACATTGTTTTGTTGTCTGGTTTAGTTTATCCCTGTTTGGTTTTTGTAGTTGAGCTGTGTGTTTTTTGTTTGTAGTTGATTGTAGTCTTAGATTGGGTTTAGTTTTTCTCCTGGTTTGTTTTCCCCTTTCTGTATTGGTTTAGTTAGTTTTGTTCAAATAAAGACCTGTTTCCGTTGCCACCGGTCTGTTATATCTGTGCCTGGGTTCTCCAACCCCCTCCGTAACAGATCCTGTACCTAAGTATGGATTCAACGGTTGCACAATAGAAGATCATCATGATTTCTCTGCAGACACTAAAAAGTCTGAGTCGTCTGAGGAAATGGAGGCGCTGATGTATTCTGGCACAAACATTTTCCACCTGTGTGTTCCAGCTGAGGTTGCTGTCAATGTCCACACCAAGGTATTTAAAAGAGGCGACCTGTTTAATGTTGTTGCCATGTATGGACACCGGACTATGGTCACCTACTGATTTGGGGTCGATCAGCATCTCAATAGTTTTTTCCGTTTTAATCTGCAGTTTGTTGTCGTCACACCAATGAACAAATTTATCCACAGCAGTTTTATGACTGTCTGGATTGTGGGTAAGCAAACTGAGAATAACAGTATCGTCCGAGAACTCGATAATGAACTGATTTGGCTGAGTGCTGACACAGTCGTTAGTGTACAGAGTGAAGAGGAAGGGTGAACTGATGCACCCCTGGGGGACCCCCATGCTACTTACTGCTGTACTGGAGAGGACAGAGTTAAATTTCACCTGCTGTGAACGAAAGGAATGATACCACCTGATAAGAAATGGGTTTACCTTTAGCTCAACCATTTTTCTGAGGAGAATGTGTGATTGAATGGCGTTAAAAGCAGAACTAAAATCAATAAAAAGCAGCCTGACATATGCTGCAGGGTTTTCTAAGTGCTTTAAAGTCAGGTGCATCACAGTGGCCATGGCATCACAGGTGCTGCATTTTCTCGAATAGGCAAACTGAAGAGGATCGAGCGATGGCTCCACCTCTGTACGTAAGAGATCCAGTAGGAGTCTCTCCAGGGATTTCATGATTTGATGTAATTTCAAGTCTTTATGAGGTTATTACACATCATTAGTTGCTGTTTTGAGTGTTTTGTGGTAATTTAGTGACTTTTTAATGTCAGTTTTGCATTTTTTTGAAGTGATTTTGCACATTTTTGTAGTAGTTTCAGTCTGAGGTTATTTCACATCATTTGCTATTTCGAGTGTTTTTGTGGTAGTTTAGTGACTTTTTATGTTTTTATGTGTTATTTAAAACTGATTTTGCACTTTTTATGTGGATTTTGCATGTTTGTGGTGACTTCAGTCTTTGAGGTCATTTCACATCATTTGTTGCTATTTTGGAAGTTTTTATGGTAATTTAGTGACTTTTTAATGTCAGTTTTGCATTTTTTTTAAGTGATTTTGCACATTTTTGTTGTAATTTCAGTCTATGAGGTTATTTCACATCATTTGTTGCTATTTTGAAAGTTCTTATGGTAATTTAGTGACTTTTTAATGTCAATTTTGCATTTTTTGAAGTGATTTTGAACCTTTTGTGGTGACTTCAGTCTTTGAGGTTATTTCACATCATTTGTTGCTATTTCGAGTGTTTTTGTGATAATTTAAAATACAATACAATACAATACAATACAATGACTTTATTAATCCCCAAAGGGAAATTCAATTGTCTGGTCTCATCTGTTTACTTTTGAATTAAATAGTCTGATTGCTGATGGCAAGAAAGATTTTCTGAATCTTTCTGTCCTGCAGTGCAGGGATAGGGACCAATGTTTCGTCATTCATTGAGGCAGATGTGAAGTGGATGATCCAGGTTTGTCAGAATGGCCTCCATCTTTCTAAGTGCACGTCTCTCCACCTCATCCTCCAATGAGTTCAATCTGATTCCAACCACAGAGCCAGCTTTTTAATCAGTTTGTTCAGACGTCTTGCATCCTTGTTTTTTATACTGCTTTCCCAGCAGACTGCAGCATAAAACAGGACACTTCCTACCACAGACTGATAAAACATCTGCAGCATCTTACTGCAGATGTCTAATGATCGAAGTCTTCTGAGGCTAAAAAGTCGGCTCTGGTCCTTTTTCTAGATGAAGTCTATGTTTTTAGACCAGTCCAGCTTATTATCAAGGTGGACACCTAAATATTTATACGATGTCACCACCTCCATGTCCACGCCACAAGTGTTCACTGGCTGAAAAGGGGGTTTGGATCTGCAGAAATCTATGATCATTTCCTTTGTCTTGGAGGCGTTGAGTAGCAGGCAGTTTGTGTGACTCCAGTCACTGAAGGCATTTATCAGATCCCTGTATTCAGCTTCATGTCCATTTCTGATACATGCCATGATAGCAGTGTCATCAGAGTATTTCTGGATGTGGCAGGACTCAGTGCTGTATTTGAATTCTGATGTATACAGTGTGAACAGGAATGGATCCAGGACTGTTCCTTGTGGAGCTCCAGTGCTGCTCATTAACGTCCCAGAAACACAGTTCCCCAACCTGACAAACTGTGGCCTTCCTGTCAGATAATCTGTGATCCAAGAAACACAGGAAGGATCCACTCCCACCTCTGTGAGCTTGTCTTTGAGTATGGTGGGTTGGATGGAGTGGAATGTGTTTGAAAAATCAACATGATTCTCACATAAACTCCAGGTTCCTCCAGATGAGACAGGACACGGTGAAGCATGAAGAGGATGGCATCATCCACTCCAATGTGTTCTTTATATGCAAACTGCAGGGAACTGAGTTTGTCTTTGACTTCAAGCCTCAGTAGGTGTAGAATCAGCCGCTCCAGACTTTTCATGTTTTCACAATTTAGTGTCTTTTTCTGTTCTTTATACATTTTTTAAAATGATTTTACACCCTTTTGTGTTGACTTTGCAGCTTTTTGTAGTGACTTCAGTCTTCATGAGGTTATTTCACTTCATTTTTGCTATTTTGAGTGTTTTGCTGTAATTTCATGTCTTTTTTGTTTTTCATGCATTTTTGAAACTGATTTTGTACCTTTTGTGTTGATTTTTGTATTTTGGGGGGATATTTCATGTCATTTGTTGTGACTTTGAGTCTGTACATAAATTTCAATCAAATCTTCAGACATGTTGGGGTGTTCCCAACCAGCAGGAATTATCAAACTGATGCTGAAATCAATGTGTTTTATCAGTAGATATCATTTGTGTTTGTCAGGCAGTTCTAAACATGAGTTGTTCTTATTATCTGTCAATCACAACCTGTGATCTGATCTGTCTGGCAGAGGGGAAAAGATTTAAACTGAAATAAAGTTCACCTGATGCACTTTGAAGAAACCAAATGCTAGAAATGTTAAGATGTTTCTTAAATGTAGCATTAAATGAGATTGAGAGCAGACATGTCTCTTTCTGTACTGTTGAGGGAAATGTGCATTAGTGTGATCTCTGCTGATGTTGGTTCTGTTCCAGTGATTCCATTCTAGGGAAAGTTAACCGTCAGGGATTTACAGCCTGATGGGAGTTTCTGCTTTCATGAACCACAGGGTTTGGAGAAGTTGTGTTGGATGTTGAGAGACATGAAAAAGGTTGAATGTTGAAATAATCCGTCACATGAAATGAGTGGGAATCAGCCTGTAAAATGTGCTCTTATTGTGAAAGTCTGCCTGCTGCTTCCTCATAGGTGGAGTCCTGACTGGTTCCAGGAAACAGATCACCTGTCTGAGCGTCCAGGAGTGGACTGGAAACTTTCTTCTTCTTCTTCAGCGCTTTGAATAAAGTGTAAGTTTGCTTTGTTTGCTGCTTTAACTTCAGTAATGTTGCTGTTTGTTTCTGCTCTGTGATGTTTCTACATGTTCACTTCTTATTTCAGCACAAACTTTGGATGACTGCTGTTTAAACATGGATCAATATGATTATTAGGTTATTGATTGACTGCAATCAGTCAATATTTCTATGAGATTATTGATGGACTTGAGTCAGTTTGATGAGCTGCTGATGTTTCTTTGTTTGTTCTCAATCCAAAGTGCATGGTGTCTTTTTGACTTTGGGTTTGTGGGTGAGTCTCTGCAGCTCCATGACTCCATCTGCTGGACTGATAGTAGAAGTGCAGCAGCTGATCTTTTCCAGGAGGATTTGAGTGGATCAATGATGTTTGTTTCCTGTGCAGGTGAAGGTAGAAAGTGTGTGTGAGCTGCTGTGAGTTGAGCAGCATGGATGAGTGTGAGGACAGAGAGGAGGGAGTCCCTCCCTCTAAAAGCTCTCTGTGTGGGGAACAGGAGAACCAGAGCAAAGCTCAGAGGTGAGACCAGCATCTCTAACTGTCCAGGACTCTGGTGCATGTCAGAGCTCAGCATCACATCACTGCTGCATGATTATTCACAGGAATCCACCTGGACCTGGACATGGACCTGGACATGGACCTGGACATGGACCTGGACCTGGACCTGGACATGGACATGGACATGGACATGGACATGGACCTGGACCTGGACCTGGACCTGGACATGGACATGGACATGGACCTGGACCTGGACCTCCATCCAGCTGTGTGTCCTTCAAGAGTGACCGGTCTAAGCGTCGCCTCATTGATTTTAAAGATCATCAACCTCCTGCTACAAAGAAGTAAGCTGTGAAATCAAACTATTGACTCTTGTGTCAAATGTTCTGTCATTGTTCCAAATATGTTCCATCATTAAATCACTCTGAAACTCTGCTTCATGATTTTTCCTTCCTGGTGATCTTCCTCTATTTACCAGAATCCATCAGAGACCAGAGTCCTCTGGACCTGGTCCTGGATCTGGACCTGGACCTGCATCCAGCTGTGTGTCCTTCAAGAGTGACTGGTCTAAAGATGTTCCTATTGACTTTAAAGGAGAACCAGGTCCTGCTGCAGAGGGGTAAGATGTTCAGAACAAGGTTTCAGAGCTGCTAGTTTGATAGCAGATTGGCTCCTCATCAAACAGAACAAATGTTTTGAAGAAGTGATGCTAATAACATGAACATCATCCACAGAGACATTAAAAACAGAACCAGGTGGATCACAGCAAGAACTCTGAGTTCACTAAAATATCAAGAAATAGTTTTACTGGACAAAACTCCAGTTCTTGGATCATATAAGCCTTGTTAGCCTGTATGTTAGCCTGTATGTTAGCCTGGGTGTTAGCCTGCATGTTAGCCTGTATGTTAGCATGTATGTTAGCCTACATGTTAGTCTGCATGTTAGTCTGTATTTTAGTCTGCTAATTAGCCTGTATTTTAGTCTGCTAATTAGCCTGTATATTAGCCTGCATGTTAGCCTACATGTTAGCCTGTATGTTAGCCTGTATGTTAGACTACACGTTAGCCTGTATGTTAGCCTGTATGTTAGACTACACGTTAGCCTACATGTTTGCCTGTATGTTAGCCTACATGGTAGCCTGCATGTTAGCCTAAACGTTAGCCTTATGGTAGCCTGTATCTTAGCCTACAGTTTAGCCTCCATGTTAGCCTCCATGTTAGCCTGCATGTTAGCCTGCATGTTAGCCTTCGTGTTAGCCTGTAGGGTGAACTCTACATTGTTGATGGAGACGACTGATGCTGGACCAGGATGGAGAGGACAGAAAAATGGTTCTCGTTGTCCTCTCTGAGTTTAATCAGTCAGCATCCAGACCTACAGAGCAGTTTTCCAGGTTCTCTCAGAAGTTCCAACCCTGGAGTAGGAACTTTGAACTCCTAGAAACAGTCCTGAAAGAGGTTCTACAGGGACGGTTCCTGTGGTCAGAGCAAAGATTGATGATGAGCCAAAATGAAGAGAAAGTTCCTGCAGTGGAAAACAGACTAATGTTGGAATCTCTAATGAACATCATGGACCTTCAGCTGGTGTTTGTCTCTGTGTGATAAAGTGAGAGTTAACTGTTGATGTTGATCCACAGAGTGGAGCAGCAGATCTCAGAGGTTCCCAGCGTTCAGTCTGTCCAGCAGCATCACCTGGACTCCATATTCATGGTGAGTTCATGGACAACAAGTTGTTCTCCATCTGTTGTGTTCAGGCGTCTCCATGCTGCTCTTTGTAGACCAGTGGACTGTCAGTGTGTCCAACATGGATCTGATGTTTGGCTCCATGATTTGACTCTGATGGACTCATTGACACATTTCTCTGGTCCAGCTGCTGGAGGACAACATGGTGACTTTTGTGAAGAAGGAGCTGAAGAAGATGCAGAAGGTTGTGAGTCCAGATTACCCAGAATGCTCCTCAGAGAGTCAGAGGGAGGATGAGGAGGAGTTGGAGGGTGATGATGAAGAGCAGAGGAGCAGCAGAGAGATGTTTCAGCAGATCACAGTGTTGTTCCTGAGGAGGATGAAGCAGGAGAAGCTGGCTGACTGTCTGCAGAGCAGTAAGAGGATTTGTGGAAAGACTGAAGCTGCTGATCAACAGAACATTTACTAAAGTCTCAGAATATCTTCACACAATCAGTCTTTAGGGGGACAAACTATCACCTTCACTTTATTGCTACTTTGGTGCTTTAATATCCAGGTTACTTCTACTTCACTCTTTCTTTCTTGTGTTTTCATTCAGAACTTCCTGCTGGAGTTTGTGGACATGAACTTAAACGTGGTCTGAAGAAGAAGTTCCAGAGAGTGTTTGAGGGCATCGCTAAAGCAGGACAGTCGACCCTCCTGAATGACATCTACACAGAGCTGTACATCACAGAGGGAGGGACTGCAGAGGTCAGTGATGAACATGAGGTCAGACAGATTGAAGCAGCATCCAGGAAAGCAGACAGAGCAGAAACAACCATCAGAGCAGAAGACATCCTGAAAGGCTCAGCTGGAAGAGATGGACCAATCAGAACAGTGATGACACAGGGAGTGGCTGGCATCGGGAAAACAGTGTTAACACAGAAGTTGACTCTGGACTGGGCTGAAGACAAAAGCAACCAGGACATCCACTTCATGTTTCCATTGACTTTCAGAGAGCTGAATGTGCTGAAAGAGAGAAAGTTCAGCTTGATGGAACTTGTTCATCACTTCTTCAGTGAAATCAAAGCAGCAGGAATCTGCAGCTTTGAAGACTTCCAGGTTGTGTTGATCTTTGACGGTCTGGATGAGTGTCGCCTTCCTCTGGACTTTGACAACAATGAGGTCCTGACTGATGTTACAGAGTCCACCTCAGTGGATGTGCTGCTGACAAACCTGATCAGGGGGAAGCTGCTTCCCTCTGCTCGCCTCTGGATAACCACACGACCTGCAGCAGCCAATCAGATCCCTCCTGACTGTGTGGACATGATGACGGAGGTCAGAGGGTTCACCGACCCACAGAAGGAGGAGTACTTCAGGAAGAGATCCAGAGATGAGGAGCAGGCCAGCAGCATCATCTCCCACATGAAGAAGTCACGAAGCCTCCACATCATGTGCCACATCCCAGTGTTCTGCTGGATCACTGCTACAGTTCTGGAGAAGCTGCTGAGAACCAGAGAGGGAGGAGATCTGCCCAGAACCCTGACTGAGATGTTCATCCACCACCTGGTGGTTCAGGCCAAAGTCAAGAAGGTCAAGTATGATGGAGGAGCTGAGACAGATCCACACTGGAGTCCAGACAGCAGGAGGATGATTGAGTCTCTGGGAAAACTGGCTTTTAATCAGCTGCAGAGAGGAAACCTGATCTTTTATGAGTCCGACCTGACAGAGTGTGGCATCGATCTGGAAGCAGCCTCAAAGTACTCAGGAGTGTTCACACAGATCTTTAAAGAGGAGAGTGGACTGTACCAGGACAAGGTGTTCTGCTTCGTCCATCTGAGCGTTCAGGAGTTTCTGGCTGCTCTTCATGTCCATCGGACCTTCATCAACTCTGGAATCAACCTGCTGGAAGAACAACAACAAACAACCTCCTGGTGGTCTGAACTGTTGCAAGGTAATTCAGCACGTTTCTACCGGAGTGCTGTGGACAAGGCCTTACAGAGTCCAAACGGACACCTGGACTTGTTCCTGCGCTTCCTCCTGGGTCTGTCACTGGCAGCCAACCAGAATCTCCTACGAGGCCTGCTGACACAGACAGGAAGTAGCTCACAGACCAATCAGAAAACAGTGAAGTACATCAAGGAGAAGATCAGTGAGGATGTGTCTACAGAGAGAAGCATCAATCTGTTCCACTGTCTGAATGAACTGAAGGATGTTTCTCTAGTGGAGGAGATCCAACAGTCCCTGAGATCAGGACGTCTGTCCACAGATAAAGCGTCCCCTGCTCAGTGGTCAGCTCTGGTCTTCATCTTACTGTCATCAGGAGAAGATCTGGACGTGTTTGACCTGAAGAAATACTCTGCTTCAGAGAAGGCTCTTCTGAGGCTGCTGCCAGTCGTCAAAGCCTCCAAGAAAGTTGTGTAAGTAGTTGGAGACTGAAGATCCTTTTTCATTTTGCTGCAGTTTGATCAGTATAATCTGCTTTTTGTCTCTTCAGACTGAGTGGCTGTAATCTGTCAGAGAGAAGCTGTGGAGCTCTGTCCTCAGTCCTCAGCTCCCAGTCCTCCAGTGTGACAGAGCTGGACCTGAGTAACAACAACCTGCAGGATTCAGGAGTGGAGAGTCTTTCTGCTGGACTGGAGAGTCCACACTGTAAACTGGAAGCTCTCAGGTCAGGACGCATCAACCTGTTCAACTGATGACCATTTAAAACGTGTTTTTATTCATGATGAGCAGAACAGCTGAGGTGGGAGGTTTTCTGTATTTGTATGACTCCGATCAGTTCTGTTACTGACCTTTAGCACTAGTTTCTCTTCATGAGGCCTCTTCCACTACAGGAACTGAACAACCTGGAACCTGCATCCCAGAACCAGAACCTGTAAGAACCTGTGAAGTCTTGGTTCCAGGTTCTGTTTTAGTTTCCACTGTTTTACAGAATAGAATGTTTTAGATAGACTTTGATGAAAAGGAAACACCAGAACAAACATTTCATGTTCACACTTGAACTTGTTTTATGGATCTTCTCCAGGTTGTTTTCTCCTGACTAGATCCTTGCTTGTGTTGTTTCTACTCTCAGATGTTCGTCTCTTTGGATAAAAGCAACTGATAAATGAAACTGTAGAATGTTCAGTTTGTTCAATGACTGAACTCAGTGCAGTTCAGCTGGTGGACAGTTGGACTGTTGTTTCCATTCTTATTTGAGGTTCAGGTCCAGTTCCTTCTCACCATTGGAGCCCAAACAGCCACTGAAGCAGTGTTGCCTTCTGTCTTCACTGAGATCAAAGGGATCCTCAGTTCAAATCCTCTTGGGTTCACCTCCTCAGATGTTGTGGACCCTGATTCCATCACTCCCAACTCTGTCTTCACTGGGCAGCAGGACACGTCCCTACCTCAGGTGGTTTATGAGGAACTGAGATTCTGGGTTGAAGAACATGACAACATACTCAGATACTGGCTGAAGAGTTTTGGAAAGACTTCCTGGAACAGCAGCTTCCAGGACTCCAGGTGTGTCAGAAATGATGGAGTGAGGCAGCAGCAGCCCTGCAGGTGAGGACAGTCATCATGACTGTTGATAAGCAGTGTCCTCATGTCCTCTGGTCTGTGGGTGAGGTCAGTCCAGTCTTTCTGCTGCTGAAGGCTGAGTCCCATCAACTGAAGTGTTGGTGAAGGATAGAACATCCATCCCACCTGTGGTGAGGTTCATGGTCTCTCTGCTCTCCCTGAAGAGGAGCAACACCCTCATAGGGACCCTATGAGCCTTTTCAGATGTGAGGCTGTTAAAAGGTTGTTGGTTCCTTTCAGACTGTAGGGACTGAGAGCCAATCACTGGGCAGCAGAGTGTCTCCTGAGACTGAGAGAGAATGAAGAGTCCAGCTCACTGACGCTATGAGGAGTCCAGACTTCATCAAGAGTGGAGATAAACAGTTTAAACACATGAGTTTGGAGATCCTTAGTTTGGTTCCAGTGGGATTCATGTGTCAGTGAAAACCAAAGCATGAGTCTCAACAGCACAAGTAGAAGTGAAGGAACCTGAAGAACAAGGACTGGAGATCAGAAGACGTTTGTTCTGGAACAACATCAGAGATGTAACTGAGTCTGACAGTGATTTAATCACTGCCATCAGCATCAAGTTGACTATTTTTCAGATTGTAAAGAAGGAAAGAGTCCAAACTGTGACTTGTCCAAGTGTGTGTCCTGATTTGAATCCAACAGACCAACTTTGGGGTATTTTAAAGACGAAGGTAGAGCAACACAAACCCTCCAACAAAGAGCAGATGAAGACATAGTCTCTGAAGATGGTGGAACATCTCTGCAGAAATGTGGTTTCTTCATGCTGAGGAGGATTAAATGTGTCATAATAGAAAGTAGTGAAAAAATCCAACGTTCTAATGACAGTAATGAAAGATGTACTGACCTTTATTGGATTCATTTCTTGCTGTTTGGCCTGTATTCTTCCATCCATCCATTATCTATACACCGCTTAATCCTCACTAGGGTCGTGGGGGGGGTGGAGCCTATCCCAGCTGACTTAGGCTGAAGGCAGGGGACACCCTAGACAGGTCACCAGTCTGTTGCAGGGCTACATATAGAGACACACAATCACTCTCACATTCATACCTACGGGCAATTTAGAATGTTCAATTAACCTCAGCATGTTTTTGGACTGTGGGAGGAAGCCGGAGTACCCGGAGAAAACCCACGCATGCACAGGGAGAACATGCAAACTCCATGCAGAAAGATCCCAGGAAAGCCGGGACGTGAACCAGGGATCTTCTAGCTGCAAGGCGAAAGTGCTAACCACTACGCCACTGTGCAGCCCTGGCCCGTATTCTTCATTTAGTAAATCTAAACTGTCTATTTGTTTTTAATCAGATCAAATACTTTACTGCTCAACTTCAAAGTAATCTGATTACTGTAATGTGGTACACTTGGATTGTTTTCACATTTAAATAATATTGCAGAGGACTGTCCTCAGCACTGCTGTATTCTGGACATAGTGGGATGTATTTGTTGTTAAATTCACTGCTGTCTTTTCAACAGGACAGAAAATACTGAACTTAATGTATTACTTCTGTTCTTCTCTTTGTCTCTTCAGACTGAGTGGCTGTAATCTGTCAGAGAGAAGCTGTGGAGCTCTGTCCTCAGTCCTCAGCTCCCAGTCCTCCAGTGTGACAGAGCTGGACCTGAGTAACAACAACCTGCAGGATTCAGGAGTGGAGAGTCTTTCTGCTGGACTGGAGAGTCCACACTGTAAACTGGAAGCTCTCAGGTCAGGACTCATCAACCTGTTCAACTGATGACCATTTAAAATGTGTTTTTATTCATGATGAGCAGAACAGCTGAGGTGGGAGGTTTTCTTTTTTTTTATCACTTTATTTTTGTTATCTTTTACATATACAAAGAAAGAAAAAAAAAGAAAAAAAATCTAACAAGTGGGACACCAGGGACATAATGAGACATATACAGCAAAATCTGATCAAAGTTTGAAATAAAAAAGCAAATTGGATTGAAGGAGCTATGGCCAATCTCCCTTAATTTCTGATACTGAAATAAAATTTGTTTTGCCCTTATTATATAGTAAAGAAAGACGTCTGTCAAAAAATATTGGCCTCAGAGTTCTTCAATAAGTCATAAACTATCACTGTAGTTGGCATTCTCCACACCGAAGTCACAGTCCTCCTCCCCAAAAGTTGCCAATCCTGGCCCCAAAATCATCCCTGTGAAGAATCCCGAATCCACAAAAGCACCGGGAAAGTCCGAGATGAGCCTGGTCCAGAAGAGAGTCTTCCAAAACCTGGGTGACCCCGCAACTCTCAAAAAAAAATCAGGCACAGCTCCTTCAAACCAGAATACAATAGATGCATGAACTTATTACTTTTAATTTTTCAGTCCAGCGTTGAAGTGATAACAGTCCATTTTTCCCATTTGTCTTGACATTGCTCTTCTTGAGTTCTTAGTCTGTGAGTCAAAACTTCCATCTCTAATATTCCAGAAACAATTTGTAGCCAGTCATTGATTGTGGCTGGTTCCAATTTGCACCATTTTTTAGTAATGGCCTTTTTGCAAAGCGCAAGTAATATTTTTAATAAATATCTATCATTTTTATTTATCTCGTTAATAATAATAGAACCAAAATACATTACCAAGCATGTATTGGGGATTGAATATCCCAATATTTTAACAATTGTTAAATGGACATCATTCCAAAATGGTGCAAGTTTATGACATAACCAAAAAATATGTGTATGATGCACATTAACCTCTCCACATTCTCTCCAACAAGGTTGTACTCTGGATACATATTTAGCTGTAATTTTAAGGGTTATGAAATATCGTATTATATTTTTCCAGCAATGCTCCCTCCAAATTCTAGAAGAAGTGGTTGATTGTTAAATTCTCCAAATATTGAACCATTCCTCCTCTGAAATATCAACACTTAATTCTTTCACCCATTTCTGCTTCACGTCTAAAGTATTACAACTTCTCCTCCTCATTAAATGTTTATAAAGAGAGGATAAGTGTCTGTATCTTTTGGAATGGTATATTTCAACTATCATTTTGACAATATCATTGTTTAGAAGATTCACATTGTTTTTGATTGTTTTGTCATAAAAATCCCTTAATTGTAGGTAACGGAAGTGATCTTGATTAGTTAAGTCAAATTCTTGTTTTAACTCTTGAAAACTCTTAAAGTTGCCATTCTTAATCAATACACACCAGGCTGTTATGCCTTTACTTATCAACTGTTTGTATGTATGATCATGAGTACCTGGGATAAAGTGTTTATCATAAGCCGGCCACTGAAGTAAAGGAAGTTCATTTTTTAGGTTGTATTTTCGTAGTATACTTAGCCACATTTCCAGTGTGAAACAAGTCACTTTGTCTACTTGTTTGAGAATGTTCTTGATTAGTTCTGTCTCTGCCAAAATACTGGATATTTTTCTTCCCTGTATAATTTGTTCAATATTTTTCCATTTTGAAACATAATTTTTATCACACCAATTCATTATGGGAGTTAACTGAGCTGAATGGTAATATTCCTTGAGATTGGGCAGAGCCATTCCTCCATTATCTTTTACTATTTGTAATTTTTCAAATTTGATTCTTGGTTTTTACCATTCCAAATGAATCGTGATATGAGTTTGTCCCATAGCTTGAATTGTTTTTCTGGGATTTCTATGGGAAGTGCCTGAAAAAGGTAAAGGAGACGTGGCAGAGCATTTGTTTTAATAGCCTCTATTCTAGAACTCAAGTCCAGGGTGAGAAGGTCCCATCTTGCTATATCATTCCTAATTTCTTGATCCACCCTGGGGATATTGGCGTCATAGAGTTTCTCAATTTGTTTGGTTAATGTGACTCCTAGATATGACATATTCTTGGAATTCCAACTTAATATATTTTTTTTCCTTATAAATTCTGATGGAGAGTAGTTCATTGTTAATATTTGTGTTTTAGCCAAGTTTAATTTGTATCCAGAGTAAAAACCATACATTTCCAAATTTTGAATTAGAGTGGGAAAAGATATTTCTGGGTCTTTCAAATAACAGATTACATCATCTGCAAAAAGTCCGACAACGTGTGAGTCATTACCAATTTGTATACCCCTGATATTTTGATTTTGTGTAATAAATTGAGCTAAAGGTTCTATATAAATTGCAAAAAGGGTTGGGGATAGGCTGCATCCCTGGCGAGTTGAACGTTTCAATTGTATATTGTCCGTTAAGTTGCCATTAACTTTGATTCGGGCTGTGGGTGATTGATAGAGTGTTTTGACAGACTGAACAGCTTTTGCATTAAAACCAAATTTCTCTAGAACTTCATACAAGAAAACCCAACTAACGCTGTCAAAGGCCTTCTCTGTGTCTAGGCCTACTAGTACCGCACTAATTTTCTCCTTTGTAATATAATCTATGATATGAAGACTCCTTCTAATATTGTCCTTCATTTGTCGACCCTTGATGAATCCAGTTTGGTCTTCATCTATAAGATCGCCAACAAATTGTTCATATCGTTTTGCGAGAATAGAGGTGTAAATTTTGTAGTCTACATTAAGTATCGATATGGGCCTAAAATCTGCACGTCTCACTTTTCTTCTTTTTAGGAATGACTGTTATAATTGCTTCGCTCCACGATGGAGGAAGAACAGTTTGTTCTAATGTATAGTTGAATGATGATTGTAACAATGGTATAAGTTCAGCACCAAATGATTTATACCATTCGGATGGTAATCCGTCACTGCCGGGCATTTTGTTTGTTTTAAGCCTACCAACTGCCTTTTCTATTTCAATCTTTGTTATTGGTGATGTTAAAAGATCATTTAGTTTTTTTCCAATAGAGGGTAGATCTACTGACTGTAGGAATGTTTTGATTTGTTCTTTGTCTGCACTGGGTGGTTGAGTATATAGCGTTTCATAATAATTTCTAAATATTTTTTCAATTTCTTTGGGTTCATATGTTAAGTCATCTATTTTGTCCTTCTTTAGTTTATAAATAGTTCTTTGTGTTTGTTGTTTTTTAAGCTTTCTTGCTAGTAGTCTAGCTGCTTTGGGGCCCACTTCGTAATAGGATTGCTTAAGAAATTTGGTTTTCTTCTCAATATCTGATGTAATTATTTTGTCAATATTGGATCTTATCTCTTTAAGTTTTGGCAACAAGTCTGGATTTAAAGTCTTTTTATGTTGGTTCTCAAGCTCTCTCAGCTTTATTTTTTCTTTTTCATAATTTTCTATTTTTGTCTTTTTGAGTGCTGCCGTCTTGGAGATGAGTTTCCCCCTTATAACGGCTTTTAAAGCATCCCACAAAATGGTCGGGTTAACGTCGTCATTATCATTTTCTTCTAAGTACCTTTTAATATCCATTTTAATTTCCTCCTTAATCATTTTGTTATTCAAAATTCCTACATTAAGTCTCCATAATGTGTTACGTGTTCTTGTATTAAATTTTAATGACAATGTCAAGAAGGAGTGATCTGATAAAGTTGTTTCTTCAATTTTGCATTCCTTCACTCTATATAAATCCAACTTATTTAGAAAAAAATAGTCAATACGTGAGTAACTTTTATTTGGTGCAGAATAGTGGGTGTAGTCTTTTTTATTTGGGTTTAGTTCCCGCCAGACATCTACAATTCCAAATTCTTCGTGTGAATTTAATTTTTTTTAGAGATTGGATTCTTGTGTTTTTTTTTGTTTGTGGTGTCAAGAATATTGTTCATCAGAATATTAAGATCCCCACCCCAAATCAATATTCCTTCCATTTCAGATATAATTTTGTTAGTAAACATTCTAAAAAAAAGATTGCTACTATTAGGTGGAGCGTAAACATTGACCATAGTTACTTTTTCATTGTCCAGTACACCTTTTACAATGACATATCTCCCCTCCTTGTCGTTAATTTCTTGGTGACATTCAAATTTAACAGTGTTATGTATAAGAATCGTTACACCCCGTTTGTGAGTATGTCGATATGTACTGTAGTAAAGTTTAGTGTAGCCAAATCCTTTTAACTTTTCAGTTTCTTCTTTCGATAAATGGGTTTCTTGTAAATAAACAATTTGTGCTTTTTCCTATTTCATTACAGACATTACTTTCTTTCGTTTCATAGGATTGTTAAGCCCGTTCACATTCAACGACAGTATTTTTATATTTTCCATCATTTAAATAATCAAGGTAACATTTGCTGTCTCACTCCCTGTGTCCCTAACACAAACAAACAAGTTAACAAAGAGTAAACACAGAACAATGGAACTTCCAAAAGACAGGATTGTAAACATTCCTGTGAGTCCCTGTTGGTGGGTAAAGGGTAATCTACCATGTTGCCATGGGGGCCCTCTCTAGAATAAGGGAAGTCCCAAACCAGTGGTGATTCTCCCTTATTAGACATGTCCAACAATTAGTGAGTCTCTAGTCGGTTTTCTTTTATTATCCAGTTGTTAATAGAAGATCTATTCTTAAACTATTCTTTTTACCATAGGCTATTTTAACATAAAAAAGATTACTTTCGAGTTGTGGCTTACTCATTACATTGTCTTTAGTGTAAAGTAGGTTTAGTGTGCTTATCTTTGTTTGTTACACACTGGGGTACGTCGAAACTCAGTGAGCCTCTCACGCGCTCGGTGTCCCACGCCGTCCTCCGCTCCAACGCGCGTCCACGGCATCAGCTCCGCCAGTCTGTCCTCCATCGATCTCCTCTGGTCCATTCTCTTTGTCCACGTCAGCTTGAATCCTCTCCTGGCCAAATCCTGCGCCGCTTCGTCCGCTGTGTCGTAGATCCGTAGTCCACTGTCCCAGAATATTTTCATCCTCGTATAAGGCGTCTGAAACCTGACACCTCTTTCCTTCAATGCTGTTTTAATTGGCCCATATGCCTTGCGTTTTTCCATCGTTTCGGAGGTGTAGTCATTATCAAAATACAGACGTTTGCCATCGAGCTCAATCTTGGTTTGCCATGCCATCCTAAGCACCATTTCTTTCACTTGAAACTGTAAAAAGTTTACTATAGATCTCGGAGTGGCAGTTGCAGCTGGTTTAGTGATGAGTGCTCTGTGTGCTCGTTGTATTTGAAGTTGAACCCCGTCCGGTAGCTTGATATGTGTTTCTAGCAACTCTTGACACAAAATCTTGTACAGATCTGCCCTCTTTGTCTTCTGGGACCCCGTAGATTCTCAGATTATTTCTACATCCATGTCCTTCCAAGTCCACAAGCTTATTGCGCATTTCCATGTTTTGTTTGATTGTTGAGAGGAGGGTATCTTTCATTCCAATACATGCAGCTTCTAGGTCTGCTATGCGTATCTGAGCCTCGTCAATGTTAGCATTCTGCTTCTCAAGTTTCTGTAGCATCTCGTCTTTAAACTCTTTCAAGTCATCTTTTATTTTCTTCGTTACATCTTCTTTGAATTCACCCAGATCTTGCTTGATGTCTCGTTTAAAATCCAGTATCTCCTTGGTTAGCAACGTAATGCTTTCTAGCAATCTACCATGCTGAAGGGCTAGGTTAGCATTAGCCTCCCCATTGTTAGCCTCCTCGTCGCTAGCATATTCAGTTTCTTCGCCGTTCTCACTTGCCTTCAAAGTTTTCTTCTCAGTCTTGCGTGTTTTATACATTTCCCTCCTTTACCATGTAAAATACAACCTATTTAAAATCCTTTGTTATCTCCAGGAGGTACTTTAATCACCGACTCCGCAGAACTCTTTACAATGCGTCCATACCGGATGAGCGTGACGAGGAAGTCCGAGGTGGGAGGTTTTCTGTATTTGTATGACTCAGATCAGTTCTGTTACTGACCTTAAGCACTAGTATCTCTTCATGAGGCCTCTTCCACTACATAACTGAACAACCCTGAACCTGCATCACAGAACCAGAACCTGGAAGAACCTGTGAAGTCTTGGTTCCAGGTTCTGTTTAAGTTTCCACTGTTTTACAGAATAGAATGTTTCAAATAGACGATGAAAAGGAAACACCAGAACAAACATTTCATGTTCACACTTGAACTTGTTTTATGGATCTTCTCCAGGTTGTTTTCTCCTGACTAGATCCTTGCTTGTGTTGTTTCTACTCTCAGATGTTCGTCTCTTTGGATAAAAGCGTCTGCTGAATGAAACTGTAGACTGTTCAGTTTGTTCAATGACTGAACTCAGTGCAGTTCAGCTGGTGGACAGTTGGACTGTTGTTTCCATTCTTATTTGAGGTTCAGGTCCAATTCCTTCTCACCATTGGAGCCCAAACAGCCACTGAAGCAGTGTTGCCTTCTGTCTTCACTGAGATCAAAGAGATCCTCAGTTCAGATCCTCTTGGGTTCACCTCCTCAGATGTTGTGGATCCTGATCCCATCACTCCCAACTCTGTCTTCACTGGGCAGCAGGACACGTCCCTACCTCAGGTGGTTTATGAGGAACTGAGATTTTGGGTTGCAGAACATGACAACATACTCAGATACTGGCTGAAGATTTTTGGAAAGACTTCCTGGAACAGCAGCTTCCAGGACTCCAGGTGTGTCAGAAATGATGGAGTGAAGCAGCAGCAGCCCTGCAGGTGAGGACAGTCATCATGACTGTTGATAAGCAGTGTCCTCATGTCCTCTGGTCTGTGGGTAAGGTCAGTCCAGTCTTCTGCTGCTGATGGCTGAGTCCCATCAACTGAAGTGTTGGTGAAGGATAGAACATCCATCCCACCTGTGGTGAGGTTCATGGTCTCTCTGCTCTCCCTGAAGAGGAGCAACACCCTCATAGGGACCCTATGACCCTTTTCAGATGTGAGGCTGTTGAAAGGTTGTTGGTTCCTTTCAGACTGTAGGGACTGAGAGCCAATCACTGGGCAGCAGAGTGTCTCCTGAGACTGAGAGAGAATGAAGAGTCCAGCTCACTGACGCTATGAGGAGTCCAGACTTCATCAAGAGTGGAGATAAACAGTTTAAACACATGAGTTTGGAGATCTTTAGTTTGGTTCCAGTGGGATTCATGTGTCAGTGAAAACCAAAGCATGAGTCTCAACAGCACAAGTAGAAGTGAAGGAACCTGAAGAACAAGGACTGGAGATCAGAAGACGTTTGTTCTGTAACAACATCAGAGATGTAACCGAGTCTGACAGTGATTTAATCGCTGCCATCAGCATCAAGTTGACTATTTTTCAGATTGTAAAGAAGGAAAAAGTCCAAACTGTGACTTGTCCAAGTGTGTGTCCTGATTTGAATCCAACAGACCAACTTTGGGGTATTTTAAAGACGAAGGTAGAGCAACACAAACCCTCCAACAAAGAGCAGATGAAGACATAGTCTCTGAAGATGGTGGAACATCTCTGCAGAAATGTGGTTTCTTCATGCTGAGGAGGATTAAATGTGTCATCAAAAATAAAGGTGGACATAGAAAGTAGTGAAAAAATCCAACATTCTAATGACAGTAATGAAAGATGTACTGACCTTTATTGGATTCATTTCTTGCCGTTTGGCCTGTATTCTTCATTTAGTAAATCTAAACTGTCTGTTTTTAATCAGATCAAATACTTTACTGCTTAACTTCAAAGTAATCTGATTACTGTAATGTGGTACACTTGGATTATTTTCACATTCAAATAATATTGCAGAGGACTGTCCTCAGCACTGCTGTATTCTGGACATAGTGGGATGTATTTGTCGTTAAATTCACTGCTGTCTTTTCAACAGGACAGAAAATACTGAACTTAATGTATTACTTCTGTTCTTCTCTTTGTCTCTTCAGACTGAGTAACTGTAATCTGTCAGAGAGAAGCTGTGGAGCTCTGTCCTCAGTCCTCAGCTCCCAGTCCTCCAGGGTGACAGAGCTGGACCTGAGTAACAACAACCTGCAGGATTCAGGAGTGGAGAGTCTTTCTGCTGGACTGGAGAGTCCACACTGTAAACTGGAAGCTCTCAGGTCAGGACTCACACTTTGAAACTGATGTGATTTCTATCAGTGGATAAACATCTAACCTGAGTACAATCATTTCTGCTGATGGGATTCATCAAATGAGCTTTTACTGAACTTGTGCAGGACTTTGTCAGGGTTTATTTTTGACATGATTAAATCCCACTAATCATTGTTGAGATTGTTGATTTGCTTGAGACGCATGAAATGTGCAGCAAAATGTAGTTGAAAGACAAAGAAGGACAGAAAGAGTGAGAAACATCCATCCAAGTGTTGTCCGTCAGGTTTGTGTTGTTTTGTGTGTGCAGGCTGTCAGGCTGTCTGGTCACAGAGGAAGGTTGTGCTTCTCTGGCCTCAGTTCTGAGCTTCAAGACCTCAAATCTGAGAGAGCTGGACCTGAGCTACAACCATCCAGGAGACTCAGGAGAGAAGATGCTGAGAGCTAAAGTGGAGGATCCAGACTGTAGACTGGAAACTCTCAGGTACAGACAGACAGACAGACACTCTCAGGTACAGACAGACAGACATTCTCAGGAAACTATCATCCTAGTGTTGCAGGCCAAGTCTGCTCCTTTCCTTCTGTAGGTTTCAGGGTGTGTGAGACGTCAGAGGAAGTGCTGCAGCGGTAGGAAGGAAGAAGAACAGTGAAGCTGAAGAAGGGTGATGTTTAGGTGCAGCTGCAGTCACAGCGCATGTTATGGTCCAAACAGGAAGTAGATCCAAGTGTGTTCTGGAGAAGCTGAGTGTGTGTACAGTGAGCTGCAGAGCTTGAAGAAAGTTCCTGGTTCTCCACTGCAGAGTTGGTCCAGATTCTGAAGCTGAATAATGAGTGTAAACTGAGCTGGAACGTGACGAGCACAGGACAGGACTTTAGAGATGCTGCATTCAGGTGTCTGTGTCTCCATGTTGGACTGGTCCTTTATCAGTGGAACAGTGTGAGAACCATGTAACGTCCATGTGTGCTGCTGAAAGAGTCGCTGCTGCTCTGACCGTCCTCCTCCTTTCAGGGTGACGCCTGCTGGAGTCCCATGGTTGACACCAGGTCTGAGGAAGTGTAAGTGTGTTTTAATGGATTGATGGAAACAAAGCAGCACATTCAAGCATCTTCAAAGTGTCACATCTCTGAGGTCATCATCAAAGCTTTAATGCTGATCACATGATCCATCAATAACTGCAGCTGTGTTGTTTGTTCTCTCCATCAGATTCCTGTCAACTCACAGTCGACACAAACACAGTAAACAGAAAACTCAAACTGTCTGACAACAACAGGAAGGTGACATTTGTGGAGGAGGTTCAGTGGTATCCTGATCATCCAGACAGGTTTGACTGGTATCAGCTGCTATGTGAAACTGGTCTGACTGGTCGCTGTTACTGGGAGGTGGAGTGGAGAGGATGGGTTTATATATCAGTGAGTTACAGAGGAATCAGGAGGAAAGGAAGAAGTAATGACTGTGGATTTGGACGTAATGATCAGTCCTGGAGTCTGAGCTGCACTGATGGTGGTTACTCTGTCAGACATAATAACAGTCCAACATCCATCAGTTCGTCCTCATTGTCTCACAGAGTTGCAGTTTATGTGGACGTTCCTGCTGGAACTCTGTCCTTCTACAGAGTCTCCTCTGACTCTCTGATCCACCTCCACACCTTCAACACCACATTCACTCAACCTCTCTATCCTGGATTTGGGTTCTTCTGGTCCAGGTCTGGTTCCTCTTCAGTGATTCTGTGCTGAGTTGAGTCTCCAGAGTCTCCTCCTGGTAGAGAAACAGTGTTGAACAGATAGTTGAGTCTCTCCATGACTCTGTCCCTCAGAAACATGTTTCCACATTCATGGATTAAATGTGTTTCTTTGTGAAATCCTTCTAAATGATTCCTTGTAAACTTGTTCCTCTTCAAAGATGGAAGTTGTGATTATTCCAGGAGCCAAATGTGGTGTTTGTGTCTTTTTCCAGTCAAATGTTGAGAGTGAAAATCAGGATGTGGTGTTTCCTCTGATGCTCACTTGAACTAAAAGCATTTGAGCTGCACAAAGTGTGAAATGAGAGAGGAAGCAGTGAATCTACAAACTGCTGACAGACTTTCACACATTATTGTCCAGAGAAAATCAGGTTTTTGTGCAGCCAGACTTGATCCTGATTTGAGTGTTTCAGTCCTGTTCTAGTGATGAAATGAGAACTTCCTTCATCTTGTGTGTGATGGAGAAGAATAAAGGGCTGTGGCTAAAAATCCTGACTGAGTTCTTCATTACAAACATCCATTATATCAGCTGTTTACTATTCATCTGCTTTATTCTACTCAACATGGAACACAAAGATAAGAACAGGTATAAATTTAAATATAGAATATCATATATTTTCAAATTTAGTTTATTTTTAATCATTTCACTCCTAAAAATATGTATTTTTTGTTTGAGTCTTTATAGTTCTTTATATGTCCTTTGAGGATTAAATTTGATTAAATATGACTAAAAATGGCGACATAAAGATCAGAACTTCATAATTTATCTTCTCCCATAAAGCAAAGTCACTTCTGCACCTTTTAGGCTCTGAATCAGAGAAAGCATCAATTTCTCATCAATTCTGTCCCATGCTTTAATAATTAATTTTTCAGATCATCCTAGTTATTGAACTGTTTTCCATCATTATAAACTTTTCTTGCCATAAATCTCCATAACTTTCTGATGGGATTAAGGTCTGAGGACTTGGCAGCCAGTTCATCACATCTATATCACTCTTTCCACAGTATTCTGTGGTCTTCTGTGATTTGTGACATGGAGCGTTGTCTCATTGATAGAGGCAATTCAATTCTATAAATGTTCTGCTTGGCTGTTAAAGGAGGTTTTCCTCACATTTTGGTGTATTTTAACCCTTCGATGGTCTACATTCTTTGAATAGACCTTCACAGCAAATTTCTGGAGTTAAAACATCTGGTAGTTAAACAAAAAAGAGTGAAAGTGTTAACTTTGTGGAGTTCATTGTTTAACTGCGGTTTGTGTTGAGGGATACTAATATTTTGGAGTTGATTCAGTGGGTGTTCAGGAGCTTAACTGAAGCTCCTCCAGGAGTTCATGTTCAGCCGTCCTCCATGTCTCCACCCTGCGCTCTGCAAGCTGGAACAGGACTTCATAGTGACCTGGGATTGAGGCTGTTTTGTGCTTTTTCCTTTAACTTGATTTAATTTTAAATTTCCAATTTAAACATTAGTATTAAGACATTACAATATTATTTATTATATACATTTAGCTAATTTATAATACGCCTGACAGTATTATTTATATAAATGTACTGGATTATTTTAAATTTTTGAATAAGAACCTACAATATAATCTATTAAATAAATACATTTTAGCTAAATAATAATATTATTTAACCTCATTAATTTGAATGTTGAGGTCATATTAGGCCCTGCAATATTAATTATTATACTGATTTAAATTATTTAAATTTATGGTTAAGACCCTACAATGTTATTTATTGTATAAATTAATTTTAGATAAATAATTCTATAATTTAACAGCACTAATTTGAACATTAATGTCATATTAGACTCTACAATATTATTGATTATACATATTTACCTGACTAATTTAAATATTAGGATTAAGGTGCTATAATATTAATTTTATACATTTACCTAATTTAAAATATTAAAGTCATAGACTGACAATATTATTTATATAAAGAGAATTTATATCACAATAATAAATATAATATTTTGTATATTATTGATATAAATAGGAATAGGAATCTACAATATTGTCTACAGTATAAATTAAATTTACATAAATAATTTTAGAATTTAATCGCACTTATTTGAATATTAACATCATACAAGACTCTACAATATTATTATATTATATATCATATCAATTTTAAACTACATTTAAAATATCAAAATCAAAATATAACGATATTATTTATATAAATGTACATGATTATTTAAGATTCACAAATCAGAACATACAATATAAATTATTTTTAAATAAATAATTGAAGTATTTAACCGGACTAATTTGAATATTAATGTCATGTTAGACTCTACAGTATTATTAATCCATACAGATTAATGTGACTACTTTAAATATTATCATTAAGATGCTACAATATTATCTAACATCTAAATAAACTGGTATTATTGTGGTGCTATAAAGCTGCCAGCTTGTTTTTCTCCCTCCTGATGATGGTTTCATGATGCAGTATTTTTCCTGCAGCACCTTTCAGTCCCTGGATTCTCCTGGAACATGATGGATTCATTTCAGCCGGACTGATGTCCAGCTGGGTGTTTTCAAAGCGCTTCCCTCCAGCAGAGATGGATTTAAAAGCAGAAATAAAAGCAACATATCACACAGGGTTGGTCTTCTTTTGCTCTCAACATTTAAACGATGAGCATCAAACTCGGGCTGCATTATAATGGACATAACAGACATTGTAATATTTTGTTTTTCTGCAATATATATGAATAAATATATACATTGTGATGTGAAAAATACAGACATTTTTTAACAGATTACTGAGATAACTCTATTTAAAAAGAGTAATGATTATAGAATGATTGAAAATTCTTTTGAAAAAGCTATTTTTTATGGTACAACTCTGGAAAAAGCATCCAAAATAGTTTTTTACTTTCGATAACATTTGTGATGCTGAATTAAACCCTCAGATGTTGTAGATTCTGTGTTTACTCTGTTTCAAATGTCTAAAATCTATGATTCACATCAAATTCCTGATATTTTCTCATACAAACTGCTATATTCCCAGAAATAAGCTTCTGTCTGTTTGAATATTTATAAGGCAACAATGATGCTGTGAGCCTTGGTTTTTTCACCAAAATAGAACGTAAACCACATCAAATTGTGCAAAGTGTTGCTTTGTGGGTAATGTAGGCCTCAGGTTTTGACAAGAAAGAAAGATGTGTAGAATAAAAAGATGATCCCTCTGGTTCTGCCTTATCGATTTTCATTCTTTATTTGAAAAATCTCAGAATCAGGAGAACAAAAATGTTACAAAAATGCAGAATAAAAGTGAAGACTTTGTTCAACTGAAGCTTAAGTTCCACTTAAAGTCTATATTTTTGCCATCCGATGCTCCTGCAGATTTAGAAGACAACAAGTGATGAACAAAAGTGCCAGAAAATAGCAGAAAATGTGGACCTTTCCTCGCAGTAGCTGCTAGTAATCAGATACTGGAGATAAAGTCACATATAAGACATGAGGTCAGAGTTTTCTGAGGAAAACATGGTGGATTCATGTGTTTCTTTTTCATGTTATTGCTGAAAACGGACATTCTTTGATTTGCAGACATCAGTATATCAGTAAAATAAGCTTTAATCCACATGAGTGGAATAAAACAAGTGAATTCAAATAGAGCTGGAACAGAACAGCAGAAAGTAACGCTGGTGATTAAACTGAGGTCATCAGTAACATGGAGAAAATGCAGAAGCATGAAGAAATACTTCTGGTTTTTAGGGATTTTTGTGTTTTATTTTTTTCGTGGGGGTTAATAGAGGGGTGATAGAGGAACGGGGTGATGGGGGAGGTAGAGAGGAGAAGGGGTGAGGTTGAAGCTTTTTAGATGATGGAGGGAGGATGGAGAGCTGAAGATGAGATGGAGGAAGGATGGGGAGGTGGAGGCAGAAAGGATGAGAGTTGAAGAAGGGAGAAAGAAACGGAGTCATAAGAAATATAAGAGCTGAAATAAGAAATGAAAGAGGAGCTGAATGGAGGGGAGGAAGGGCTGAGTCAGACGAAGCTCATGGTCCACCTCAGGACTTCCTGAACATCCAGCTCCAGCAGCCCACCTTCTTCCTCCTCTTCTGCTTTTGCTCCTTTTCTTGCTGCTTCGCCTCCAGGTCTTGAATCTCTTGCTGCAGCTTCATCTTGTCTTCATTTCTGTCGTCTCTTTCTGTTTTCTGCTGCTTCAGTTCTTGGTTCTCCATCTGCAGATTCTCATACTTCACCTCCATTTCTGTCTTTTCTTGCTCCACTTCTTTTTTCTTCTCCTGGAGTCTTTGATTTTCTTCTTCTATTTTTTTCTTTTCTGTCTCCAGTTCGTCAATCTTTCCCTGGATTTCTAGATTTTCTTGCTCCAGGATGTGGTTCATCTCTAGTTTGGTCTTCATGTCTTTTTCCATGTTTTTCTTCTCCTCTTTCACCTTCAGATGAAACTCCTTCATTTTCTCTTTCACCTCGTCCAGTTCTTTCTGTTTCTCGTCCAGAATCTTCCTCTGTTTCTCCACTTCTGTCTTTTCTTTGTTGACTTCAACATTCTGAGCTTCTAGAACTTTTCGAATCTCTTCAAGTTGTTTCTTCTCAGCTTGAAGTCCTTTCTTTATCTGTTCTGCAGCTGTTTTCTGTCCTGCTCCAGCTCCTCCTCGATGTGTTGCATCTCGTAGTTCTTCTGTTCCAGCTGTTTCAAGTTTCTCTCCAATACTTTTCTCAGCTCAAGAAGTGAACTCTTCTCTTTTTGCAGATCTTTTCTCTGCTGCTCCAGTTCTCTCTTACTTGTCTGGACTTCTTTTTTCTGCTTGTCCAGACACATCTTTCCTTCTTGAAGCCCTTTGTCTTTCTGCTCAACAGCTATCTGGTTTACTAGAACTTCTTTTTTCTGTTTTTCCAGAAAGACCTTTTCCTCGTGCAGATCTTTGCTCTTCTGCTCGAGCTCTTTCTTGGCTTTCTGAACCTCTTCTCTTTCCTCATCGAGGGCCTTTTTCTGCTCTTGCAGATCTTTGCTGTCCTCCACAGATTTGTCTCCGTCTCTCTGCAGGTTCTGGGTGGCTTTGAGAGCAGCAGAGAGACTCTGGATCTCCTTTTTCAGATTCCAGATCTCTCTGTCTTTCAGTTCCAGCTGCTCTTGCATTTCATCCCATTCGTCCATGTAGTCTCCCCAACTGACGGACAACGTTTTCATGTTGTCAAAGGAAACCTCAAAGTCCTGTTGTTCATCAGACTTGATGGTGTTCTCAGCCGGTTCTTCAGCCTCCTTGCGCTCTCTGAGCTGCAGTTCCAGGACTGAGATCGTCTCCTGGTTCTGCTGCCGTTCATCCTGGAGCTCCTTCTCTTTTTCCAGCAGAGCCTCCTGCAGGTGCTCGATCCTGGACTTAGAGCTCAGCATTTTCAAGGAGCACTGCTGGTTCTCAGCGATGAGCTCCTTGATTCGAATGCTCATGTTGTGGTTGTGCTCTCTCAGGTAGTGGTTTTCCTCCTGAGAGGCGCCACGAGAGCTTTGAGGCCCGGCAGGGTTGTCATGGTGATGGTTGGGTCCACGGTAAGTAGGGCCTCCTCTGTGCTTTGCATTGTACCTGTTGGCCATGGTACTGGAAAAGTTCAACAGTGGTGTTGAATAGAAAGAAAATGTGACAACTGCAGTAGTTGTAGAAGTTGTGGACTCTTCAAGAACGCTGAAGTTCTGGAAGAAGGTCCAAGGTTTTGCTGGTTTGGTGAGTTTGATTAATTCCTCGCTGTGGTTTCTTAGTTGCTCGCTGGTTCGCTCGCTGTCGATGTGGTTCTAACAATTCACTGTTCAATCCTACATTTTTATACTGTGCTGATGTCACACATGATGTCACACATGATGTCACAATGAAGTCCCAGTGTGACATCACAAAGCAGAGAGCTCTAAAATCCTCCATTCCGGACTGGAAACAGAACATTTAAAAAATACACCTACAGATCAGCTAGTCAGCTGAAAACCATTAATAGAATGCACTGAGGTACAGTACAGTATCAAAATAAAAGTTCTAGAATGTTACAAGGGACTGGCTTTTCAAAATAAAAACACCACATCATGACTTCCCCCTGTGCTAAACTGTCAAAATAAAATCTCCCTGATGTTCAAAGGAGCTTACAGAACAGAACTTCTGTCTCTTTTTCACACACATAATGGACAAATCTGTATAATTGGGTTCACTTTCAAAATAAGAGCCCATTCCCACTAACAGGTTTCATGAGCGACTATTATTATCTAGATTTAACTTTTTTTAAAGTCTCAATTTCAAAGCTAAGGAAGAAACACTGATTCTGTGAAGTATGACACACTTTCAAATTAAAAGGTCAGAGACGTTAAAAGAAACTGATCAAGGGTTTGTGAAATTTGATGGCCTTTCAAAATAAAATGTATTTGTTTAAATTCATACATTGTGTGTAATTTAAGCAGGACATATCAGCTGGCAGAAGTGGCAAAGGCACACTCAGCATTTAGCACTTTTACGATTTAAAGTCAAAACATAATTTTCTAAAATTTGTTGTTATATCTTATAAAATAAGATAAAATTGTATTAATCATAAAGGGAATTATTGTGCTGCAGTCTGTACTGCATGTCTCTGGCTAGGTATCAATAAAGGTATCAATAAAGTGATCTTATTTATCTATTGGTATTTATATTATGTGCAATAATCATTTATGAAACTGGTCTCTAACCACAAAACCTCTGGTCCATATTTGCTCTTTTGTATAGATTTCAGCTGTACATGTATTTTGTAGTTTGTGTTAAATATTGCCTTATATAGTTTATTTTTTAATGCTGTTAATACAGAGAATGTTGAACAGATTTTCATTGTTTCTGTAACAGTGACAGTAAAGACTTATTTTATCTGATCTTATCTCACCTGTTAAGATCTGTTTGCATCTTTAGTGTTTACAGCTGTATGTCTACACTGGAGTCAGAAAGAAATTCAAGGACCTTTTCCCATCATTCAGTTCAATGGATGATTGTAAAATCCAGTCCTGCACTCCGTCTAAAGATATATTTATTGGTGCAATGTTTTGGTGCTAAATCTTCATCAGGCAAGAAATAAAATCTAATATGCAGATTTAAATAAACTTTTGAAGTTGCAAACAGTATCTGAAAAGCTGGGCTGACATAATAACATTGCATTCATTTAATATTGTGTCTAAATTAAACTAAAATGTCTGCAGTGACTTGATTTTAAAATGAAATCCAAGTTAAAGTCATGTTTAATTGGCCTGATAAGTGAATTTTCCTTCACTGTGAGTCCCCTCTGTTATCTCAACATGTCTGGACAGTTTCACTTTGGTAGGATTAGTAATAAAAACAGCTTTGATTGTGGAGGAAAAATGAATTCCCTGAACTCAATATAGTTTGTTGGTTGGAAATAATTCCACCCAAAGTCATCTTAACTCAAAGAGATGGATACAAACCGTTGTAATTTAATATATATTTTTTATTTTCAGCAGGGCTGGAACAGGTAAATAAAACTACCTTTGACTGGGGAGGAAAAGTGAATCCTCTAAGCTCACAGTAGTTTGTTGGTTAGAAGTTATCAGAACTCAAAAACATTATTTTCATTGAGGCCAAACAGGATTTTTTTACAGTGCAGAATAAAAGCTTGAACCATGACAGTGAAGCAGCCTGTAGAAAACCAGGACTTCCCTGAATGCAGCACAGCTCCATCAACGCACCTGTTGATGATGTCACGGCCTTATCAAAGCAGCTGATTGGCTCCTGAAGTCGCACGTGGCTCCTTCATTGCAACAGGAGCGACTGTTGAAAGACGCTGAACGTTTTGTTTCGCGTCTGGAAGAAGTTTTAGACTTTGGGTTTGGAAACTAAACGCAGCTCAGAGAACCGAGGACGAGCGGAGATTGAAGACATGGAGCAGCCAGAAACAGCGCACCTGAGGCGGATAAATAAAGCCGGAAGTGTGGAGAGGAGAACACCCGGAACTGCTGCTGCTGCTGCTGCATCATCATCATCATCATCATCATCATCATCATCATCATCATCATCATCATCATCATCATCATCATCATCATCATCATCATCATCATCATCATCATCATCATCATCATCATCATCATCATCATGGCGGCTACCAGTGTCAGATTTGTGGCTCAGTTTCCTGCAGAAAAACTGGATTCTATGATGTTTAGTGTGGATTTTACCTGCATGGCTGCATTTAAAGGGATCATCTCATGGGATCTGCACGTCTGGATCCAGAAGGTTAGAACATTTTTACTCTTTATTTGAGGTTTTCTGAGCCTAAAATGATGCACATCAGGCTCAGAGGGCCTTGATGCAAATGATGATTTACAATATTAAAGCCTCTGTTAACATCATGAGTTGCTTCATGTTCAAACTGGGATAAATGTGTTTTTTTATCTACATGACATTTATTTCTAGTCACCTGCTGTGAGTTTTGTCACTTTAAAGCTTCAGTGTCCCAAAAAAGCAGCTAAAATCATGACAAGTGCAATAAATCTTTTAAAAAGGTTTTTTTTTTATTTTAAAGCTGCACTGTTCCACAAAAAGCAGCTGAAATCAAATAGCAGTTTAAAATGTGTGATGCAAGACTTAAAATAATAATTAACTTTAAAAACACACATAAGAAGCACTTTATGGTATATTTGAGTCGGATGACTTTATTTTTTTTTTTTGAAGAGTCAAACTAGATCCAGCAAAAGTTCATCAAGATGTCAGTAAAAACAGTCATTTTAAAATCATCCTCATACGTTGATTGTACAATATTTTAATGTGCATTGTTTAAACTGCATTTGCAAAGATAAGGAGACAAACAGGATGCAGAATTAAATCAAAGAAGAAAATCAACCTCACAGTCATTGGACCTTGAAATTGCAACTACTTTCAAAATACAAGTGTACCTGCACACCTTTTTAAATGTTTTATTCCAGCGGGCTGTTTGCACGTTTGTGAGCTTTGCTTTGTCCGTGTGAAAAAGCTGAAAGCCACCAGAGATTGCATTTCCATCTGAAGCTGCCACTGTGCAGGGTTTCTACTGTAATTTCAAAATAAAAGCCACCCTTCATCGCTTAATTGTTGCAACCCTCTGCAGCTAACACCGCTAACACTGATCTCTGCTAACAGCACACATTGTTTGCACACTGCATTGTTTTTGCACCTGGAGCTGATATTGTGCAGTTTTTCCAGTGCAATTTCAAAATAAAAGTGCCCTTGCAGACTGCTTTTTATATCAGTGGTTTGACCTTGTGAAGAAGCTAAAAGCCATCAGAGATCTACAGGTTTGGAGGTTTTTGGTGCCTACAGGAATGAAAGTCCTCCATTTCCTGCATTGCTTTTCCATCTTAAGCTGCCATTGTGCAGTTTTTCCAGTGCTATTTCAAAATAAAAGTGCACTTGCAGACTTTTTTTTCTTCTTAATTTCATTGGGCTGTTGTAATGCCATGAAGCATAAAAGCAAAAGTTGAATTTCTTTTATTATTCTGCAAGAATTCCAAAATATGGAAACATTTTCTGCATACACTGCCTGCAGTTCAGCCAAATAGTTCCTGGATTTCTGTTGGGTGCAGCTGATTACACACTAATGGCTTCCTGTCTTGAGAAGATCGCAATAAGATGGAGCATCATGGTTTCTGCAGATTAAATCCAGGGAGTTACATGAATATTTCAAACATTCACCAGGTCTCAGAGCGCTTTTTATGTTGCACTTATGGGTTTGTAAAAATACACAATAAAGCGCACATAACAAAAATCTTTATAAACAAGACCACAGGACATTGTAAAGTTTTAAATCAATGGCAAATATCTGTCAAATAAGGCCACTTTTCATTTATTTAAATACAGTAAAACAGTGTAATTTTGCAGTCCGGTGGTCTGTGGAGGATGGAGTCCCAGGTATTAGAGGGTGTAGATCAGGGTTGTTCAACTAAAATTCAAAGAGATCCAGTCAGAGAAAATAGATTAAAGCAAAGATCCGGAACATCATAAAGTCTGACTTCAATTAGTGCGATATATGATGATGTAACCTAGAAGTTTTATCAGCATGTGAATGTAATCAATAACTGATTATCAAATCAAATAAATTCAGTACTGTTCCAAAACATTTTGACAACATTTATTAACAAATAACTTTTGATAGAACTGTACATCTGAAAATTAAATCATTAAATCAATCTTTATTGGTCATTGCACACTTTCATATACAACGAAATTTCATTTGAGCTGCCCTGCCAATGACAGCTCCGGCTGCTGCGCAGTGCTGCGCGCACCTTTCTTGAGGAAAAAAGAAAAAGGACACTTTGGGATCTTGGTAGGGATAGCAGAGGGTACATGAAAAAAAAAGGCTCATTATACCAAATGAAACCTCCAATGTTGGGAAATTCAATTTGAGAAGGAACCTAAAAAAACAAACCCGCAAACAAGCAAAGCCAGTCAGACAGACGAGACGAGACGAAGAAATGCAGCAAGCAGGGAGACATGAGGGTAGGGAGGAACAGAGATAGCTGCGGAGCGAAGAAAAGTGCGACCGCCTCCTACGAGAGCTGAGAGCAGAAAAAATAAAGTGCAGAACTTGAAAAAATAATGACTAAACAACCTGAACCAGCTTATATACATCATTTTCACATGGGGCTGGTGCAAATACAGATTATATGGATTATTATGGATTTTGGCAAAGTATGTCTGGGGGTTTATTGGTAAAGAGGTCAGTAAAGAGGGTGTTCTTATGTAACTGGTTATGAGTTTGTATTGAGAAATAATTTATCAACAGTTTTGGGACTCAAGCAGTTCCTTCTTTTACTCACTATCTCCCCAGCCTTAGAAAAAAAACCTGTTCACACGGCACAGATGAGGCTGAGATACACAGGAAATGTTTGGCTCCATTGTACAAGTTTGGGTGAACGGTTTTGTGGGTGGCCCAGTAAGCCAGTGGGTCTGCCGTTCTTTCTACAATTGCATTCGCTGTGGCGCTTTGCATTTGCCAGGCTCTACTTGCGTCTTCGTCCAATAGGCTCCACAGTTGAACTGAAAAATATTGAAGATCATCATCATCATCACCAGAAATGTCAGTCATTCCCTATTCAGAAGAGAAAAAAATACCTGTGGAAGGTGCTGCTGGTGGTGGAGGACGAGGCTGCGGTGGTGCTTGTGACGTAGATGACTGCTGCTTGGCATTCTTTATGTTAATTGTTGTGCATTCTGTTATTAAACGTTCTTTCACACTGGCTGCCACTCTGATTGGTGAATCCAAAAGTTTTGAACTGCAGAGCCACAAGTGTAGCAACAGCCAGTGAACTGTTTTTCCTTTGGTTTGTAGTCTGTCAGCGAAGCACCTGACAAGGTTCTGTGCCAGGTGTTGTATCATGGGGATGGTGAGTTGGGAATACATATATATATATATATATATATATATATATATATATATATATATATATATATATATATATATATATATATATATATATATATATATAGACACACACACACACACACACACACAGAGCCTTGATGGCTCTGACAGGTTTATGTCCAGGGAAAACCACAAAGATGGTAAAAGTCGTTTCAGGGCCAGACACACTTTTCTGACCGTCCTGCATACAGTTGCCTTACTGAAGTTCTCTGCATCTCCTACTCTTCTGCTCTGAGCTCTCGTAGGAGGCGGTCGCACTTTTCTTCGCTCCGCAGCTATCTCTGTTCCTCCCTACCCTCATGTTTCCCTGCTTGCTGCATTTCTTCGTCTCGTCTCGTCTGTCTGACTGGAGCGATCGCTTGGCACTGGACCTTCAAAACACCGATCATGGAATTGATTAACTGGTCTCTCAACGCAATTGACAAGATTGTCGCCACAAAGAGCACAGGCCTAGGGGAACCTACCTGCCCGGATGGGAGTTTCGCCTCTGGTTATGTGATGGACGCCTGGGGGAAGTGGAAGGGGGTCATGTGCCTGACACCCCTATCCGTGGAGGATGTGGAAGATGTCTATATATTCGGATTTATGATGACAGGCCTGCTGATAATTGGCTTGTTCACTGGCCTGAGCTTCTGGAAAATTATGAGGACCGCAGACAGAAACGACGTCCAAACTCTGCTGGTCTATGCAAACGATCGGATCATGGCTGCCGATGCTCGGTATGACGAACTCAATCGTAAGATGAACAGTGTGCTTGGTGTGACTGTTGATTTGAGTCGCAGATTGGAAGCCATCAGGGTGAGAATCGCTACAGCTGAGATCTAAAATTGTTGAGAGCAGTAGGGGGAAGGTGAAATTTACTCCTCTCCCGCCCAAACAGAAGGAAACTGATTACATTCTGGCGCCCCTGGAACAATAACAAACTCCTCTGGAAGTTTCATGGCCAAGAGATAGCTCTCCTAAACCCCCCCCCTACTTTCCCAAGGACTCCTATTGTCTTTTGGACCGGGCCAACCGAGGACGTCTCCATAGCAACCTGCTGTGTTATCACTCCCACCCTCGCAAACTGAGACACCGGATGTCTGAGACGGAAGTAGATGGGCTACACGCATACACACACATTCAGACTCATGAACTGAGGACTGAGCTAAACATTCGCACACACATTCCCATACCCCCACCCCCCCACCTCCACAAGCTTTCCTCACTATGGACAGGGGTCAGGAATCCATGTACTGCTGCACAGGAACTGACTAACTGTGCAGTGCTCCCCCCTCCACCACCCCACATCCTTATCCCAACTATCCTTGTCCAACGTCATGCTTTGCCTGTTTGCGGGTTTGTTTTTTTTTGTTTTTTTAGGTTCCTTCTCAAATTGAATTTCCCAACATTGGAGGTTTCATTTGGTACAACGAGCCTTTTCTTTCTTTCACCCTCTGCAATCCCTACCCAGATCCCAACATGTCCTTTTTCTTTTTTCCTCAAGAAAGGTGCAGCACTGCGCAGCAGCCGGAGCTGTCATTGGCAGGCAGCTCAAATGAAATTTCATTGTATATGAAAGTGTGCAATGACCAATAGAGATTGATTGAATTATAAAAAAAACTCCCATTTGCAAAGAACCGCAGCGCCTGGAATTTATCTGAAAAGTTTGGTCCACTTCACTGAAGTCAGAGCGTTTCTCTGAAACCACGTGATCAGAGTAACACACACACACACACACACACACACACACACACACACACACACACACACATACACACACACACACACACACACACCTACACACACGGCTCTGGACGAGGTTTCTCAGAAATCACGTGACCACAGCCAGCCTCAGCTGCAGTATAAAACAGCTGATCCTCCTCCTCAGCATCTCAGAGCGTCTGAACCCAGCAGCTCAGGTAAGATCCCTTCAATGCACAGTTTCTCAAATAGTGGGGCGCGTCCCCCCGGCAGGACACGGGGGCGAGCGACTGGGACAAAAAGGTCCGTCTTAGCAGAACTAAGTAGCTGAACTGTTTTAACATGGAGCTGTTTCTCGCTGGCAGTTGTGCACATAGATATGAATATATTCTATATTTATCTATGGTTGTGGAAATGCAAATACGGACTACCGAGAACGGGAGAACGCATCGTTAAGATGCAATCAGAACACCGGCGTACTTGATCATGTCACCACCTCGGCTCATCTACTCTGATTATTTTTTTACCAGGGGTGTCAAACATGCGGCCCGCAGTCCAAAACCGGCCGGCCTGATGGTCCATTTCGGCCCACAGGACGACTTTGTAAAGTGTAAAATTTACAGAGAAGACATCAACTGCAGATTGTAAATTTAAAATAATTTCTAGACCATGACAAGTTGTTCTGATCAGAAAGTAAAATACTAGATTGTTCAGTTCCAGATTGCTGTGACTGAATATTTTGTTCCTTTGTAGATAAACTGTGATCCATCAGTTGTAATGTGTAAATGATCAACTGAGGCATAATACTGTTGAAATTGAGCTTGTTTTCCATAAGAAATTTTAGGGTGATCATAATGTTTTGAAAAAGATAATTTATTAAATGTGAGCATTCTCAGAATGCACTTTTTTGACCTAAAACAAAGGGAGTTGGAGTTGTGGTGATTTGGGTTATTATGTTGTGATTTTACAGGCGGGTCCCGCTGGAGATCAACTTGGGCTTTATGTGGCTGCTGGACTAAAATGAGTTTGACACCCCTGATCTTTACTGTGAAAAACAACAAAATGGAATCAGATAAAATAACACAGCCCTGCATATTCACGTTTTAATGAAAAGCACTTTAGTCTGTTTAGTTACTGTGGTGCTGTTTGGTTTATCAGGTTCAGACGTTTTGTGTTTTCTCTGTTTTCTGTCTTTGGTGGTTAATGGTGCTTTAGGTCCGTTTGCTCTGCTTTCTTTAGTCACTCAGGGAATCCTGTCTGGGGTTTGGAGGTTTCTTTGTAGTCCTTTCTCTACAGAGTAAATACTTTGTTCTGTAAAATCTGTAAAAACATGGAGGGAACATTTTAGTGGAATTCTGGATTTCTGATGGTAAAAGATTAAAAAAAAGAAAAGACACTCCAGTGTTCTGGAAGTTTCACTTTCTGCCTGTTTGCTTTACAAGAATCTGATATTTTGGGTTCAGATATGAACCTTTCACTACATGTTCCAAGCTTCTGCTCCATGTTCTGGGTTACCATGGCAACAAGACCATTCTAGTCTCTGATTGGTTGCAAATAGCTGATATATTGATCATAAACACACGTGTGAGTCGTCACAAACAAACATAATCCACTTTAGTTGGACTGAGTGTCATTTTTCTGAGTGAAACTAAAACAGTTCTTCATTTTCGTCCACCAGTGGATCTTCTGCAGAGGTTTTCCTGAACACTGACAACATCTGCATCACCTGTCCAGGTAGGACTGACTGATCACACACCTCCAGTCTAAACAAACTCACATCAAAGTGATGAAAGTGCACAACTTCCCAGCAGGATGCAGTGTTAGTGTTGGCAGACTGAAGCAACCAGAGCTGAACGTCAGCTTCCGTTCTTTGACTTTGTTCCTGATCTGAACACTGAGGGTGATATAAAAGAAGGAACAAACAGCCTGATCATGAAAACACAGCTTGTTATCCTCAATCAAACTCTGTGAAACTGCTCTGAACTACACAGTGCTCAGTTGTAATGTTGGACTAATTCAGCTGAAAGTGGTTCTAAAGGAGAACAGTGTTCCAGGAAGCTTGCAGGATCAGTTCTTTAGTTTCATTCCGTCTGAATCAGTCATCAGGACTCTGCAGGATGAAGGTGGAAACACTCAGCCATGACTGATTGTTCCACTCATGATGCATCTGCAGCAGATAAAACACCATGTGGACATTTACAGTTTCTCTCAGTCGCTTTGGTACATTTCTCAAATCGTCCTCGATATTTGCAAAACAGTAAGTCCATTTCTCAAAACAATTCACACAAATAGCAAAACACCGTGGATTACCTGCAAAAGCCAGTCTCTTGCTCAAAATCCTTAGTTCTTCTCTCTAAAGCAAATATCTGTCAATGAACATGTCAGTGGATCAGAATGTCCTGGTGTCATTGTGTGGATCAGACGGTCAGATTGCTGAGTCATGTTGTCATTATAACAGTGAACTCTGGAACAAAAAACAAAAGTAGAAATGTGAACAGAGGACGATCTCCTTAGTACCTACCTCTTCCTCAGTTTTTCCTCCCAACTCCTCCACCATGCAGCCTCATTCCTCTTCCTCTTCCCTCTGGCTGTTGACCCGTCCAGTTCCTTGTCCTTCCATTGTCCAATCTGTCCTTGAGGACGCCATCGAGATCAGGAAGTGGGCGAGCTGCTCCATGAACCGGGATGAGGAGCTACACCCTCTAATACCTGGGACTCCATCCTCCAGAGACCACCGGACAGATTCTGGCAGATCTGTCAGACCGGTCACCTGATAAAAAGGACACGTTGGATGACGCTCTGAAGAAGACTGCAGTTGAAACATGTCAGCTAAGGTAAAACCATCTTATCTTTGATTTGTCAGTGTAAAAGAAATAATGTTATCCTATGACAAAACGACAAAATGGACATCATCCAAACACATCCTCTTCTTCCAACATGACCTCTTGCTCCTCTGACATCCATTCTGAACAGCTAATTCTGCTTCCCAGCAGGTTTTATAGAGTGCAGTTCAGTGGTAAAAGTGTTTTCAGTTCTGACCTGTTGTGTCTTCATTGTGACAGCAGTGTTGGAACAGTGTCCCAGTTCTGCTTCCTAGTGTTCACTTTTTGAAAAATGTGTGCTATGAGAGAAAAGCGTGTTCAAACGAGCAAAAGACGTGTTCAGTCTTTTGCAAAAAGAGTGCAAGAGTTTTGGAAACTGTGCAAACCCTGAATGGTGTTCAAGGTTTAGACACCAGAGTCCTGTTTTTGAGGAATGTGTGCAATCAGTTGGTGGCTGAGTGCAGTGAATGGAATTTAGGGTCTTATCTTTAATGTCTTAATGCTTTAAAATTTACTTTTTATATATATATATATATATAGACAACAATTAGCTTAGAGAAAATAAAGACAATTAAACTACTACAAAATAAAACAGACAAAATACCTCATTGGCTGAGTACCGAGAGAGGAATTAGCCTGGGTTTTCTTCTTTCTTTCTTTCTTCTTATTTGTCTTATCTTCTTAAACTTTTAACCTTTTGTTTTAGCCCTTTTCATGCTTCTTTTCTCTCACAGAGATCATTTCTTCTTCTCTCTGAGGTCGCTTCTTCTGGTGCAATTAACCTCTTACTCAGCATACAAAAGCTTACTCTAGCGCCACAGCGCCCTCTAGTGGCGTCGAACCATAATAACATCAAAATACACAAAATACAGGGAAATGAAAATGTGGCAGTTACTGTATGTATATATATATATATATATATATATATATATATATATATATATATATATATATATATATATATAAATACTTATGTACAGCTGTTTATGTTGTTTGTGTTTTTGTTTTTAGAAATGCCAATGAAGTTTCATTCATTCAGAAATGCACTGACAATAAATATCCTTGAATCTTTGAATCAATTTAGAAAAACTGTATTATACTTTCTACGTCCGCGGGAAGAAACACATTTTTGACGACCTAAACATACTGAAAACACATTAAAATTTGCACAGGACAGAAAAATGTGATATTTTAGGGAACTGGCACACATGGGTGCCAAAATAGTTCAATAGCGCCCCCCCATGGAAAATTTCAAACATTTACTACGGCCGCTCCCAGTGACCTAGACTTATGAAATTTCATGCACATATGTATCTCGTCAAGATATATAAAAGTGAAAATGACACCCATGCCCAAAACACAACAGGAAGTTGACCATTTTGAATTATGTGTCATATTTTTGCATGATTTTGGTACTTTTTGGACATTTTCAAAATAAACTCAAACAGGGTAACCCCCGAGAGAGAGCTCAAACGTGGCCAGGATATGCTCCAGGCATGGGTCATCAAAATGCTCTGCAAAAGTCTGAGGGCGTGGCCATGGTGACCAGTGGAATGCGGCCATTTTGGATGTGTTGCCATGAAACAGGAAGTGCTGTCTAACTAGCCTGTACATGCTCCAATCTGCCTCAGACTTTACATGTGTGATCAGAGTCTGGCCCTCATCACAGCCATAGGCCGAAATACACTCTCAGTTGCAGCGCCACCCGGTGGACATGCATGGATTAGCTGACCAGCAAGGATGCAAGGACCCGATTAATGCTGCTTGCAGCTTTAATTATGACTATGATTCAAGAAATAGTATCTAATTTTATTTAAAAATTAAGGTAAAACCATGAAAAAAGAATCACCTGCCCAATTAAATGATAACATACAGTTGTTGATGGAATATAGAGATCTTGTTCTGAAAAAATCGCTCAAGACCAAAACATGGAATGACAAACAGATCTTTCCCTCACTTAGAAACAAAGCTGTGAAGGAAATCAGAGCCTGTTACTATAATCGGTAATGCAAGAGTAAACAAAAAAAAAAATCAGGACAAATATTAAAAAATTGACAGGACATTATGCAGTAAGTGGAGAAATTAGGGAGTTACAGTTTTGGGACAAAGTAATACAGGATCTGGGGGATATTGCAACAGTTCTGAATGATTATTTTATAGACTCTCTTCAGGACTTGGCTCAGAACCACCATCACATCACAGTGGATCTGGTTATGCAGCCCTTCAGGTTGAGGCTAACAATGGTGTTCCACATCCGGATATAGCTAGCACAGCAATAGCTCACCCAGCGCCACCTTGCTGAGGGTTTACAGCCCAGCAGCAGCAAGCTAACAACAGCTTGCTACTTCTAGATATTGGTAGGGCAGCAATGGAGCATCCATCACTATTGCACCACCTCTGGCCACATCAATTATTAATCTTTATACACTAACTCAGAGTCAGATCGATAAGATAATTAGTATTCTCAGAAGCTCTAAGGCCAAAGATACATTTGGTTTGGAAAAAATGTTTATTAAAAACAATTAGCAATCTCTTGTAGCACCATTAGTAATCATTTGTGACAACTCTACAGTCAAAGGGGTTTTTCCGGAGCCATGGAAGAGCTCTGTTGTTCCACCAATCCTCAAATCTATTGACCCAGTAACAATCACGAACTACAGAACTGTAAGTATTCTTCCTGCAGTTTCCAATAAAATGGAAAAATTAGTGGCTGAGCAGATCATAAAGCACCTACACTGCCTGGCCAACAAAACAGTCAAAGTTTTTATCTTAGGAAAGCATTTGATACTGTGAACCACCAGATATTGTTGACTAAACTATGCTATTTTAATTCTTCATTGAATGCCTTGAATTGGATTCAAGTGGCTGAGCAGATCATAAAGCACCTACACTGCCCGGCCAACAAAACAGTCAAAGTTTTTATCTTAGGAAAGCATTTGATACTCTGAACCACCAGATATTGTTGACTAAACTATGCTATTTTAATTCTTCATTGAATGCCTTGAATTGGATTAATTCCTACATCTCTTCAAGGACACAGTGTGTTAGAGTACAGGCCACTGCTCTTCAGTCTATTTCTAAAAGATCTACCAAGCTGTTGCCCACCAAATGTGGTCTGTCAAATGTATGCTGATGATGTAGCTTTGTATGTTCACGCAAAAGACAAAAGGCAAGCTGCCCAAGAGCTGACAAATGCTATGAGTAATGTCTTTAAATGGCTTGATAGCACTCAATTACATCTCAACATCTCCAAGACTGTATGGATGTACTTTTCCGAAAAGACAAATGGAGAAATTGATCCCAGTATCTCTGTATAAGGCCAAACAATTAAGGTTGTACAAGAATTTAAATACTTCAGAATTATTTTAGACTCAACTTCATTTCAAACAACAGGTGAGGAAGATTACTGATTGTATGAAATTTAACCTGCCCAATTTTAGATTTATTCAGATTAATTTATCTCTGAATCAGCAAAACTGTATTTTAACGTGATGATTATGACCCACATGCTGTACTGTATAACTATTCAACTCAGTTCAATTTTATTTATATCACACCAATTGCAATTCAGATTGTCTCCAGACCCTTTACAGAATTCATAAGCCTGAACCCCCAGAGCAGCCCTAAGGAGACAGTGGCAAGAAACAACTCCCTTATAACTGGGAAGAAACCTTGAGCAGAACTAGAATGATATGGTCCTGTAAGGTCTTTAAGTTATGATGGAGATTGGTGGTTAAAAGTTTCATATGTCAGGAGAAGGATTTTAAATTCAAACCCTACAGATTTGTTTTATGTGTGAGTTAAAGGACATGTCCTGGTCAAAGATAACACAGAGGTTCCTCACAGTAGTACTGGAGGCCAATGTAATGCCATCCAGAGTAACTATATGCTTTGAAAGCAGTTTTCTACGATGTTTGGGGCCAAATACAATGACTTCAGTCTTGTCTGAATTTAGTAGTAGGAAATTACAGGTCATCCAGGTCTTTATGTACTTAAGACAATCTTGCAGTCTGGCTAGCTGATTAGTTTCATCTGGCTTCATAGATAAATACAATTGAGTGTCGTCAGCCTAACAATGGAAATTAATACAGTGCTTCCTAATAATATTGCCTAAGGAAGGGAAGCATGTATAATGTGAACAGTATTGGTCCCCAGACAGAGCCCTGAGGAACTCCCTGATTAACCCTAGTATGCTCAGAAGAGTCGTTGTTGACATGCACAAACTGGAACCTGTCTGATAAGTGGGATTTAAACCAGTCCAGTGCTGTCCCTTTAATGCCAATACAATGTCCTAGTAGTTGTAATAAAAGTTTGTGGTCGATAGTATCGAATGCTGCACTAAGGTCCAACAAAATAAGTATAGAGACCAGTCCATTATCTGACGCTATGAGAAGGTCATTAGTAACTTTCACCAGAGCTGTTTATGTGCTATGATGCACTCTGAAGCCTGACTGAAACTCTTCAAACAAGCTATTCCTTTGTAAATGTTCACATAATTGATTTGCAGCTGTTCTCTCCAGAATTTTAGAGAGAAATGGGAGGTTAGAAATTGGTCTATAGTTGGCTAAAACATCTGGATCTAGAGTGGGCTTTTTAAGTAAAGGTTTGATTCCAGCAACCTTTAAAGCCTGTGGTACATAGCCTGTTACTAGAGAGCGATTAATCAGATCTAACATCCATCCATCCATTATCTATACACCGCTTGATCCTCACTAGGGTCGCGGGAGGGGCTGGAGCCTATCCCAGCTGACTCGGGCGAAGGCAGGGGACACCCTAGACAGGTCGCCAGTCTGTCGCAGGGCTACACATATAGACAAACAAGCACTCACACATTCACACCTATGGGCAATTGAGAATAATCAATTAACCTCAGCATGTTTTTGGACTGTGGGAGGAAGCCGGAGTACCCGGAGAAAACCCACGCATGCACAGGGAGAACATGCAAACTCCATGCAGAAAGATCCCGGGAAAGCCGGGACGCAAACCAGGGACCTTCTCGCTGCAAGGCGAAAGTGCTAACCACTACGCCACTGTGCAGCCCAACTTCAACAGTTACATGTAAAATGTAATTAAGTGACTGAAGTTTGCTAAAACTAGAGTGACTTTCAGATGTTCTTATGATGCAGGTCTACTCAACACACCTTTGATCCGTGTTGGACTCTGAACGTCAGCCACTGGGGTTTTTACTTCCTGTATTTCCTCACACTTCACTGACCAACCTCACAGTTACACTGAAGTCCATCAAATAATGACCATGCTGAAGTTAAGTTCCAGTTTAAACTCTGGCTCTTCATCTTCAGGTTGTGTCTCCATTTCTCACTCTGGTTTTTGCCATCAGTTAACATCAGCATCACTGAATTCCTCCAAAGACGGACCAACTGTTAGAGGCTAGAAGTGAATCTTAGCATCCTCTCTGCTCAGAGATGCTTGTTCCAGCCTCCTTCACTCCTCTCAAATGTATAGCAGAGTTTAATGTCTGTTATTGATGAACGTGTGCTTTGGTTTATGAGTGAGTATCTGCAGATCTAACTGTGTTCCATCAGCCTCAGCTGGATTCTGGGTGATGCTAATGACCTAATGCTACATTTAGCCTTGCTGAGCTGCTGGCAGACCTCAAGCCTGAACTGTTAAACTGCTTCTCCACTAAATGCTGTCGAAGACAATCTTTCTGTCCATGACATCATATTGGAGGATTCTGATCTCATATGAATTCATTCTGTTCAGATAAAACTGACCTGAATTTCCCATGTTAGATTTAGTAAATGATGTAAAATGTTGAGCACAGATGAGTTGTACTTTAACACTTAGTATTTGTCTCTTTTACATTTGATTGATATTTACAGACTTCTAGACCTCAGACCAGTGGAACTGTGTTTAAGGTTTATTGTTTCTGTTTTAATGTCATTCAGAGACTGAAGAGCAGCCACCAAGAACATCATCATGTTCACAGTGTGGATCCCTGTGCATCAGATCACAGCATGGCAACGTGAGTAACACCCCTCTAATGGAATACAACTGAACTACAATACAGCTGTTCTCATGTCCAGATGTTTCTGCTGTCAGGGTTAGAACCAGGATGAAACAGTGGAACTCCTCCATGTTAACCAGCAGTAGCTTCATCTGAAATCCTGATTTTATAACATCGTCTGACAACAAACACAGGAGTTAAAAACAATGACTGAGCTGAGAATTCAGATATTTCATGTAAAATCATCCTCAGAGAAGTGAGAAAATAGCAAATCTTTATTTTTACTGACTCGGTGCACAGCCTCCATCTGGGTAACAAACAACCACAGAAATGTTCTGTTTTCAGTCATGGACCGAATCTGTAACCAAGATTTTTCCAAAAAGTTCTTATATTTGTCATGAGGTGCTTTTGGAAATATAGTCTCTAAATAAGTCTGAAAAATGTCTAAATCCAGCAACAAAGTCTCTAAAATGGCAACACTGCTCACAGGGGCTACTGAAAAATCATTCAGATGAATTTAACTTCAGTCTGATTGTAAACTGACTGTAAATGGTTTCACAGCAGTAGAAGAGAAACCAACCAGTGATGTCGCTGTGGCTGCATCCGTCTTTATATAGAGTCTGTAGCTGAAAATGAAGCAGTCTGCCTAAAAATACTGATGCACTAACTCTGAATCACTGCATGATTCTAGTTGTTTCCAGCTTTTCTTTCACCCTGAGTTATATTTGTGTATTTGCTGCATAGCTGCAGTACAAGGAGGGACTGGAGGACACTGGTTTATTTTATGATACATTAAAAGTTCACTAAGAGCAGTTTAATGAATCTCGGTAACTCCAGTAATGAGGAGGAGTCCTACCTTACCCAGGATATGGACCCAGATGACCCCTCCTGGAGCCAGGTTCAGTAGTGGAGCTCCCTGGCTGGTGGCTGGGTCTTGGTCCATGGGGTTTGGTAGGACACAGACCAGGGAAGCTACACTGACCTCCACCTAGTGGACACACCACTCACAGAGATGGGCTTTGGGGTCAGTTTCAGTGTAAGCTGGGCAGTGGGCAGGGTAGGAACCTGGGTGTGCTGGACCCTGGTTGTTGGGATGTGGAAGCGTTGGAAGGAGGAACTGGATAGAAATAGTTGGGGTCAGTTCCACACATAGCAAAGATCCTGGAACCAGACTCCTCCTTTATCAGGGTTGTCCAGGGTGAAAGGCGCTGGTGAGTGCTCCTGTGTTGGAGTTTCCCCACAGAACCAGAGGGTCACCTCTCTGCGACCACATGTCTTGGAGTGGAAAACTCTGACTGGTTATGTTCTGAACAGCAGTTCAGAGCTCTCAGCCTTCTTGGAGTCTCTGGATGGTTCCTGGAGGGGGTTTCACCTCAAGACGCCATAGTTCTCCTGAGGGACCTTCAACATTCACATGTACAAAGTTATAGAAACCTGGAGGAAGATGATTGAGGGAAACTGCTTACCTGATCTGAACCCCAGTGGTGTTCTGCTATTGCCTTCTGTGCCAGACATGGATTGGCCAAAACAAACACCATGTTGGAGCATAATGTTCCTCATAACTGTACTTAGTACCACAACACCTTAGCCAAGGGTCAGTGAGCAACTTTGCAGTTGCATCACATAAGCCGTCCTTTTGAGCTTGATTGGCCTGGGGGTCTCCTGAAAAAAGAGTCACGTACCAGGCAGCCAGAAGGGCTGCAGCTGCAGCAGTCACTACAGCAACAACCTGAGTGTGGAAGGAGTCAAGGAAAGACTTTTGGTTGGTCTGGTGGAGTTTCTAGCAAATTATTTGGTCCTTCAGGAAAGGAAAGCTGAAGTGTGAAGACTTGGGGAAGGTCTCACCTGTATTTGTGGCACAAGTTAATGAAGTAGTCAAGAAGCTCCTCTGTGGTGCAGGTGTTAGACTTGAACAAGATTATCCCCAAGATTCTGAAGGCTTAGGCATTGATGGACTGTCTTGGCTGAAACACCTCTTCAGTGTTGCATAGGTATGAGGACAGTGCTGTGGAGTGGAAGACTGGGGCGGTGGTTCCCATTTTCAAAAAAGGGGGACCAGAGGATGGGCTGCAACTACCAGAGTATCACACTTCTCAGCCTTCTCAGGAAACTTTACTCTAGGGTTCAGGAAGGGAGGCTCTGACCTATTGTTGAACCTTGGATTCAAGAGGACCAATGTGGATTCTGTCCTGGTTGAGGATCAACTTTTTACCCTGCAGAACTGCTGAGGGGGTCACAGGAGTTTGGTTTCGACCTCATCTAGTCGATCACTCCAGGATGTGGCCAACACAGTGCAAAAAGGGGTCATTCCATCTCAAATCATTAAGTTTTAGAAGAACTTCTGCTCCACCATCTTGGATTTGCATTTTATCACCTAACACAGTGATATTTATAGAGATATTTGTGAATTTTTCGTTGATATATCCAATAGTCTAATTGCTGATTGGTCCTCTTTCATCAAGTTTTTTCTCACATTAAAATCTGAGGCTGTTTGAACAACAAAATCTTGAATTGTTAAAGATAAAAACCTGGAATTTTCATGTGTTGTGTGATTTCAAATGAAAATAATTTGAAAAGAAATGAAGCCATCATAAAAGTTCCATCATTAAACATATTAACAAAAATACACACAGAGTCAGCCAAAATAATGTTTACACACATCAGGAAAAGAAAAACTTGCATAAATATTTCAATATCAAATTTATTCAGACATCACCAGATTAATAAAAGTTATCTTTGGCCTCTACAATTCCAAGAGGTGCTCAAAGTGGTGGCCACTGGCTTCCAGACATTTCTGTTGTAGACGTCACTTGTTGATGCTCCATTCATGAGGGTAGCGCCATCTGTTGGGAAAACATCGTACAACGGGACACAGAGTTATCGTGATTTGATCAAACTTAGAAAGAGGAATCTATATATATAGAAGTACTGATACAAATGAAATATTTATGAAAGTTTTTCTTTTTATGATGTGTGTATATATTATTTTGACTGACTGTACATAATACAGAACTAGTGATATTTTTTGAACCACATGTAGCTTCATGTCACCAAATTAAACAAACATAAATAAGAAATACTTGACAGATTTTAGGGTATTTGCTACAATATTTGAAATGCTATCAATTCTAAATCAATGATATTATCAGAAATAACAGAGAAAATTTCTGTATTTTTTTTTTATCTCTAATAATTCCTCAGATGTTGTTGGTCAAACAGAC